>JAOPUD010000062.1:7041086-7051113 GCA_027122715.1 Trisopterus minutus
ACACACACACACACACACACACACACACACACACACACACACACACACACACACACACACACACACACACAGGGTGGAGTGACAGCAGGGAGCCCCTTCGTCCAGAGCCACCTTGGCCACCCAGCCATCTGCAACCCACTATTCGTCTCCCTCAGCGACCTCATTCACTTCACTGAACGCTGTTTGTTTTTCACTTTACACTCACACATGCACGCCCACACGTGCACAATCGTGCACAAACACGCATACATACACACGCACACTCACATTGTGCACAAAAACACACACACACATACAACACATACAAACAGATACATTATCCACAGACACAGACACACATTCAAATGCAGACACCCACACACACACTCAGACACTCACATACACACACACACACACACACACACACACACACACACACACACACACACCCACATACACACACACACACATACCCGCATAGATGCTCTCATGCACACATAACCACACATACATGATTACCCCCTACTTGCTCTTCAATAATATGTATCTAATAAAACAGTCAGAGAGTAATGTATGAGTAAATGGTACACATCAGAGCGGAAGCGATTGCACTGGGTCCTCTAGCCTCGGCTGTTGTTTATTTCAGTTTATCCTCCAAAATGGAGGCAGGGATTTAGACGGACGCCTTCCTCCCAGAGGTCGAGCATTGATTCCTCTCATTAATCTCAATGCCAATGGTGAAAGGGGGTTTGATGTCGGAGACAAATTAAGCTTGCTTCACTATTTGTGTATGTGCATGCGTGTATGTTTGTGTGCGTCGCCCAGGTGGAGTTCTCCCCCACGCTGCCGAAGCTGGCCCAGGTGGTGAACAGCATCGGCCCCCAGCTCATCCACACCATCTCCAGCTTCAAGAGGCTGCCCGACCTCCTCACCCACAAGCCCTCGCAGCGCAGGCCTGTGCACGCCATCCTGAGTAAGGGACACACGCAGGACAACACACCTGTTTCTGACCACGGACACTTTAACAATGACAATCCTTTTATGGCCCGAAAACGTTGAAACATTGACATTTATTTGCGCTTTTTTCTTGACACACAACCTTTTTTGAATCAACCATTTATTTATAGTGAGATTTCGGTTTTGTTTATTTTTATTTTTCTGTTGGACATGTCCTTCACTCAAAAGAGTTGTGGCACATGCAGCACCCATAACAACAACAACAACAAAACAACAAAAGGGGGAAAAAAGCGGTTTAAAAAAGGGTTTACAATGTGCTCCAGTGGGACGGCGTGCGTTTAAATGTCATTAGAAGGTCAGTGGCTGGGCTATCTCAGAAAGTGTTCATTAGTCTGACAGAAGTGGGCACATAACTTGACATTTTCCCTAAGACCACTTACACATTTAAGATGCTATTTGAATCCGGTGAAACACAGACCGGAGGTTGAATGCTGAAAAAAAAAATCAAAAAAATTGGATCAGTCTCCGCTAGTAGATAGCAGATGTGGACGTGAAATGCTGAACTCCGTTGGGACAGATTTGGGTTTTTTCACATTCAAATCCACATTTTCAAGATAACATCCCCGGTGGCGGAACATTTGTTTTGTAGGTTATTGGTTCTCCTCCAAAGCTCTATGGGTGGCGGATATTCTCTCGCCTCGGCCTACTTTCACACTGACCCTTGAAATGGTGTAGAGTTCTAATTGAATGAAGCGAGCAATGAGTAAAGGACAAAAAGGACGAATGCAAGTGGAAGACACAGCTTGATCCTTTGTGTCCTGCCTATTCTCTGGCATTTGTTTTTGACTGTCTTGATTCCCTGGAAGACGAAGAGGCTCTGTAGTTTTTCTGCTCGCTGGGGTTTCTCTCGCTCAGTCCGGACACTAGTACAGCAAACTATCTCCGAATGCGATTGGATTCGAACAAGCTCGCAGTGAGGCTTAAGATGTTGGCAGTGCGGGGGACAATCCAATACCGAATCAGGTTTCAAAAGGCCGCCGTGCACAGAAAATACAAGTGCAAATGAAATGTTGTCCGTGTGTTTGAAGTGTCTCAGCATTCATGTGTGGGTGTGCACAGTGTGTGTGCGTGCTCGTGTGTGTGCATGTACACAAAACTCGACCCACCAGCAAAACAGACAAACTCATGCAATGTTGTTCAATAACATACCTTCAGTACAACCAGGCTTTATTTCTCTTTTTCCCCTGTCTTCGTCCCCTTCAAATCTCTCCAAAACTCCCCTATGTTCCCGCCAAAACCCCTTCCAGCCCTCCAACCAGGACAGCACTTAGAACACATGTACAAACCCACATGTGAGCTTTTTTCACACTGTGTGTGTGTGTGTGTGAGTGTGTGTGTGTGTGTGTGTGTGTGTGTGTGTGTGTGCGTGTGTGTCTGTGTGAGTGTGTCTGTGTGAGTGAGAGTGAGAGAGCATGTGTGTGTGTGTGTGTGTGTGTGTGTTTGCATGCCTCTGTTTGTGCTTTGCCTGTGTGTGTGTGTGTGTGCGTGTGTATGTATATATGCATGAGAGTTTGATTGACAGCAGGTGCCCCTTTGAAGGAGCATGAAATCCAATGGCAGAGAGCTAATGTAGCAATACAAACCCTCAGTATGCCACCCCTTGTTTAGCATGCAGGTGGTGACTGCGTGGCTTGCTTTTCAAAATGGCACAATGTTGGTACAAGGTTACACATAGCCCCAGGCTAAGCTAAAGAGGGAGCGAGTTAAGGTCCCCGTCTCCCACTGACAACGGATACAACTGCTCAAGAGCCTGCACTGAACACAGACGCAAACTTTGTAGCTCAGCGAATTGTTCCCCCCACAGCACCATGAGCAGGAGGGCAAAGAGCGCACAGAACTCATTTTCATGTAAGCCAAGAGTTATGAAAGGCTTTGAGATGCAATTAGCCGCCAAATCTGAATTCATTTAGATGTTTGATAGTCGCACGGAAACGTTCTGCCGCGTGAAAATTAATTGTAGATTTTGTCTCAGCGATATACAGTGCCTCGTAAAAAATATTTAACCCCTGATAGACCCCTCTTTCAGATTTCGATAACAAATGTACACGTATTTGTCGGCTCATCGTTTTAATTGCAAACTAATGCTTTGACAGTACATAATAAAAACCAAGCCTAATTGGGCAGCTCATCTTTTTACAAATTACATAAAATGCATAGTTTTCCTGCATTAGTAATCGGAAAGGTCTTCTGAGGTTTGCATCAGCTCTGCATGGTAAAGGAGCTATTTTTACCCCAGCTTCCTTACAGATTTGCTCCATGTTCTCCAGCAATGTTGAACGATGGTTGTGTCAGGTCGTTTTTTAAACAGCACCACAGAATTACAACAAGACTGACCTCCAGGCTTTGACTTGAGTACCAGTGTAGGACATCAACCATTCTATTGTTGAACCACATATTCTTGTGCTTGGGGGGGTCATTGTCCAGCTTTGTCGCAGTACCCCCCTGACTATTAGCGTTCTATCCATCATCTGTGCACACACCCACGTGGGACGCACTATAAGGTTGATCCTGAAGTGGCTTGTAACGGCGAATGGACACCACGCATGGTGGTAAAATACAAACCACTTTTGACTCGACTCCTCATACAATAGAAAGCTAAAGGTGAACTCTGTCCCCCTGGACTCCCAGAGCAGGACGAGGAGCTGGGGAAGATCCAGGCGGCGTTGGCAGCGGGCATGACGGCCAACGCGGGTCACCTGCAGGCCTACCTGAAGAACTGGGACAAGCACCGAGCCATCTGGGAGATCAACAAGGACCCCTTCATCCAGCGCTACCAGAGGTTCAACACGCCCGTGTCCACCTTCGACGCAGACATCGCCAGGTGAGGATCCGTCACGTTAGTCTGGATCGTGTCTACCACGTGCTGGATCAGAATCAGGTGTAGTTTCTAAGCCAAGTAAGCCAATACACAAGGAGCTAACATTCAATGAGTTTCTCTGTGTGTGCCTTTTGCACAAACAGATTTAGCAGACAAATTGTATCACGAGCATCTCACTTGTGAATTTTTGCATATATCAGCATATCGTTCCGGGGCAGGTCAGGTGAGGGCGTCTAGCTCAAGGTTGCCTTCAGGGAGCGCTGTAGACACTGGTGTTCAAACACAGCCACTTTGGGCCAGGAGTCAAACAGACCCAAACCACTAGACTGTGCTGACCTCCAGTGAGGTGGAGGAGGGTCCTGGATTGTTTTCTGCCTGTTCAGCTCCTTTAGGGTGTGCAGTTTACCTATGTAATCCTTGTTTACGCTTGGCACTGTCAATAGGGCATCACAAGCTCACTGTAAACACAAGAAAAGTAGACATCAGCATGAGCAATTTTGCACCAACTAATCCTTATCCCCCAGTCCAGCACAGAGACCCTTAAAGACAAAATCTCTCCCTCTAAAATAAGATCAAATTAGAAATAACAAGTACAGCCTGTATTAGCCCCGCGGAACATGAAAGCTGTTGTAGCCGACTAAATGGTGTTGTAGCAGGGAGATGGATGGTGCTGTGGCTGTGGGAGTACAGCTAGTGGAGCTCAGTGCAGAGAGCTGGGAGGAGGGCATGGTTAGAGGGTCTAAGACCTCAGAGACAGAGAGAGAGAGAGAGAGGAAGAATAATGAAGAAGAAATGATGAGTCGGAGAGAATCCGGAGATCTTTTGCCAAAACAAAGATCATTGTCCCTGTGACCTCTCCTCAGTCTACAAGCCACACAGATCCAGCCACACAGACTCAGCAAACACTGCTGTGTGTGCACATACACAGACACACACACACACATGCACACACACACCCACACACACACACACCTAAGGTGGTGTGCCTTATTGCCTTATAGATTTCTCTCTGACTGTCATGTAAATCACTGTGGAGTCGACAGTGTGTGTGTGTGTCTGTGTGTGTGTGTGTCTGTGTGTGTGTGTGTGTCTGTGTGTGTGTGTGTGTGTGTGTGTGTGTGTTTGTGTGTGTGTGTGTGTGTGTGTGTGTGTGTATGTGTGTCACTACCATGACTGAGAGTGTGTGTTAATGCATCCTTGTCCATGTGTACACATGCCTCGCTGGCTCAGCACTTAAAAAATGTGCACGCATGTCAATAACAGCCCGCCATCGATTACAATAATCACATTTGGTTCATCGCAGCAATTAAGTTTGTATTGTATTGCTCTATACTGTCCTTTATTCTATGTATGCACTTCTACATCATTTTGACGTGGGCAGCCACACACCAGCTTTAATTCTGAGATCCTCTCTGTTATATACAAGGATTTCAATAGATTAAAAAGATGACTTATATGATTGTCTGATTGCCTGAGCTGTGATGCCTACTCATCTCCATCTTGCATCATTCTTGCTCATTCAATCCGTGAGAGAGTGAGCCCTGCACGCAGGGACTGCCCTTTCACAGTCTAGACTCACAAATAAGTAAGGTAGTTACAGAAATCTCCTTTTCACAAACAAGCAGTCTCGCCAACACCCAACAAAGGGTCAATTTTTATCATTCAAACTAGGAGGAAAAAACGGCGCGGCCTCTGTCTCACATTGTCTCTTTTTTGTTCCCTCCTCCTTGGCCTCTGGTCACGGGCTGCAGGTACACAGAGGTGGCCAACAACATCCAGAACGAGGAAACAGTGCTGGATATCCAGTTTGTGCTGCTGGACTGCGCCCCCCTCAAGTCGTCCCTGGTGCAGCACTGCAATGAGTGGCAGAGCAAACTGACCGAACTGCTCAGCCTCATGGCCAGCCGACAGCTCACAGAGCTCCACAGCTTCCTGCAGGACAACGCCACCAGGTAGAGAGACGTAGACGGAGACCGGGAGGGAGAGAGACTCTTGAGTCATATTTATCAATGCATTCAGAGGTAGACAGGCTGGGAGAGGGGGAGAATAAGAGAGAGACAGAGAGAGAGAGAGAGAGAGAGAGACTGGGAGAGTGAGGCTGGGCGAGGGGAGACCAAGAGAGAGAGAGGGGGGAAAGGAGAATGGGAGAGAGAGGCTGAGAGAGGGGGAATAAAAGAGAGGGGGAAGGAGACTGGGAGAGAGGCTGAGAGAGGAGGAGAGAAAGATAGAGGGGGAGAGGGGGAGAATAACAGAGCGAGGGGGAAGCAGACTGAGAGAGAGGCTGGGAGAGGGGGAGAATAAGAGAGAGAAGGGGGGAGGAAACAGAGGCTGAGAGGGGGAGAATAAGAGAGAGAGAGAGGGGGAGAATAAGAGAGAGGGGGAAGGAGACTGGGAGAGAGAGGCTGAGAGGGAGAGAATAAAAGAGAGGGGGAAGGAGACTGGGAGAGAGGCTGAGAGGGGGTGAGCAAGATAGAGAGAGGGGGGAGACTGAGAGAAAGAGAGAGCGGGGAGACTGAGGCTCAGAGAGGGGGAGAGAAAGAGAGAGAGCGGGGAGACTGGGAGAGCAGAGGTAATACAGGGAGAGATAAACTGGGATGGGGGAGAGAGAAAGACAAAAGAAGGCCATGAATGGATGGTTGGTTATATGAATGGATGGTAAAGAAAGAAAAAGATAGACAGATAGGATAGAATGTCTATAATCGTACTTTTCTATCAGTGGAGAAGGACACACATTGTACTTTTTTCTACAATTGAAGGACACAGACACAAAGACATGTGTGTCGGGTCACTTGTCGTCGAGTCATTTCAAGTCAACGTTATTTATGTAGTCCATATTATCCACAAGGCAGACTCAGCGTAGCATGTTATAAAATAAAACAGGATTTCAAAGAGTACATAAAGACAATAATAATTTCAAAATGCATTAAAGAGACTGTTTTTTTTGGTTTAAACGTGGTAATATATATTATATATTGTCAACATAATAATCTTGAGAGAAAGTTGAGCTTTTCGGAACCTCATAGTTGAACGCCACTGTGTGTGCAGCGGTTTATTATGTCCACAACCCAGTGACGGTTAGGCTTCCCAGACCCAGTAAACCGCCACGGTGTGTGTGGATGCTCCGTCTGAGAAGATGTCTGCGTCCGAGTGACGGTTAGGCTTCCTGCACACCGATAGTATAACGCTACGGTGTGTGGCTCATTTCATATACAACATCACACTATAACGCTAATCCACAACGATGGTACAAAAAAGCATTATGAAGTTGGCAGGGGTTCTAACCATGGGAATGGGAACATGCCCC
The DNA here is from genome assembly GCA_027122715.1 of Trisopterus minutus. NCBI lineage: Eukaryota > Metazoa > Chordata > Actinopteri > Gadiformes > Gadidae > Trisopterus > Trisopterus minutus. The sequence goes on from JAOPUD010000062.1 coordinate 7,048,205, forward strand.
TCTCTTTCCTAAAACTCTTAACCTAAAACAGCTCAATAGTTCACCTTTAGTAATATATGTAATATTAACCAAAAACACCTAAATATCTCATAGTGCTCAAGTTCCAGCTGAAACAGTGGGTTCACTGGCCCTTTAGAGTTTACTTTAGCAGAAAGCGATTGTGAACATAAAGGTTATTTTTTGTCAAGATATGCATACAAATATACAGCATTTCTATGCTTTATTAATGAAGATACATTGAGCTGGACAAGAAGGTACGGGAGAGACTGAAGGGAGGTACATGCTGTACCCGCCGACCCGGGTCAAGCCTTACTGGTTTGTGCCAGTAAGGAGACCCAGGTCACTGCCATACTGACTGAGCCTTACTGGTACGCGTTGTACCCGGGGAGCCAAGGGGACGCCCCCACAAACGTTTTTAACCCTGATTTAAATGTAGTCAGAGTTGGAGCAAGGCTGAGATCTTTTATTCCAGCTATGTGTACACACAGGAGATGAATGCTGCTTTCTCATGTTTTGTTTTTACTCTGGGAACAATTAGCTGACTGGTCCCAGTTGATCTTATTGGTCTAGAGGGCTCATATAGTGAACCGTAACCCTAAACCGTTTAGTAATTTATAGGTGAGCATTTTGAAATCAATCCTCTGACTTGCCTTGAGCCAATGCAGGGATTTGAGAATTGGTGTGATGTGTTTTTGGTCCAATTTTCAAGCTGTAGCTGCCTAAGAGCTTTTTTTTGATGATCTCCAAAGAGACCATTACAATAATCGAACCAACTAGTAATAAAGGCATGGACATTTTCTAAGTCTTGTTTGGGCACTTAGTCTTGTTGTGTTTTTCTAGTGATAGTAGGCCAATTGTATCACTGACTTTGGCTGTTGAAATTCAGATCTGAATCCATAATAACACCATGATTCTGGCTTGGTTTTTGGTTTTTAAGGAGAGGGACTCAAAAAGTAGGCTAACTTTCAGTCTCTCATCTTTGGCACCGAGAACAAGTGGGAAATTCTGGCACATCCAGCGCACACACGCCTGGCTGTCCGTGCGCGCGCACATACACCGCGTTCTGAATCAATAACCGCAACCTTGAGGTGTCATTCAGCGTCACACGCGTGTCCGATCACATCAAAGGTTGAGATACTAATCGTCTTCAGCGGGTAAACAGAAACGACGACAACAACACAAAACGGAAACGCAACCCGACGTGCTACTTTTAATTAACAGCGATTTGTCAGCCACTGCTGGGCTTTCCCGCTCATCCAGCTGGACGGGGCGTAATGTGTTCCCATGGAGGGCTGTCAGGACGCATCAGAGGAGATCTAGGAGACTGGAGGAGCTAGCGGTGTAGAATGGGCACTGACCATCGCCCCCTGTCCCGGGGCTATGGTCAATATTTGATGAGCCCAACCGTCTGATGCTAGCCAGACGACTGTTTCAAACCGGTCCTTAATGCTAACCCTGGCTGGCGTTGAGGTCCCTATGGAGAGACCGGAAGGTTAATGTACACCAAACATTGATGGTGAAACAGTTTTTCTTTTCTTTTTTTATAGTCTTACTATGTTATTATTTTATTACCTCCGCCAAGGAGGTAATGTTTTCGCCAGAGTTTGTTCGTCTGTCTGTCAGCAACATAACTCGAAAAGTTGTGGACGGATTTGGATGACATTTTCAGTCTGCATGTCCGCAATGGGACCAGGAACAAGTGATTACATTTTGGGGGTGATCCGTACACACTATCACTGGTTACAACTAGGGCCCGACCGATATAGATTTTGGAGGGTCGATGCCGATGCCGATTATTTTCAGAGAAAAATTCAGATTATGATTAAATCAGCAGATTATAAAAAAAAATTGAAAAGCATATAAAACGTATAAAACATATAAATATATATAAATAAATAAAAACATATAAACATATAAAACTGATACTTTAAACACGTGACGAATATGCGAATTGAAGGCACATGCACTTGAATGCACATGAACATTTAAATGTTTTTTTTATTTACTGTCAAAAATGAGTGCAATACAGCCTTATCTCATTGTCAATCAAATAAAATAAAAAATATCTTAAAAAAATTAGTGCAGGAACTTATTTTTATTGGTAACATAATACTAACATAGCAGTTTTTTACTTACATATTGGAACAAAAAAAGAAATCAAATGACTGCAAAATAATGAGTAATGTGAGGCTGGGGCAAACAGCATATTAACATTTTAACAATCTTTTGACATAAAGTGCAGGAAGAATAACTTTTTTGTAACTGTACACAACATATTTGAAAACAATTTAATAATGACATGAAATAACTGTATAGGAACAAGGTAATTTGTGTTGTGTGCGGCATACAGCATATGGATATTTTCCAAATGAAATTCTATTCACATGCCCCTGCCAGTCGTAGAGTCCTTACTATTGCCACTTCAGCAGGGGCAGGTTGTAGTGCAGGAAGCACAGCTTTTCAGCATTCTCTCCCTTGAGGGAGCTGCGCTTCTCCTCATAAATGTTGACACCCTCTCATATGCTGCGCACTCACTCAGGCACTCCCTCACTCATTCACTCACTGACTTCAGGTACTACAGTTGGTCAATCCCTCACATGCATCCAAACACACACACACACACACACACACACACACACACACACACACACACACACAGCACAGGGCACACAGCAAGGGGCCTCAGAGTAGATGAACTGAGATGTGTATGAACGAATGCAGCACCATAAAAGCATTACAATGTGTGGGCTGAAGCCTTAGCAAGATATGCATGTCCAGGCACGTATCATATGGCTCCTTTTACACGCATGGCCATGTCTCCCACTGCTTCCCAACACACGTGTGTGTGTGTGTGTGTGTGTGTGTGTGTGTGTGTGTGTGTGTGTGTGTGTGTGTGTGTGTGTGTGTGT
>JAOPUD010000062.1:7155201-7165215 GCA_027122715.1 Trisopterus minutus
GTGTGTGTGTGTGTGTGTGTGTGTGTGTGTGTGTGTGTGTGTGTGTGTGTGTGTGTGTGTGTGTGCGGGTGTGTGTGCGTGTGTGTGTGTGTGTGTGTGTGTGTGTGTGTGTGTGTGTGTGTGTGTGTGTGTGTGTTGTAAGAGCCATTTTGTCAGTAATGGTAACCTTTATATATCGATCTTATACTGCAAGACATTAGTATAATATCTTGATGTTATTAATAACTAGCTTGTGTTGCTATTTCTGTTCATTTGTTGGTTTATGATATTTTAAAGTGGTCATATTTCTCATTTTCAGTTTTGTCCATTGTTTTAGTGTGTTGTATAGCTTTTTTTTATCCATGGATAAGGTCTGCTAAGTATAACCATGTATAAGGTCTTCATAAGGTCTCACAGAAAACCGGTCTGAAAGAGCTCGTTATCAGTCAGCATTTATTTCTGTGACTCGGTGACATCACCACGTTACAGAACAGCAGAAGTCCCGCATCGCGGCTACTAAGGCATGCCCTAATACAAAGCTAGTCAGAGCGGAGGAACGCTTCCTGGCAAAGTTCACTGCTGGATTTGCAATAGAATAGGATGCAATTTATAATTGCATCCCAATAATATACGTTTTAATAATATCAATTTGGTAGGGCCACTTTTGATAGAAAGTGACTTCCATATCCTAGTGGGGCCTTTGTTCAATTTAAATGAAGCAGCACATTCATTTCTTAGTTTACGCAGCCTGTGAGAGACAGCGAGAGAGTAAAAACTAGCAAAGTCGAGACTAGGAAGTCTAGAAGCTATTTTTATGTAAATCTTCCAATTTCACGTAAATCTGTGGGGCAGGGGGGGAGGTCCTTTACTGCAACATTTAGAGGGAACAGTTTACTGCCAATCTACGTCAATATCAGGTTTGTAACCAGAAACAAGACCAAATTGCTCAGTACCGAGAGTTATTGAGCTAAGGGCGTGGTAGGTTATCCCAGAGATTATGTGGTCTGCACAGATAACAATGGCCATGGGTTCGAGAGAGAGGGAAAAAGGGATTGGCGACGAGGGACACCCCTGCCTGCTCCCTCGTTGTGATTAAAAATAAGGAGAGGAGACGTCATTAGTGCAAACTGATGCTAGGGGAGATACATACACAAGTTTAACCCAAACAATGAAGTCTGCCTCAAGACTAAATCTACGCACGGCAGCAAAAAGAAAGTTTGTCAAGGTTGGACGCCTCTTCCGCATCCAGGTGGACAAGGATCTCCTGTGGCCTCGGAGTGGAAGATGAATGAATAATACTTAGTACTCGTCTAATATTGAAGAAAGCAATGCTATTCTTGAGATTTGAGTTTTCAAATCATGAAAAATGCCCTTTACAGTGCATTTTGGACATTCATCTTTTTGGGATTCATTTGAGATTCATCGCGATTAACTATGGCCAGTCATGCAATCTTCGCCATTAGATATTTGAAACTTTGACAGCCCTGGTATATATATATATATATATATATACATATATATATATATATATATATATATGAATATATTTGTGTGTGTAGGTGGGTGAGAAGCTGGAACAGCTGAAGAAGCAGTATGATGAGAAGCTGGCGATGAAGGAGGAGCTGAGGAGGAGCTCAGAGGATATGGAGGTCAAACTGGACCGGGCCGGCAAGCTGGTGTCTGGTCTGGCTGGGGAGCGGGCTCGCTGGGAGACCACCGTCATCGTACGTATGAGAGGCCCATTAGGCTATACTTCATTCTTAACTTCTGTCCGCTCTATCGTACCCTCTTTCACACTACTATACTCTCTCTCTCTCCCACACTGTCATGCTCTCTCACTCACTGTCATGCTCTCTCACACACTATCATACTCTCTCACTCACCATCATACTCTCTCACTCACCATCATACTCTCTCACTCACCATCATACTCTCTCACTCACCATCATACTCTCCCACACACTATCATACTCTCTCACTCAGCATCATACTCTCTCACTCACTGTCATACTCTCTCACTTACCATCATACTCTCTCACTCACTATCATACTCTTGTCACTTTTAAAGCTTGGTCCTAATGAATGAATGATAGTGAGATATTGCACTGTGATTATCAACATTACATCCCGTTTTATGTATTCAATTATTCATTCTTCTTCTATAGCAGGATCAAAAGTTTTCATAGCCTTCAAATCCCTGAATCTACCTAATGCTCATAACTATGCTGAACCTACTACACCTTCCTTTAAATGTACCTGTTGGAAAATGTCCTATTGTTAATAACCGCAACCCACTTTACACCTGTAATTACCATTGTATTTGGTCTGTAAGTTCTGAATGATTCAAATCAACTTGCAGACACATCTTGTTTAATTAAAATCATGTAAATTAACATCTCTTTAAAATGACTTCACTGGGACAAAAAACAAACCGAAATAATGACTCTGCTAGCTAGTCAGTGTGACGAATGGGGACAGATATGCCCATTACTCAGCCGTTTGGCAGCAATTGTGTTCATCATTCCGGCGTCAAGCTCGTGTGAGAGAGTCTTCTCCACAATGAACAGGGTAAGGACTGAGGACACAGCAGTATGATTGAAGTTGCAGAGATGTGTGCCAATCATTTAACCCATTGCACTTCAATGATAAACTGCATAATCTAGCACGGACATTGCGACATTGGGCCGCACACCAGCTAGGTGGCTGCCACACTCCAGCTAGGTGGCTGCCACACTCCAGCTAGGTGGCTGCCACACTCCAGCTAGGTGCCTGCTACACTCCAGCTAGGTGGCTTTCACTGGGCTCCTCCAAATCAAGGACGCAGGTTTGTGATGTTAGAACCAGTTTATTGCCAAGGTTGAGTATAACGATGCACAGCGGGAGGTGTTTTGTGCAGCCATGCCCGAGATCGGCCAGAGTGGGCGGTGATGGCTGGTTTAACATGGGCACAATGATTACTCAATGCACAACAGGTGTGCAGCCCCACTCAGCCCCAGAGACAGACTCATCCACACTTTTTAACTAAAAGGGTTAGTTATTAATGGGGCTAATTGGAGTTACCTTCATTTTCTGGAGGTGGTTCATGAAGCATCTGCATGACACTGCTTTACCTTGCCCGAACTAAGGGCCAGAATACTGAACTTAGGTACAATACCTATTAATTTGCACGATTCTGTTACCGACACCATTTGCACTTTGATGTCAGTTTAAAAATCAAACGATGTGAACAACATAAAATCTCATGCAACCTTTGATCAAATTGGCAAAATAAGTTGTACCTGATTAAGTCAAATTTTTTGAATTTATTTAAATATTGCAGAAATTTATGGTTTTATGCATACATATGAATATGATTTATTTAGAAGACAAAATAAAATATGTGAACAACTTGAAGCATTAAGATTCCCTGAACTAGCAGGTCCCTGATTCTTTGTAAGGCCGGAGACAACCCGCATTCGCCAGGTTACCCTGCAATGGTTCTGTTGCATGCAAGAACTCCTGACGGGAAGTGCTCTCTGAGGCACAACTGTATATTGAATTAAAGAATTAAAATGATAAATTACTTAGACTGGCCCTGTAGGTTTATATGCATTGACCACAAAGGTAAACAGAATGTTTTGTTTCCATTTATGCTGTTGAAATGTTAACCACTTCAACCTTTACTATTTTATTTTGTTAATCTAAAAATGCAAATCAGGCACATAGTATATTTCTATTATCCACTTTTATCCACATTTATCCACTTACCTAAATTTATTATTTTTATGTATGCCCTTTATCTTGCATATTAACTGACACCCCCAATCAGTCTCAAGCAATTCTATTTTGAGCATAAAAGGCACAAGATCACCTGCAAACCAGACAGTATATTAATATCTAATGTCTGATGGCAGAATGCTCAAATCTGGGTGAACCAATCATGTTGCTACAGTGTATTTTTATGGCCGGTTGGAAAGGAGATTTGTAAAACAAGGCCGTAAGCACATCTTTCAAAAGATTAATCCCTACTGAATGTTTACTATTGGCCTCTTAACGGCCTTTCGACACAATGTCGACTGTTGATCAAATTATTCTTCAATTTCAACATGACATGACTTTAAAATCTGATGAATGCCGACTCCTTGTAGCAGCAATCGATGTGGTATTTTCAGAGCTGGGTGGATTCTGAGCTATAGAAGTATAAAAGTGTTTTACTTCTCTATAAAAAAATATATAAAAAATGTCTATATTTTTTACATTCAGCAGTGTTAAATAAACATAAAATATTTTGTGTACCCTTAACCTCTACACATACTACAGCTGAAAACTACAACATTAAGTTATGATATTTTTGGCAATTTAATTAGAATTTAATAATGTGACTAAATCTTTAATACATCAACTCGTCTCTGAACACAATTTCACAACCGATTGCGCAAAGCATTTCTGAGATGATCTCCGAAATGCTTTGCGCAATCGGTGAGGGGAGATGAGGGGAATTGAAGAATGCACATAAGCACTTATGTGCATTCTTCAATCCCCTCATCTCCGAAAAATTCACTAATGCATGCATGTTATTGAGATATTTTTTTTGAGGTTGTTTCCCTGATCAATAACAAAATATAGGCCTCACTCTCAACTGTACATTTAAAAAAATAGACCTTTAAAAAAATCGATGATCAGTATCTTAATTGAACTGCTAAGAATAACACAGAACTTACAGCCGAACAAGTTTGTTTTTGCCAATCACCCACTTACACTTACACTTACTTACATACTTACACCTCCATCAACATGATTGGTTGAAACAAATGTGAAGCAAAAGAAAGAAATGCTTGAAATCTAATGGGGGTGTTGGTTAAAATGATAAATAAAGGGAAGACATAAAATAATATTTGAGTAAGTGGATTATTACATAGAATTAGGTAAACAACATTTTTTGGTGAACGACATCCAATAGTAAAGGTTGAGGTGGGTCAACAGGATAAATTGGAAACATTCTCATTTCCTTTTTGACCTTTTGGTACAGGTCGGTGCCTGTGATATATTTCAAGGTAGGTTAATCAGACTATGCAGGAAAACAACTTTTGAGAGAGGAATCCTGGTAGAGGACCACTATGTACCAGGATAACAGTATTGCCTGAACTACAATAAATAAATACCTGTGCTATCCAGGGCCTAGTTTAGTTGTCCTAGTCATCCCTCAAACATAGACAACAATGACAGGGCTTCCGTCGCCCACAGCATCTTCAACTTCACCCAACATCTGAATATTTGAAAGATATCTGATATTTTTGAATGTAGGATAAGTGTTTGAAGTAACGTATAGCTCCATCCATTGCTGAAGTCCTGTATATATATACACTGTAGAACTTGCATCTTTAGTTGGCGTCAAATTGTGAGGCAAGCTCCTGAAGAATATCCTGCACAGGCACTGCATCTCGACATTCAGTTACTCTGAACTATACAAGATAATGATGGTATACCATACCAGCCATTATTCCTACATGCCATGTGTGTCCTTTTCACCACTTCAAACTCAAAAGCATGCTTGAGCTTGTGTTGTTCAGCTGAGCAACCATCTTGTGCAATAATACAAAAATGTGCATTTATGCAGACTTTCAATTGGCTGGAATTGGCCAAAAGTTTTTAAAAACCCTTCAGATTTTTAACAATTACATCTGACTCTTAATGCTGCTATTTTTACTCTCTTGTTTGCTGCTATCCTCAGCTTGGTTGTCTCGATCTGCGTCCTGCCCTAGCAGCATGGCAATGTCCCGCTCTTTGTCACACTTCATTTTTGCAGATGTTTCAGCCTCTTCCTCATTGTGTCTTGAACTGGTTTAGTACACCTCTGCATCTCTGCTCGTGTGCTCAAACGGCCAGCCAGCTGCCAGACCACAGTATGGGCTTGGTCTCTCCTCTCGTCATTCTGGAAGGGCAGGTGCTTGAACCGGGGATACAACCTACAGCCTGCACGTAGACTCCTCTCTCAAACAGACAACTGACTGTTCCAAAGCCCACCTCTTTCATCCACTTTTATTTCCTGGGTGATGAGTCTGTTATCCACACCGCAATGGCCAAGTGTCGCCGTTTTGAATTGGCCCGCATTGGACCGGTTGAAGAGAGAGATGAGTTGTCCTCCTCCAACAGTAGGTCTGTTAAGGTTATCACAGGCTTTAGAACGTTTGTCTTCTGCTGTGTCCCACAGCGCTGTGGACCGATCCAGGGCGTGTTCTTTCCTCCTGGTGAAATTGGGGTGCTACAGCACTGCTGTAACGGGCCAGCACTGCTCCAGATACATTCCAAAATGGAGGATGTGGAATTCCACCAGTAATGTGTGCCGCACAACTCTAGTGCTCTCTATCTAATGGCGTGCACGTGTGGTGTGATAATTAATCTCGATAGCAGTCGGCAATACAAGCCAATGTTTGCTCGCACTGTGCTACATGAATATACACTAGGTTTATTTTGATAACATGATGGTGTGCACTTGTATCACAACACTTTCGTTTTGGATACCAACTAGCTAGCCTAGCCTTATTTACGTTTTCAAGCAGGGAAACAACCTTAAAAACCAATCCAAAACATTGATTTATTATAGAATGCAGAGCCACTCATAACCTCCTTGTTTATAATGCCATGGTGTGTGTGTGTGTGTGTGTGTGTGTGTGGATGTGTGGAGCTCCATCCGCAAAATGGTCGATGTCCTTATCCAAGAGAGGGTTAAGCTACTAGGATACCTAGAGTAACGCCACTGTGTGGTGCATTTCATATTCAACAAGGCTTTGATTAGTGTAACGCTCTTACTTAATCCCAATTGGGTTATAGCCATGGGGATGACATGTCCCCCTCCTTCCTACAACCCTCAGCCCAAAACACATTTATTTTAGACGCCTTCTCTCTAGAGGTGTTTGTCTGTTCCCTATGTAGATATAAACGGCTAATTTTAAGGCAACAAAAACACAATGATTGTTATTGTCATGAGATTATATACAAATGTACGAAGTCTGTTCCACTAGAGGCCACACAATTCTACACACATTACCTCTAAATATTTCAATGGCTTGAGTCATGCGTTCCCTATCCTCCGTTTCTCCTCAGGTGCTTCAGAGAAACAACATTGTGAAGGGGCGGGAACAGGCAGGAAATGTAAACCAATCAGAAATGAACCATGGAACATCCTGTTTTAATCATACCTTCTCACATTCAAATTTGGATCCAAATTGACAAAGAAGGGGAACAACACACACACACACACACACACACACACACACACACAGACAATCAGACTCAATCTCTCTCACTCTCACATGTTCATACTCTCTCTCACACACCGTCATACACTCTGACAGTGTCATCGTCTGACTCTGTTCTTTTTGATATTTATTTTCCCTTCTCCACCTGTCCACCAGATGTCCTCAGACTTTTCCCCTCACTGCACAGATCCTGCCCCTCCCATCTGCGGTCCCTTCATTCCCCTTCATACTCCTTGTCTATCTTCCCACCTGCACCTGCCATGCTCTGATCAGTCTCCCCACGTAGATACAAGTTCACTCCCTTTGTTCCCTTGTGGGTTGGTTGTATTTGTCATGCCCCCTCTGTCGTTGTTGTTCCACACTTGTTTGTCTTTTTCCTGTCAGTTTGTCAAACTGATATGTTTAAGTTTTCTCTATTAAAGCCTTTTTGTTACATCCAAGGGATCCTATCCCTTTTGTTCCTGCCGCCCTGCTTAAACTTGTCGTGACACACACACTAGCATACTTTTTTCTTACACACTACCTTTGCTATTCTCATTTACTGGTGTTATATAGTAATATACAAATTGTTGATTAAAGGGAACAATACGTTGTGGAATCCCTTGCATAATAAGTATATTCATTGCATTGTCCCTTATTTAATAACACATCTTTACTGCTTTTATCTGTGACAACAAGTTTCTTTCATTGAAATGTCATGCCAATGAAGCCTTATTGGAATTTAATTGAATGATTGTGTGGTTAAGAGAGAGTATGGTAGTGTGTGTGAGAATAGTGTGTGTGAGAGAGTATAGTAATGTGTGAGGATAAAGTATGATAGAGTGAGAGAGAGTATGGTAGTGTGAGAGTACTATAATATTGTATACATATACACGCACACACACAATTACTATTCACAGTAACACAGGCATGAAGTCATATGCAGCTAAGTATCCATAAAACATATTTTCTTCATTCCATAGGCAGACAACCTCGTGCTACAACCCAGTGTTAGGCGCACCTAAAGGTGCACAGTACCCTGTGTATATGTGAGGCTTCACCCCATGTATGTGTGTGTGTTCAGGGTCTGGAGGAGAACATGGGCTACCTTGTGGGAGACTGCTTGTTAGCGGCCTCCTGTCTGTCCTACCTTGGCCCCTTCCTGTCCAACTACAGAGACCAGCTGGTGGCCCTTTGGATGAAGGAGGTGACACACGCACCCATGCACACATTCTTTATTATGTTGTTTATTATTGTTATTCATTGTTTACAATTAAATTGTCTCTTTTTCATAGAGCATATTGTGAGCCAAGATGTTTGTTTGTGGCTTTTATTTAACAAATATCTATATATTTTCTTGAGGTTAGCTCATCTAAGTAACTTTATACATCAAAATGCATTTTTCATGATGGCTGTAAATATCAATTATCAACGTCGTCAAAATGACAGGAAAAAATAAAATATCAGGACATTTCTTTTTGTCGATATCACCCAGCCCTAGCTCCTTTTGCAGTCATTATGAGCCTTCTTAACCAACGTCATACCACACCAGTCCATTGCTGATCTTTCTATTGTTTACCGTCATGCATTCACTTAATTACACTATAAAGACCTGGCTTTATTGATGTGAAATCCACGTTCAATTCAGTAATCAACTGCACATTATTCTTACTCACATCACAATGTTTATACCTCCCTTTAGTTCTCAGAAAGTAGCATATGGATCCACATGTCCACCCTTTATGACTATAGTTAGTTCAATGTTGATTTGATGAGTGTCATTGTCGTCTGACATTTATCATTCGTAGTGTTCAGGTGGGGCTGTCGTATCCAATAGGCGTTATTCATCTGCATAATAATAACAATTGTTAAAGAACGTTTTATTTACATGAATGCAGCCTTGTTCCACAGTTACTACATGACTGTGGCGTCCAAATACTTGAATTACAAAATCCACATTCAGATGCTAGTAGTCTTATATGCATGAAACGCAGATGAAGCCCATTAAATGAGGGGTCAAACAATATCGCGGTGCTGTGATGCGTGGATGACCCACTCGCGGAGGTGGCTCATTGGGGATAAGGCTCGATGAGGTTATTGAATCGCAATCCCATCGAGCATTATCCCAAGATCCAGCTTTCATTTTGTTTAATAAGACAATAAATATGTAATTTATATCAACATATTTTGATATATTAACATTGATGGCATTGGTTTCAGCTCGATTCCGATTGAGCAACCTCAAGCAAGCAAGTCTTTAATGCACGAGAGGGATGATATATATAGCTTGACCCCCTCGTAATACGGGTTTGAGCTGCATTTCAAGCATGTTAGACTACTACCGGAGACTGTGGATTTCTGTTTAAAGTATTTTGATGCATAAGCCTGGTAGAACGAAGTCTCCACTCATGCGAACCACACATAGTCTTCAACAGTCCCAGGTATAGATTTTATTAGGTAACTGATGATTGTTAAAAAAATTACTACATCAGAAATTCATGTGACAAATCAAAACACGTTTAACGCTTTTGTAGAGTTGAGGAAAAACGCTGTAAATGATGGTGGTTAAACCCCCATGTCACTGCATTTAACGGCATAATAAAATACAACACACGTCCTCTAAAATCTTTGGTAGAGGAAATGGAATAATAACTATGCTTTGTTAGAAACTTAAAAGGGTAAATATAATTGTACAATTGAACAAATCAAATCTAAATCCACCCCTCTCTCTCTCCCCTCTCTCTCTCTCTCCCCTCTCTCTTTCTCTCTCTCTCTCTCTCTCTCTCTCTTTCTCTCTCTGTCTCTCTCTCTCTCTCTC
>JAOPUD010000062.1:7873840-7891933 GCA_027122715.1 Trisopterus minutus
GGCGGCGGGGGGGGGGGGCTACAGGTGGGCTGCCGCTGACGCGCCGGGTCGGCTCATGACGACGCGCCGCCGATCAGTCCGCCTTCCCCGCTGCCGCTGCTGCTGCTCCGGTGGCTCCTTATCGCGGCAGGAGCTGTATCACGTAGTGGATGTGTGTGTGAAGAAGGAGAAGGCGTGACGCCCCACCACATGAGGTAAAAAGAAAAACCACAACAACAATGATAGCAGGCTTCAAACAAGCCAGGTATGGTTGCTGATGTAAAACGCCGCCAGCGGTGGCTACACTTGTCCGCCGACCGCTTCCTCAAGAGGAGACGAACAGTGAATCATTCGGTCGTAAAGAGTCTCACTTTTGCCGTATCGCCGCCGTTTCGCACGCTATACCCGGTTGCGGCTGCGACTCCTAGACCCCGGTTGAGCTTCGGTGTTCGTTGTTAAACGTCACTTGTTGTCGTGAGTTGAATTGTGTGTTGTCCATCCCCACCAGGTGCTCCAGCCGCCGCCATTTTAAAACAAAGTTAGGGAGGGAGTGCAGCGTGACGAGCCGAGGGCGGCAACGCAGGCGGCGGGTACACCTGTCGGTCCCTCAATGGTTCTGGTTATTACCCGCAGGTAGTGTTGCCAGATCGGGCGGGAAATCTGGCCCAATCTGGCAACGCTGCCCGCAGGTAGAAATAATCGACTATTCCGCCTCGTCATTTCTGCTACACCCGTTGATTCAAAATGTATGAGTGTGTGAATTTGGTGTGACGAGGGTTTTTATTGCTACAGTGATGATGGCTGTGGCTTTCACCCTACTGGGGCATATGTATGGCCCCATATAGAATTTCGCAAAAAAAAAGAAAAATGCTTGGTAAAAGATTAGTACCTAGACTATTTTACACACAGAAGTGCCTGAGAGTATCACAGTTATTATTAAGGATTATCACATTGCACCTGCCGTTGGACAGGTTTGGGTCAAGACGGGCGAAATATTTTCATAAAAATGTCTAGTACAATGCAAATGTGTATATATCACATATTAAATATGACGAATATGTAATAGAGAAGGTATTACTGCAAGAAATAAAATATTAATTCTAACAGTGAAAATAATACAAGGCTTGCATATAAGGTGACACCACCCTGCCCTCTAGTGCCGTAACGAGAGTGGTCGCAATGTCTCATTTCCTCCAAGCATATTTAAGAGAATACCATATAATTAAAAAAAACTTCAAAATAGGCTGGTTTATTTGTTTATTTAGATGTAAAAGACACTCCACAATGAAACCAAATCATTTACTTGGTATGATCATGAAATCCGAACAACACATCTACTTTGGGACTGATGAGGTTGGGGGAGAATATGGAAGAGTGAAGTAGAAGTTGAAGGGCATGAATGTTTGGGAATAAAAATAGAGATGTAAGTGCTGGATTTGTTCCAGCACCACAGTGCAATCATACCCATGTGGTTCTGAATGCATTCTCCAATCAAACATGTTTTTTGTTTATTTGTTTTGAAGCAACCCAGCAATGGAAGAATATAATTAATAAAGGATACACTGATTTCCAATGCCCCAAGTAAGTGCTTTTTTGTGACTTAACTTTTTCTACAGACAAATAAACACACACCCACGCACACACTCACTCACTCTCATGGAGTCATGTTTTTAATTGTTTTCCATTTTTTTTTCTAAAAACCTAAATCCAACAAATAGATGGGAGTGTAATGTTTGCATGCTGCTTTTATTTGTTTTTTTTAAGACAAAATGCGCAGTCATTTCAGCCGTCCCTCACTCAAAAAGTAATTCACATGCAAAATTAAGTGATACGATTTCTCCATATCCTAAATGTTAAAGTTTACATGCGCAAAGGTATTGCATAGGACTGAGGGTCCTGGGAATACCCCCCACATTGCTTACCTAACCTACAGTGGCTTGGTTGCCCCTAAAAACCTAGCATTTAAGCGTTACCTTTTTGACAGTCAACTAGTTGGAAGTATCACTAATCCGCTCTAAAATCCTTTTGTTTCCTCTTACACACTCGCTGACGTGAGTGCAATTTGTGTTGTTTGCCTTTTTGAAACAATTTCCTGAGTTTAATGACTGTCAAGAGAATCAAAATAAAGCAATCCCCTGAATTCAGAGTCCTTGCCATTAGACGTCTACTGTCAACCCAACAGTGAACAAAAAGAAAATACATGTTGATGGGGCCATGTATTCATTCAATGAATGCATGACTCTGCATTGGAACTCAAGATGACCTATCAGAGAAGCCGTATGTAGAGCCACGCCCACAGCAGTGTGGACCTTGACCTGCATCAGTTCATTACACAGGTCACAGAGAAGGTATATGGTCGCACGGTTTCGTGCCACTACAAACAATGCGATGATGGTTTGGGTTTTCTCGTAATCTGTGCTTCAAATAGGTAGAGTGCAGTGCGAGAGTTTCTCCCAAATCCCTCCAACAATTAAACAGGGAGAGCAGAAACTGTATTTCACCGCAGAGCCTAAAACACATGCACAAAATAAAAGCAAATATTTGCAGGTGCATTAACTAAAAATTAAATTTCCAATGCACAGGCCACAAAAAGTATCAATCCAACCACCCATTTTAGGGCTTTTATGAAATACATGTGTTGGAACTAATTGGGGAAAACTAATTATTTGCATTTTGAAAAATGTATGTTTTGCATACACCCTGTTCTCTGAGATAAAGTCTGAGCACACCAACTAGTGTTATAAGCTCAATGCAAACGTACAGACACACGCGCACACAGTGACACTGCTGGATATTTGAACAATATGAATCAAAAATAAAATTGAGGAAAAAAAAAATAAAAACACTTCAATAAAGAATAAAGCATTTGTATCTAGTATCTTTCTGTATTGTCTTTTTTTCTACCATTCAAAATTGTATATATATATATATATATATATATATATATACTTTTTTTTTTAGCTGGAGTTTTACTGACAAGGGAAAATGCTAAACTTTGTTAAATGTTGTGTTAAACTTTGCACAAGGGAAGCTTCTTCACACGCCAGTGTTTCAGTATCGGTTACAGACCTGGTGAGGACGCCAGGTTAAAAGCAATCTTGAAACAAAAAGAAAAATGAACATTGTAAAGCAATTCAAAGAACAGCCACAAATGTGTTTTTCCCCCTTACACAACTTCTCGATACCGATATTAAAGCAATTTACTGTCTGGACTGAGCAAAATCAGGCTATATCATCTCATCGATATATATCTATATCTAGATATATAGATATGGAACAAGATATAGATATATCTATTCCTATATCTATAGATATCTATATATATATATATCCTGACTTTTCTTTTTATAATCATAGCACCAATTTTTCTTTAAATCCTGCAGGAAAGGAAAATAAAGAGATCTCAGCACACGGCTACGGACATGCCCCTCCCCCACCCTGATTCCCTGTGGTGTTGTGGACAGTCGCCATTACGAAAAAAGAACCGACTTGACATTGCAGAACAATTTTGCACGCTTGGGGGGGCATTCAGATAAAAAATAAAAAATAAAACAAAACTCCCACACACTATTTCATTCAGAAAGGCATCCAAGCTATTTATTTCTCAAACAACTCAAAAACTACCCCCCATCCCCCGATATCCATTTTTGATGTAGACTTTCTGAACAGAGGCTGGGGTTCCAAAATTAAATGATGCAGTAGCACTCGTTTTTTTATGGGGGTGCGGGGGGCGGTTTACACATCGTTAAACCGCCATCAGTTAGGTCCCTATAGGTCACGTTTAGAAACAAGGAGTGAGACTATCTGAGACAAACACATGCACATCCAGCCGAACACCACCAAAGCAGTATCCTAAGCTCAAAGCAACAAAATAAATAAAAACAAAAAAAAAGGTGAAGGAGAAGTGGCCAGGGCAGAACGGCATGTTTGCTTTCGTACAGGACTCCCCCCTTATACCTAACTGTAAGTCTTGGGACCAAAGTACAATGAGAAATAAGATTCAACTAAAACATTTTGCCATGACTGCACATGGCGCAAAGACATGAACACTTGTTTTTTTTTTCTTTTCCCATTTTTGTTCGCTTTTTGTATGTATATATATATTTTTGTCGATCTGATTGTTGATTACACAAGGTTTAACATAAAAAGTAAATCAGCAGGATTAGGTTGGTGTGTGAAGTGAGGAGGGGGGCGGTCTCTTTCGAACATGAGCCTTCGGTGAGGCGTTCAAATGAGTCCCCCCTTCCCCACGTCTCTGGCTGGTGGAGGTCCAGTAGCCAGCGAGGAAGACCCTTCCTCTCTTACAACAGGCATCCCCTGTAAAACCGGAGTATTCAAATGTTGCTGCTCCCTGTTGAATGAGCAAAGAGCACAGTCTTATAACCGCAAAGGAATTTAAACCAATGTACCAATGTGTCTGTTAAATGGCTTTAGACTGTAGGAAACAGTCCAAGAAGACCAATATAATCTCATTATGGAGGGATAAATGGCACTCCAGAAATCCTAAATTGGATGAGCATCATATACATCAACAATGCGTTTTTTGTGATATCAAGTTTGAAATAAGAAATGTAAGGGAACGTAAAGTGAATACACATGTGTCAGTACCTGTACATTGAGATCCAGGGAAAAGAGGGGAGCAGAGCGTGTTTTGCCACCAGCAGTCATCCTGCTGGGTGCTGGTTCCTCCCTGTCCACTTATGCTCAACAGGGGGAACTAAAAGGACCCCAAAAAATACAGTTAGCCAAGTGTTACAGTTAGCCAGCACTTTGAATGTGGAAATAAGATCATAAAAGCAGTGAGCATTGGTCATTCAAATGTGTATGTAACCCTTTTTAGAAGTCTTAAATATAAAAATAAAAATGTGTGACTGATTGGCTGAGGCTTCTTACCTCTGCTTTATCTTTGACGAGGTCGTAGGCGATCCCATGCACTTGATCTGCCAATGCACATAAGCAGGAATCTTTTTCCCCACAAGGAGCCTCCTTATTCATCTTGCTGAGTGGGACGTCGACACTTTGACTCGCGATCGACGAAGCTGCCGCCTTCTTGCAGTCGAGGCAGACTTCTTGCTCGGCGATGGGCAGGAGGGTGCCGGAGCCCTCCTGAGAATCCAGAGAGGTCTGGGCACTCTTCTCCATGCCCGATTTCTTTAATCTGGGCAGGAACTTCCCAGATTCCAGTTCCGACTTTCCATAGAAAGGACCCTCACACTCTGCGTCCTCTTCCAGAGGTTTGAGGTCCGCCTGGGGGTCTTCGAAGACATCCACGGGTGGTGGGTCAGGAAAGCTTATCTCTTCTTTTTCGGACTCTGCCTCCGAGTCGCTACCCCCGGCGGGAGACAGATCTGAGGCGGATATCGGCCGGAAGTGGGTCCTGGGGGATATGCGGATGGCCCTGTACTGCGTCCGGTTGATGCCGTATATCCGTGGTTGGAGGGCTTCACTCTCAGAATCTGAGCAGAGTATCGACTTGGGTTTGAACCCCGGGCTAAAAGAAGCCATGTCCTCAGGCTCAAAGGAACACTCGACATGAAGGACCTGGGAGAAGGGATTGGTCAGGCTGATGGATGCAAACGGGTATTCTAGGTCTTGCTCCTTGCTGCTGAAGCCTCCATACGACCCAAGTAAATCTTCATGGAAGATAAAAGAAAACCCCTTGTTCAATCCCTCTTCGCCTCCTCCCCTGATGGCCTGGTGGTCGCCCTGCCCAAATGACACCAGGGGCCTCCACAGGGGCCTGTGCCCAGGCGCAAAGCGGCTGCTGGCATTCATGAACACGTCTGCGCCAGATACAGTCACCATGTCCGAGCCGGAGGCCGAAGCTGCCACCGCCGCACACTGCAGCAGGCTGCCCTGGGCTTCACCAGGCGGTACGACCGCCCAGTTCTTGTCTCCGCTCAACGTTTTCAGCTCTCCGTACACCCCTCCTAGAATGAATGACGTGCTCTCCTTGTCAGAGGTCATGTCCCAGGGCTTGGACGGAGTCATGTAGTCCCCGGCACCATCGGCCTTAGGGAGCTTATTCTTGACCAGGCAGACCTGCTCTTCATTTTTGCCCTCCCACAGGTGATACTCAGATCGCTGCACCGCCTTCTCCGCTGGGCCTTGAATTGGACTCACTTTTGCCTGGACCTCCAGACAGCTGCCGCAGTAACCGCTCGGGCTGTCCAAAAGCATGCATTGGGTTGGCTTCTCTACTCCTTGCTGAGACGTCAAAGGATTGCCCTCTCCGATAGCTGTCCAAATGTCCTTAATTATCCCTGAGCTGTAATCATCACTCTGTTGGTTTGTGCTGTCAGAATATATGCCACTGTTGTACTGCCTGCTATCGTCCTCTTCCAAAGCTATGCCACATATTGACTCCAATTTAGATTTCTTGGTGAATGTTTGACTCAACGGTGTGCTAATATTGCTCTCCTCACACTTTCGACCGGTATCCTCCTGCAAAAACTCTAGGATTTCCTCCTCAAGGTAGGTACCAGAAATTGGGGCAATAATACAGTTAATTTCTTCATTGCCAATCTGAGCGGGATCCTCAATTTGTACGTTCCCTTGCTCGTTGTCCGAACGAGTCTCCTCAGAGTGTGACCATGGACTACACGTTCGCGTCGAAAGGTTGGAACAGTTCTGTTCCGTTTCGTCAAAGGCACTATTTTTGGTCCATATTAGCAAACGAGACTGTTTATTAGAATGTGGGTCGAGACAGCTACTTGAATCCGTGTTGTTTTCGTGACCGACGGCGAGTGAGTCGCAGGGGAAGGGGACGGTGGGGCTATCGTACTGCAGCTCAAAGAGCGAGAAACAGGAGGAGTTGGGCGCAGGTGGCTCCCCGGGGGCTTCAGGAAGACGGGGCATCTCTGAGTTCAGCATGCTCAGGGTGAAGGACACGCTGTCCAGCAGGGGCGACAGCAGGATGGGAGTATCTACAAAGCTCTCCCCCTCTACGTCCTCGGAACTGGAGGGAGAGTAGCTCCCCCAAATTTGAGCCATGTGGTCGAGATCCTGCATTAGGAATCCGACAGACTCCGATTCCTTCTGCGATTCTGCCCTTATTGCACTTTCCCCTCTCAGCTCAAGGCCATCTAATACTAAACAACATTCCGCCTCAATGTCTCTTTGCTCTTTGCTTTTTTGTCGAATCATGTTGAGGATCCGACTCTCTTGTATGGAGTCTGAGGCACTCGTATCCAATATGGATTGGTATATGTCAACTTCATAGAAGTGAGTAAGTTCAGACAGATGCTTGTCATCTAAATCTCCACCGTCCTCTGGCTGAGGGCAGCAAGAGTTTCCGGCGAGGTCGTCTGCTTCGTCTTCCACTCCCTCCGGCCCCTCCACAAAGTGGCCGTCTACAAAGGAGCCTGCCGCCAAATAGGCCCGCTGGTAGCTCTCGTTGGCGATGCAGATTCCCTGGCTGCCCTCCGGGAGCCTCTCCATGTCAGTGGACAGGGCAAAGCTTTCCATGGATTCAGCTTTGCTTCTGTACTTTGTCTCCAGCTTGCTGTGTTTGCTGCTGAGAGGTACAAAATACTCTGTGATGGGCTCGGTGTACCAAAGGGGCTCCTCCATATACTCTTTTTTGTTGCCAGCCTCGAGAGCAGACTCTTTAGCCTCCGCCCAGCTCGGATCTTTACGGTTCTCCTTCATCGCCCTCTTCCCCTTTCTGTAAAGCTGTGGTTGTTTGACTGGGACACCTCCGACACTGACTCCGACGCAGCCTCCTGCGTTCCTTCGTTCCCCTCTTTCGTTGACCTTTGTGGTCAACTTTAGCTGTCCGCCGTTGCGCCCTCTCTTAGCTTTCCCCACCTCTCTGGACTTGTGCCTGGTTCTGACTGCTTTGTTGCTGGATGATTTGGAGTCACCTTGGTTCCCGCTGGAGCTTGAGTCTGCCTCGCTAGAGCCAGAGGACCAGGAGCGGGGACGATGCTTCCCCTCTGCTCGGTGCCTCATGGGTCTCTTCGTGTAGACAGCAGGTCTTTCCTCGGTCGCTGCGCTCCCGTGGTATCGGTTTTCCTTCTCCTTGTTTGGACGCTGCTGTTCTTTCTCGATGGTGATGGTGGTAGCACCTGGCTCCAGGCTCCTCTCCTTAGCAACCTCTCCCTCGCTGTTACAATCTTTTGGAGAAGAGGTGTCTGTGCTGGTCTGTGGGGCTGCAGAGGAGGAAGAACTCGAGTAGGCGCAGGCCTTAGCCTTGTTCCACACCGTCATGATCTCTTGCAGACAAACAGGTTTCTCAGACAAAGGAGGGAAGGCTTCATAATACCTGATGCCACAACAAAGAAATAAAGACATTATGAAAAAAGGAAGGTATTGGAAATTTGAGCAGGGATATTTTAGAGATACATGGTAAACATTCAGCAGCTTACATTTCCACCTGGTCCTTTGAGGAGGGGGACTCTGCTCGTTCAGGAGACTGGGAACCATCCGATTTCTTTCTGATCTGTTTTGCTTCTGTGAAGACATTTATGTTTAAGATGCATTAAAGAGGACTTACACTGATTTCACTCACTGCTGCTATTCCAAGAATGGAGATTGTTAAATGAATGCGAATAAGACTTAACCCAACCTTTCTGTTGGTTCTGGATGTCCTTAAGCTTGGAGCAAAGCTCTTCAACCAGGCTCTCAATTCCAGAATTCTGTGAATAACAACCATGTCATAGTGTTCATTTGGTCAATGTCAAATGGATATTTTTAAAACAAGGCTAGTTTGTTCGGGAAACAATGACAGCACATCATAAAGCTGACGTTATTCAGTGGTTATTCGTACTACAAACTTCCGATGTAAAAATGGCAAATGGACGGACTAATTTCACAAAGTGCTGTTCCTGTTGCTCAGGTTAGCTAAACGTATTGTTATGATTTACCAAACATGTGGCCTGAGTCTGACCTTACACCAGAGCACTCGTGTTAAGTAACATTCTGGAATAAACACTGGGAAAGCATGCATGCCCCAGGGCTTGTTTACTTCCGATTGCCGCGCTCCTGCCTAACAAACCTGTTTCAGGTAAAAGATTGAAGAGGAGACTTTCTGCTTCAATGACTGGACCCTTGTTTTGATGTTGCTTTTTTGTGCCCCAAGTTAGACATAATGTACACACATCTTATGGTAGTTTAGCTTCAGTGTGCTTAAAGAAATGTATTTATATGAAATCAGATCCAATAGTTATACCAATATTCCAATCGTAAAACTAAAAATAGCGACGCATTTATTACATTGTCATAGACAATGACAAATCAAAACCTCCTTGGCATCATAAGAAAATGCAAATCACCACTCACTATGAATTACAAACAATATTGTGCTCAGGCAGGATGTTTCCGGGCTAGCTTCTTTAATGCTTTTATCAATGAATAAACCCTCATTATAAGGATTCACACTATCTACTAATTACTTTTTAACTCAGTCAACAACACCTGAAATGCTTGTTTAGTATAGTCAGGCCTGCTCAGTTGTGAAGCATAAAGCAATTTCCTGTCACCTTTTCAAATTCAGCTATTAGAACCAGTCTAAAACCTACTAGATAAGCATAATGGGACATCTTCATAAACATATGCGCATCCCCAAGTACCACGTACTCTCAAATGAAATGGAATACAATCTTTCCACGTAAACTAAACTTGGTTACCAGGAACTAAGGCAGACACATGCTCAGCTCTGTGTCAGAGCCTAGAGTTTTGAGTCAAAACCAGAACCACCACTGGAACTAATGCTGCCACAACTTCCCAGCACAAGCATTTCCCGTTCCCGGTCACCATTCGGGGGTCCGCTGCTTACCATGTCACCGGGCTAACGGAACAGAGGGAAAGTTCTCTGCCACGTGCTGCTGCTGCGCTACCTCCTGTAACATTTTGCTAATGCCGATCAGCTGACGCCGTGCGGCTCTGCTGCTCTCTGCTGCTGCAATCCCGTGCAGCGCGTGCTGGTTAAAAAATAGACCGCAGAGTACCGTAGAGAGGAACGCTCACTCTGTCAGACCCTCACCCCCCCCCCCCCCACCCCACCATCTGGGGACGTTAGAGTTGCGTTGATTTTTTAATGCATTTATTTGATTTGCATTATTTTTGTAGCTTTAAATACAGCCCCATGGTAAATGTAATTACTAACTATATTAAAAAGTATTTCTGCTCAATCTACAAGGTTTAACAACTGCTTTCTCCTCCTTGACTGTAGGTTTATATACAGCGTGCATGGGCTTCATGCGCACAGGTTTGGTGTGCTCCACTTTCTTTGTAGAGAACGAGCGCCACACAGTCACCTTGAATATGTATCAGAGCGTTTCTACAGCTTGATGAGTTTTCGCACAAGTCCGTCTTCACGGATATATCCCTGAAACGCATCAAAGAAAAACACATCGTTTTCGCCCATGTGGACGGGGCCTTAGGGCATTCAGCAAACTCTTTTATCCAAATAGACTTACAATAAGTACATATGACGTAGGAAAGAGAAACAACATATCGCTGTTGATACATTAAGGATGTCCAGAGAACAAAGTGCAAAGAACTTACATTCACTAATATATAAGTGTAAGTTAATATAAGTAATATTGACTATAAGTTTACCAAATCCCTGTATACAACAAAGATAGCTAGGACAAGATGCTACACAACCAAGTATTATAACTAAATACCACATCCGATAAGTGCGCACATTAAGTGCCAGGACGTGCAACATACAGTGAGTAGGAGGGGAGGGTTGGGGTGGTTATGTCGAGTCCAGGTGAACTCTGAACAGGTGAGTATTTTGCAGAAGCATGAGTGACTCTGCGGTCCTGACATCGGCAGGGAGCTGGTTCCACCACTGCGGTGACAAAACAGAGAAGAGTTGTGACTTTGATGATCGACCTTTGCTTGCTCTTAGCGATGGCGGTACCAGACGAGACAGGTGTTGCCTACAGTAAAACTCAGCACAGTGGCGGTTTGCATGACATCAAAGCGTATCTTGTTTAAGCTTGTTTATCGCTCTGTGATGGCCAGCTGTAATTGCCTTAAATAGTAAATCAAGATGACAGCTGCAGTCAATAAGTAATCTAGAGTTGTAGTCTTAATTGACCTTGTCAGGTCTTGATGGAAAAGTAGGCTTTGCTTCTCATTAGTACAATTAGAGTTGCAGCTGGCTTTTTTTTTGTGGGTGTGCTTTCACCATAATGAATTGCTTTCAATAGATTGGGATTTGGCATGCAATACCTGTTTTAAATTGCTGGACCATGCAGAGTCACGTCGTTTTATATGATGTGTTTTATCCTTGGATTAATTAATAGTCTACCGTTTCCCCTAGCCAAGTGCTGGAACATTTTTAAACAGGCAATTTAAACACAGCCATTGGGAAATTGGCATTGGAATGCCCTGTTTGATCTTGGATTGATGGCTGTATCGCATTTCATTTAATTCAGAGATAGTCTCTGAATATGCATGAATATACATTGTTTGACAGGATGGTTATTTTAACATTAATAATATTCACGAGATGGATTGGTGAATTGTGTTGAGTTATTCTCTGTTTTCACCATCAGGATGTAATGGCTTTCAGACTTTTATTTTTTTGTGGATTCAGTTCAGAGCCCACAGTCATGCTCACCTTTTCTGGGATAAACTGGCTGCAATGGGCAGCCAACATCCCCTTTGATACTTCACCTGTTTGTGTTCGTTCAACATTCTTCCTATGTAATGTGCACCAGTTAGTTCCTTTTGTGTTCACACCCATTACTGCATACATACTGACAATACAATTTACGCTCTGAGACTTACACCATCACTCCTGTCGCACCAAACCCACACAACCATCTTCTTGATGAGTTGGTTGGAAGTTAGCATACAGACAATGGTACCATTAAGTCTTTATGTTGCCATAAGCAGGGTGTGAATGACGCTCATTATATCACCTTCATTATTCATCATGTCACATTCAGGGGGGTCGCCAATTTGTCCCATGATTCTGACACAATGCATCTAGGGAACACAATAAGCTTTCAGACAATAGACCAACAAGCAAGGGGGTAGGAACGGTTACTCAGGTGGAGATAACCGCCTCCTGGTGCTCCCCATTATTATCTTTTTACAAAAGCAACATCTTTTGTCATTAACATTTCACCCTTTCAGATACGTCGAGCAGGCCATGTAATTATAATGTGCAGTTTACTTTGAAAACAGGAATAAAGTGTAATAATAACAAGTGTAATAATTTAATTTAGGCTAATAATATATAAAACTATGGTTTAATTTGGAGAAACCAGCCAGAGTAAGCTATATTTTGATATAGTGACAAAGCCACGCCCCCAAAACAAATAGCTCGCTAGCTGGTGAGGGTGTGCGGGTGCCTGTTCACGTGTCGGATTGATGTGAATTCTAACGATGTTAACTATGTTAACCACTCCTTGGCCACAGTCAGCCTTTCATCACACAAAGAGAATACGTGTGTTTGATTAGAAGTTCACAAACTATATTCACAGAATAAATTGTGAGTTAAGGGACTCGTCTCCTTTATTGCGTAATAGCCAAGGTTTGATGTGTGATAAGACGTGGGAGAACCAAGATCAATACACAATGAGAGGAGCTCAGTCGCACTCCTACCCTTTTACACTATAGAGGTTGGGCAAATTGGAAACTCTATGAAGAACTGACATGGCGGCCCGTCCAAACCTGCGGTGTATGTAGTGCAGTGGTTCGCAAACTTTTTCTTTCATTCCCCACTTTCAAGGGGGCATTTCCGAGCCCCACCTGTCTCTCATCGCTCTAAGATAGTGGTAGGTCAAGCTTAAAATTGTCTTATTTATTGAAATAACGTCAAGTTCTAAATATATAATAAATATAATAATATAATAAATATATACAAATAACATCACTTCAAAAATAGAGAAAACATCAATAAGTGCAATAGTGTCAATACATGCCTCAAAAATAGGCTGAGTTACAAAAATAAAGAAAAAGGGCCAACTATAGCCTACCATTATGTTATAACTTTTATAACTGTTGAAACTGTTATAACTATATTATAATGTTTCAATCTATCACAAATAGGCCTACATTGAGCAATGTAAATGTATGTTCAAGTGTATGTCTCCTCACTGATTTAGTGAGTGAGCCTGATCTGCACTGCACATCTTTTCAAAGCGTGGTTGCAGGCTTGATAGAGCCAGGCTCAAGTCGTGTTCAATGTTGAGCTCAGACCTGTACTTTGTTTTCAGTGTTGCAACAGCTGAAGAACCAATCTCGCAGAGATAAGACGCGGCCAAGAGAGGAAGAATGTGGACAGCTCTTCCCAATTAGTGCATACTCTCTATCCACTCCAAGCCAGAATTCACTCAGTGTATGAGCTGCAAACGTCAGCCTTAGGGTTGGGTCAGAGGTCGGCTCAGTAAATTGGTCCTCTTCAGCAGAGTTGAAATCAGCTGGCGCTGCAGATAGCATATAAATATATACATAATGTGGCATTGTAAGTTAAACACGCATATTTCTGTTTTCCAGCAACATATTAGCAAGCATAGGTATATATATATTTTGTACAATATATTCAATAAAATACTAACCTGCTGCATTGAATGGATCCATAATCCACTCATACTGAGCACTCATTCATACATGCGCTCTTCCTCCAAGAGGAGGTGGATCTCTACTCAGAGCTTAAACACGCGTGACAGCACTTGACCTCGGGAAAGCCACCTTGCCTCGCTGTGAAACAGTACAGCTGTGTGGTCAGCTCCCATCTCCTCACAAAGAGCGGAGAACAGACGCGCTTTTAAGGGCCAGGTCTTGATGACGTTCACCACTCTCACAACCTCGTTCAGAATCTCATTCAGGTCGGGACTAAGCTGCCTTGACACGAGTGCTTCTCTATGAATGCCACCATGAGTGCGTCCATCCGAGCAAAACCCCCACCGTTTTCACATTTAATGTCATGTTATGCCAGGTTATTGTTGAGAATGTTGAAGAGCTCATCAGCTGTGGCCCTGCATTTGACATACTTGCAGAACAGAATATCTTCGCTCGCTGTCAAAGAATTAGGCAATGAATAAACAATCTTTGTTACTGTCAGTGCCCTCGTCCACTTGCAAGGCAAAACGTGAGTGAGTTTGTCAAGCAGTTGTTCTTCAAGATCCAGATACATGTCAATTATGTGTCAAGCAATTGTGTCAATCGACAGAGGGAGCATGATTGACACCATGTCCAGTGCTGGTGGCAGATTGAGCTGCTGCTCAGCTATTGTGTGTGTTTTTTTGGCCAGGGCAATTCTGTGTGCAACTTTGTATGAAGCCATTTGTGCTTTCACTGAAACAGCTTTTATCATCCGATGCTCCTGCTGATGGTATTCTGCCAATTTTCTTTTGAAGAAATCAAGTGGCTTACTTGCATGAGTGGGGTGCATAGTCTCTAGGTGTCGCCGTAATTTGTTGGGTCTCATGCTATCCGCTGCTAGCGGTTTAAGGCAAATGACACACATTGGTCTTTCCTCTGTCCCTACAGTCGCCACTGTGAATCATATTTTCGTTTAGATTTATTTTTGGTTTGGCTCAAGTCTTTTTAACCACTGGTACTGAATCATCAACCTTTGTATTTCCTCTTGTCACCTATGTATCCATCTTAACTCCACGCCCACTACATTATCTGAGAAAGTTTGTTTTGTTCCACTGCAATTAATATGCCAATGTCGATCATTATTTTGGCACTATAGTTCCAGGTAGGGCAGACTAACATTTTCATCTAGACACTACTCATACACGTGTTGCAGCCATTCAAATGAGGCTATTGATTTTTGGTTTACAAATGTGTTTATATTTATGAAAATATTAATTTTTAAATCAAAGCTCAATTATAGTCGTATAATAGTATATTTAGCATATTACATAACAATGTTTATGCTGAGACTGCTTTGCTTTTTGCGACCTGTAGGCTGTAGGGGTCTGTGTGTGGGCTTTGCGCACCACCCAGGTATTATAAGGCCAGCTGTGTGTTTGTCAGGTGAAAACTAAATGTCAAGGGTAAGAGGCGGTGGTTAAAAAAAGTATTTTGACAACCTATTAAGTTCACTCGTTGCTTATAATGGTTTATTTGTTTCTCAGTATCATTTCCTTTATTAAGAAGACATTGTTGTTCATTTTGGAATTGTAAAATAAGAATTTTTTGAAGTCGCGAGTTTTTGAAATTGTTGGACGCGAGTTGGTCCAAAGTGACCTAAGTGAGACAACTTATTTTTAACTTATAACAGGGTATATCTGTTGATTTTTTGTCAGCCATCAGAAGGAAGTGTATATATAGCCCACCTGCCCACAGACACACAGGCACACACACACATATTGGCTACCATGTCACATCTGTCACTTTGGGGAATTCTCTGAGGCAAATCTTTGAGAAAGCCAGATCCCTTAGACATCAAATGGACACATTTAATATACGCTTCTCTCACCACAGATGGGCCCTTCCCCAGACGCACGACAGCAATGCCTGTTTCCTATTCTTTTCATCTCTCTTTTTTTTTTCTTTTGTAAAACCACATAATATGCATTGTAATTCCATTCGCCTTCCCAGACTCCTTTGCGGTCGTCGTCTCGAAACTTCAGGCCCCAGGAAAAAAAATCGCCCTCCAGAAGATTCCGGAGAACAGGAAGTCCCGGTAGCACAGGGGGAAGTGCTTCCATCTGATGGTGGTAGCCTGTGAGTGAGTAATTGCTCCCCTAATTGAAACAGGAGAACGTATAATATTTAATTCCAGGGCCCCCAGAACGACTGAAGAGCATCCGTGATCTCCCTCGCTCCCTCACATACTAATTCTCTCGCTGCCTCCTCCTGGCTGCCTCTGTCTTGTTGTCTCCTGCTCCTCCGTTTCGCCACTTGTTTAGTAAGTCAACATTCAGGAGTCAACAGAGAAAGGGTGCAACAAACGGTAAAATTGAAGACAATTAAAACAACACATAAAATATTTGTTGAACGTCAAAGTATTCAATTGGCACATTTCGACGCACTCCTGCTTGTTATAGTCTTAGATTGCAAACAGTCAGGCAGAAAGACAAGCAAATATGACAATATAATACCAGAACAATAATGTGTACTTTACATTACATTGGTTTTCAATTGTGTTGAACTAACATTTCAATCCATCTGTTCATGTGGAATTCAAACTCAGAGAGCTCAGTTTGAATCCCAGCCCAACGCTGGTTTTACAAAACTGATATATTCTCTTTTACTCCCTAGCCTTTCATTTCTACTTCAATACCGAACACCAAATCTTTTGATTTCTCCATCTTTTAGTTTTGTATGATAATTTAATATGCCAGGTAGAATGTGTATGGTTAAGGAGCCAGCACAGTGGGAGACATTTCAACAATGGTGCCTGGTGTGTTGTGTTGTCGTGACCTGGATTCTGCCATAAAGCGGGAGATGCAGGAATTCGTATGTAAAAAAAAAAAACTAATAAATGCCAGCTCGCACCTCAGGACTTTGTTATCAATCATGTGATCCCCACATTCTGTTTTATATCTCAGTTTATTGTTCTGCTTTTGTCCTGGCGTCTCTACTTTACTGCTCTGTGTAGTAGGAAGACAAGCAGACTCAGGGGTATGTGTGTACACTGTACATGAACCTGTGTGTGTGTGTGTGTGTGTGTGTGTGTGTGTGTGTGTGTGTGTATGTGTGTGTGTGTGTGTGCCTGCATGCACGTGCGTGTGTGTGATGTTCTGCTAAATAGCATGCCACTAGGAACAGAACACCTAGCACACACACCCGTTTCCATAACGACAAGAGGGCAAGGTGAGGGTGTCGTTAAAACTACCATACAGTAAGTCCTTCCTGTGACAAACACAGAGTTCCTCCTGTCCTGCTGTCCCGCCCCCCATCTACTGTGTTTGGGACGGCCACACTACTAATACTACTGCCACACATTCAAAGCCACTTTCCATTCATTTTGCTAAATCTTGTACAAAGCTGTAGTCAATTAATCAGACATTGAGGAGCTGAAGGTGGTCTCAAATCAGCGCCAGGGCTAGTCTCAGCGCCCTGAAGGAAATCATATAGTCTTCGTTCTGAGACAGTAGATATAGATTTTTTAACGAGAGCGTAACTCCACCGTGGTCAGCAAACCAAAGGATGCCCTCCGACTCTATTATCTACTGTTGATGTGTAGTGTTTTGTTGTCTGCTCCGTCTGTCTACCTGCTTCCCAGAGCCTTTGTTGGACTTATTTGCCTTTAACGACCGATTTTTGTAATGTTGTGTGTGTGTGTGTGTGTGTGGTTGTGTGTGGTTGTGTGTGTGTGTGTGTGTGTGTGTGTGTGTGGTTGTGTGTGTGTGTGTGTGTGTTTGTGTGTGTGACTGGAAATCGAATAGAACATCGAGGTCCTTTCATTCTTTTAGCTCGGGACAAAGGTCTGTTTGACCGTTCTCCATGTGGCTCCCTGCCATTTGGTAATGCATTCTTGTCATTTTGAATAGGGCTATTATGAGATATTAATCTTGTCGTTTTAGATATTAAATACATTTTACGGCAACTCAAAATGTGGCCTTGTGGATATGAAGACAGCAGATAGAGCTGAACACTGCCCAAGGGGCTGTGTGTTATCGCTTGCCAAGTCTGCCACAAAGTCCTTTAATGCCTCCTTGTTTCAGGGGCTTCTGGGTAATTCCCACCCGAGCGAGTTGAATGCCAACTTTCTGCTTAAGGGTTCCCCTTGATGGCTCATGTAAATGTGGGTGTTAATGTAAATGGGAGTGCTGAACCACAATACCATGTTGTGCCATCCCCTCAAACTGCTGTTGAGTTCAGATACTGGGCATGTGTTTTTTGTAAAGGCAGATATGACTTGTTTATGTTGTGAAGAATGTTGACTACATCCTGAGCAGAGATAAAGAGAAAGAGAAACTATTTGTGGTCCAAAAAATATAAGTTTGAGGAAAGAAAGAATCTGGTGCTTTATATATTTATATCACATAATTCACAGAACATTTGCAATAACTACAAAATATCAGGCGTATTATAGCCGGTTTCTGCCAACGCTTCTCTTCCTTGCTTTGCGTTTGAAAGGCTCAGCTGTGTGTGTGTGTGTGTATATATTTATGTGTGTGTGTGTGTGTGTGTGTGTGTGTGTGTGTGTGTGTGTGTGTGTGTGTGTGTGTGTGTGTGTGTGTG
>JAOPUD010000062.1:8292019-8302941 GCA_027122715.1 Trisopterus minutus
GAATCATTCACTAACCTCCTTTCCACAATATCAAACAGAACGGTCAGAGAAACAAACAGTTAAAAGAACAACAAGAACATAATTGCACAACTATTGACACGGGCTGTAAGCGTAACATTGTTTGAGGCCAATGTGGATGTTAATGGGTGTTTGGTCATGGTGTTAAGACAAATAAGATTGAGGGACTTCATTCATAGATCAAGACAATTCACCTCGCTGTTTGTGTTGCAACGATATTGTAGTGGCTAATCTATGTTGTAAACTGTGACACAGCTTCTTAGTTACTGCTCACCACTTCGGAGGTGTACCGGTGCGTTGATATCTGTCTCGAAAACCAAGAGATGATGTAGAATAAGATTGATGATTTATTTTGCTTAACAAATGAACTGGTAAAAGGTATAATAAACTGTGGTTCTAATGTAAGTTTGTTGAGCTTTCGTTGGCTTTTGTTTGCTTTTGGTTGAGTGGTCAATAATGGTATGCGCAAAGCACCGGCACCCTGCCTTCTCCTGGTGTGGAACACCTTTATACTCTCCTTGACCCATAGGGGGGCATACACACTCACGAAACATATTTTTATGTTCTAATTCAAAATAATTTATATTAATTAAATATCCAATAATTATATTGGTTCTAATATGTGAAACTAAACCAATATGAAATGTGTGCTAAAATATATATATATATGGCTCCTACAGATATCAGTTACCTGGTCATACCAAACAGGATATTTTTAAAGAGACTTCAGAATAACGGCGTGTGTAGCTCCACGTTTTCCCCATCCTTTCAGACGGCTTGGTAACCCAACGGTGGAGTACCGAAAAATAGGTAGCGCGTTTATTTCGGCTGACTTTTGGCGGAGGAAACGCCAATATAAGCAAACAGAGCCGCACTGTACCGCAATGAACAGTAGCGCATCGCTCGGTGGAAACGAGGCAGACGACTGAGCGGCGGGTTCGTTGGTTCTCATAGCCTAGAGACTTGAGGGGATAAACCCTCCCTCCGGGCAGCTCCACAGCCAGGGCTCCTGCTTATTGGTTCATAGCCCAGCCAGGGCTCCAGCCTATTGGTGAATAGACGTTAACGCGATTCAGATCCCTCAGCTAGTCCCACCCACTCAGAGGAGGACTTTCCTCCTGTCTCCCATTGACCCCCATGTTATCCACCGGCCGCCAGTAGTTCCCGAGAAATGAATGGGAGTCAATGGAGGGAGGAACGTCCTCCCCGAAGTAATATTCAACAGACGAAAGGGGGGTGCT
This sequence comes from Trisopterus minutus, assembly GCA_027122715.1. NCBI lineage: Eukaryota > Metazoa > Chordata > Actinopteri > Gadiformes > Gadidae > Trisopterus > Trisopterus minutus. The sequence continues at coordinate 8,293,279 of JAOPUD010000062.1, forward strand.
TATGTACCCAGGGAAACAAACATTACATATACAAAGGCATTAAAGCAGTCATATTTAAGGGCACTAATTCATTACAGTAGTCCGGGCAATCTAAACTTTTTATTCTCAACAATGTTAAGGAGGATCTTCTTCCCTCTCCTCCCTGGAGAAGCCTCCACTGCATCATACAATATCCAACCCTAGTAGTACCCCCCCCACTAATTCACAAGCATATTAATTGTATGGACAACAATTGTCAGTAGAAAAGGGAAAAAACACAAAAGAACACAATAGAACACACAATAACTGCTAGCAGTTAGGGAATAACGGCAAACACTGCGATCATCGACAATAAAAGCAAAATAACCGGGCCAGCAGGATATACTTTTTGTTCTTGATCCTTTGTGTTCAGTCGCATACTCTGAAGGGGTGCTTTGAGGGCTTCACAACACACATCATGCAGGCATGAGTTAACCTCCATCAGCTGCAAGTCCACCCCACACTCCTCCAGCCTGAATGTCAAGCACCGTATTGCTTTCCAATAGCGTGCTGATGGCGGGCACTAGAAGCTCCTGAGAAGAGGACGCTGTGTTAATTGTCTCTTTTCCGACACACTGTCGAGAGCTGTCCCCATCGGATACCGATTAAGGACTGGCATCCCCGTTGCTTGTGGCGACGGATGACGCCATCTATCCACCCAACGACCATTAACCCATCTATTTATCTAACGACCTGTAATCTATCCTTTAACCTCTCCCTCCATTCACCCGTGCAAAATCTGTCCGTTCCTCTATCTATCGAGCCATCCATGCCTGTAAGCATGTATCTCTATCTATTCTCTCTATCTATACATCTATTTAACAACCGTTAAATCAATCAGTCTGTCCATCGTCCGTGACATGGATCCATCCATCCGAGCCATCGATTAATCTGTCTAAAATACTTTAATCCATTTATCTGATCCTCTTATCAGTCTGTCTAGGGATATCTGCCCAAGCATTTTTATCATCCATCAATCAAAGCATATTTCTATCCATCCATCTCGCTCCCTTTGAATGCCTTTATCCAGATATGCATCCATAAGCATAAGCATCCACCCGTCTTTCTTTTCATTCATCCACCCATCTGCAGACCATCTACACGTCCAATCATACAGTATATCTGTCCGTCTATCCATCTTCCTGTCTGTCTCTCCGCCATCCGTGAATCCGTCACAGGGAGGCAGGTAAAAAGTGTCAGAGTGATCGGCGAGACTGCCGAGCGGGAGCTGTAAATAAGACCCCGGGAGGTGCCGGAGACCCGGGACGCTACAGCGGCGCTAGGCAACGACCCGGGGGCCCCGCCTTAGAGGGGCCTCAGCACGGGTGCCCGGGCGTGGCGGTAGGGCGCCTGCCTGCTGCATCTGGCGGGGGTGGGAGAGGGACCAACATGGAGGCCAATGTCTCTTCTTATGGATCTTATGGATCCTGAGTCAAATAGATGACAGATAGTTATTATGGAATGTGAAAAAGCAATCTGATTGGCTTAGGATATAGCCAATGAGGCACAGTGAATCAGCAACGTTAGGAGAGTAGAGTCAGGTTAGATATCACAATTTGGACAAAATATGACTTGAGGCAAAAATAATGCTATGTGGCAAGCAGTATGAGAGTTGACTCACTGTGTTTGTTTTCTCACCGTTACCTATTTCTATGTATTTGACCCCGTTAGCATATTATGATTAATTTTCTGTATTATTTGTTTGTTGTCATGTCTTTGGCATGTTTGCAATCGTGAGCATTTCGCTTAGATCTTTTATCCGTCAAAAAAGTTTGGATGATGACTTTTTAAAGCCACAATATGTATGCGTTTTCATTTGGGTGGGAATGTTTTTATGCCGCCTTATTTCCCCCACATCTTCGGAGCGAGGCTCATGTGCAATAAGGCCTTACCTGCGGGGCTTAGCGTTGTCCCCATATTACAAACCTGACGGCTAGCAACCACCTTGAAGATAATTAACTGTCTAATATTTCATGACGTGTTTCTGGAGAAATAAGAAGAAGGGAAGTCGGGACACTTAAAATAAAAAAACTGAATAAAGTAAACAAAGAGCCTTTCGGTTTTTTTTTTTAATTACACTTCGGAATCCTGCTGATTTAAACAGAGGGAAATGCACTTAGAAATGAAAGATGCATAATACAGAACACGATTTGGGATTAGGCTTGTTTGAAGTGCGTGTGTGTGTGTGTGTGTGTGATGTCTATGAGGGTGTAATCATGTGAATAGGAGTCAAGAGTGAACATGAAGGGAATTCTCAGCATTTGTCTGTGATTATATATATTCTGGTGTGCATGTTTTTTGCCTCACAATTCCCTTCAGTCACAGCTGGCGTCCGTCTTTGCTGACATGTTAACACATGTACAAACCTACCACCCGTACAGAGAGTGTGTGTGTGTGTGTGTGTGTGAGTGTGAGTGTAAGTGTGTGTGTTCACGCACACTAGCGCATCAATGTGTGAGTGAAGCCCCCAGACTGAAAAAGAGTGGGAAAGAATTGGGCTTATAGAGCGAGCGAACATGCTCTGAATGTCCAATTAGACCAGAGGGGAGAGAGAGAACAGAGAACAGAGAAATGGTCCGGCGCTACAGAAATCTCTAGAAGGCAGATTTAAAAACTATTACTCTTCTCCACAACCGCTCGCATAAGTGTACGTTCCCACCAGGCAGCGTCTCTTCAATTAAAGGAACAGGCGGCCGCGGAAAAAAGGAAAAAAAAACAAAAAAAAAGTAAACACAAGCGGCTAACAGATTAATAGCACAGATGGTAGCATTTTTTATTTTTTTACGAGTTTCTTTCTTTTCCCTTTCAGTTCGCCACATGCGCCACGCGCGTGCAGACACTTCAGCCTGAGCCCATCGAGGGCTTACCACGCCAACCGCATCACCTTCCATCTTCATCTTCATTGGCAATCCGCAAATTGCCATCCGTCTGTTTAATTTGCGGGAAACAAATCGCCGCGCGAGTTTTAGTTTTTTTTTTTTTTTATATGCTAATGGCGCCATTTTCGCCACACGTCTCCACGGTGGCCGGCTGAGAGAGTAAGTGAAAGACGGTTGTCGCACGCTTGGTTTGGCGGCCTTTTTATGGGATCTAGCTGCGACCGAACCTTGCTAATCATGCTAGCCGGCGGAGAGACACCACAGCAGTTAGCGGGAGGCTAACGCGGCACCCTTGTTTTTGCTAGCACGCACAATGACTCATCGCTAAATGACACCGTTGCCACGTGGTATTCAATGCTCGCTGAACACAAGCCATGATTTCCGGTCGATTCCTCCTTCCTTTGACCTATTGAATTTGGTTTTTTAAAGGGTTCCTGTCCATGCGTTCGACAGTTAGACTTCTATACTACATTTCCAATGATGCACAGGAAGAATCATGATCCCATTTGAATTCTCGTCGACTGAGAACAGACCAGGAGAATTCATTCTGAAAATTAGAGAAAATTAAGAATTGAACACACAAACTCCTCATTTGAATGGGTTAAATGTGAGGAGTATGCCAAACCACTGTATCTAGAAGTTTCAAATTATACAAACACTGTCTTCCTTATTTAGTAAATGCTGGTGTTGGACTTCCTCCACTCTGACTCTGTAATCAGAGATCATTAAGACCCAAGAACAGGCCCACTGCTTGAATCAGCTTGGGCCTTAACAATTACTACCAATCAATTTATCAATACAGACCCTCAACTGACAAGCCACTAATCACGCCACGAAGTGGGATTTTGTCAATACAGCAGTGGCCTCTGTGTCAAAGTCTTTGTTCACACGTGCACCCCATCTAGAAATCCTAGTTCCTCCAACAAAAATACAATATTATTATCTTTAGTATAAATTCATTAATATTATCTATGATAAGTGCAATTTATGTAAGTAGCAGTACGTTGTACTTTGATTATACTTCTATTGATTATACAAACGTTTTGTGTAATCATCTCTCTCTACTCTCTCATTACCAACACTATCATCACCATCATCCCTTTTCCAGACCCTCCTAATCCATTAGCAGTGTCGGTACTGTGAGCCGTCCTCAGGGACACACTAGACCGCACAGAGACGTGGAGTCCCTCGTGGCAAATCCTCTCTTACTGACAGACGGGCCTCTGTCTTAGGCCCCTTACAGCAGTTTAATGTCAGCCAGAATCCTTCTCCCTCTTGTGAATCACCGACACCATCACCACTTCCGCCTACCCCCTGTGTGCTCTCTCTCTCTCTCCCCCCTCTCTCTCTCTCCCCCTCTCTCTTTCACTTTATTTTGTCCTAAGCCCGCCTCTCTCTGTCTCCTCCCGCCCTCCTTCCCCCCCACCATTCATTCTTTCCATCTGTATTCCCTCCTCCTTCTGTTCTTGCCATCTCGCCGTATTGTGGTGCCTTGACTTGTTTTCCTCTGAATACCTCCGTGGCTGTCACCTTGTTGTTTTCCCTGTGCTCACACCCGGACCGAAAACTGTTGCCGCCTCAAGGAGCTTGAGTCCTTAAGAATAGAAAAGCGCCGGTGGTCTAAAATTACCCGGGCTAACAGCTCCAGGTGTCTCTCTCTCTCTCTCTCTCTCTCCCTCCCTCACTGTTCGCAGTTTTTTTACACGCCGACGGGGGCGGCGAGACAAAGCATTCAGACGTGAGAGGCTTTTAACCATTGCTATTATCTGAAGGAGCCGCTGTTTCGCCCCGAGAGAGGAGGACATAAAACGTGTCCGATGAAAGGGTTACGGGTGAGAGTCAAGTGTACAATTTTACACCCATTGCTGGGGTCTCAGACGGTCAAGACAGCATGACTGGGAAAAACAAGCCGACTACACCGTATAAGAGGGAAAAGGTGGAGAGGACACAGTGTTGTTGAAGGTTTGACTCTGTGATGTCAGATGAAGGTCACATTAGGACGGGGCTTGTCTGATGTTTCTCAAGCCCCAGAGGGGAGAGGGGAGAGCAGATATATTCCCGGCCCCCTTGCCTTTTTGATGAATGGATTTGGCTGTTTTGAGTTAAAGCTATGCTCTTTGTGTGATTATGCTTTGTGTTTCATCGTACATTACACCCCTCGGTTTTCAAACCTTTTGATGAATTAATTAATAGCCGAGCGAAATGCTAAAGGAATTAGAAACGATAACTTTACGATTAAATTAAATAGTTAGTTTAAATAGTTTTACCAGTGAAGCAGGATATATGCTGGCTTCTCGTCTCATCATTTAGCATAAAAACCCCAAATCCCACATTTAAACAAACGCCATGGCAATACATTTTTTATTACTTCCCTTATTACCATATCGTCTCCACCCTTTAATGTAATGCACCCGTTTGCATAGATTCAACCGATTTACGTGAGACAAATTGAATAAGATGTAGACCAAAGGATCTGCACTAAAAGTCACATCAAAGAGAAACGAAGGCTTAACCCAAACGAGACACTGCAGAGTGTGGGGGGGAGGGGCCATCTTTCCCAAAATAATCATCACAACCACAAATCAGTGTTGTGGTGTATCAGGTATCGGCTGGTCTTGTCCGGGCCCCCCCGGGGGCGGATCCCCTTACCTTTGAGGTCCAGGTTCCGTGCTCCGTTGGAGTGCTGCGTCACGGTGCGCGAGTCGATCTTGAGCGTGTGCACGTTGCCGGCGTCCCGGGACACCACCACGTTGTGCCACTGGTTGTCGTTCAGCGGCTTGTCCGAGTTGCCCTTCATCAGCGACGGCCCGTTGCCCAGGTCGAACACGTAGTGGACGTAGCTATGGAGACGCAGAGGGGGGCGGGGTTAGAACGTTCACACACGCGGAGAACTCGGTGCACTGAAAATTCTGCATCGCCACAGAGAAATGGCTTTGAACCAGAGCACTTCAACTGGATGACTTGGAAAGTGCATAGGGGAGCCAGATGTCCCCTACACAGAAACTTACACATATAAGAGGACATTAGGTAGCCCCGCAGAGCACTAGGACAAGAGGATCCTCTGAAAAATCGAACCTCTCAGCAGGAGAATCACCGGAGCGTGCTACACAGATAACTAAGCGAGAACCGGAGCCTGCTACACTGATCTGAAGTTCTGGAATCACAGATATGAACAGGAGATACCTACACCAAGTCTAACATCAAATATTTAGTCTGACAGCCTGTATAGTGTGTAGCACGAGCACAAGAGTGTGAAGCACACATAGGGCCAGTGGATTTGGAACAGATGGACTATCGCAATAATCAAGATTTCTTTATTGGTCACAATATATAACATGATTGCCGCCCCCCCCAACACCTCCCCCCAAAAAATTGTTGTGATAAATCAACCAATTATATACACGGGCCACATGTTATTGACTTAAGGCAACATGGGCGCCCTTTACAATACCAGCATGACACACTATGTCCCCGAGCATGGCTGTAGGTGTATGGTACATGCCCTATTGAAACAACATCGACCAGACATCCTGGAGGGAAACCGTGCCTCAGCGTTCGGTTATCATGGCCACGTCAAGGTCAGCGCGAGTCGCGTTGACATCACCGACGCGCCCCCTCTGAGAGTTCAATCTTTTTTTTTTGTTTCAACCGAGCCCTTAACTCATCTCCAAGGTTACCACGGCGGCAGACTCAAAGGGCACACTGACCCCGACTGTCTTGCTTTGTCTCGCTCTCTTTTCCTCCCTCGGACGCCCTCTCTCTCTTCTCTCTAGCACCGTCATTACCTCTGTCAATCAATTCAACTTTATTCAGAGCACGCTTTACTGCAAAACTGCAACACGAAGGCAGTAAATAAGACCATGAAACGCAATCAGAGACACAGTTTGAGAGACTGAGCTTGTTCTCTTTCTGTCGTCTTATTCGTGACATATTATACCACCAGGTGTGAGTGTGATTAGCCGCTAAGAGCCGTTTTGAAAATCTGCCTCTTCCGACATCACAAGTAGGCGTGTCCGCCTAGATGCGTGACAGATAGATGAGCAACTTTGATACAGTCCACTGGGTAGACTGATCTATCCAGCGTACGTCTAGGCGGACACTCCCACTTGTGATAGCAGAAGGTGACTACTCCACTCTGAAGTCAAGTCCCTGGTACGTTCCTACCGGGCTATCCTACATCCAGGACATGGTCACACTGTACACCCCCAGCCAACCCACGACTGCCAAAACAGCTCGCTAATCCCTCACTACAGGGTGGTAGACACTCGACAAAATGTAAATCGTTTGCTGTCCTGGCTCCACAACAGTGGATCAGCTCCCCGCCATCATCAGAAGAGATGAGAAACCCTACACATCTTCCACCGCGGGCAGAGAACTCATTTGTTCAGACTGCATCTTGGTCCATGGAACACATGAATAAAAGATGACTCAAGTGGCAGATACTATATTTTAGCCCTTACAGCAGTTGCTGATCTGACTAATTGTATGTAGTCGAATGATTCTTGCACATTTTGGGTTTGAGGTTCACCGTTGAATGCACTTAATGTATATTGCTTTGGATGGAAGTGTCAGCTAAATAAATGTACGGTAATGTGCTTTCTGGTATTGGCATAAACAAGCAGAGGTGCCTTTCTTTACTTAAGGGCAGATGAGGGTTCACCATGGCGTTGCTGCTCAGGGATACAGATGGTGGGAGGATTGTTGTGGTAGGCTGAGGCTAAATGCTAACATTGCTAGATGCTACGCTAATGCAGTGGTAATGAAGGTGTGCGTTTATTCAACATCTTGCTGTGGCAGTGGCAACCCAAGCTTCATCACAACTATTGGATACAAAACCTTCCAAAACTATTTATAGTAAGGCTGTTTCACAGCATTTCACAGGCAGTTAAAAAGAATGTAAAGTTTTAAGTGCTTTACAGGGCACATTACCAAAACAATATCCCCAACATAGCAGGAGTATCTTGCCAAGAAAACAAAATAACACGCACAAAGAAAATTATTCTGAATAACAGTATACTTTTTTATAAGCCTATCTTCTACGAAGCACATAACCTTCAGAAAGGGTTGAATGAAACTATTCACATAATTATTATTATCGTGTCAAAACACTGGCACTGTTTCATGGTAAATAACATCTCCCCTTTACTTATCTGGAAGGATTCCAGACTAATAAAAGTAACAAAAAAAGTAATACATATTATTTCCATCTCAATGTTCTTTCCTATTTTTTGAAAATCATTACATGTCTGGTTAAATTGCCTCATGGAAATGACAGGTCAGTTAAAATAAATACTGTTGACCTATCAAAACCATGTGAACCCAACAGCCACCAAATCACATTAGTATTGGCCTTAAATGGGAAGCAACACCACTTTGTGGTAGGTTTACATTGTGGAGGACTCCCTAGCTAGGTTAAAGCCTTAAGAAAGGACCCATGACATGCCACCAGGTGTGGTGTGATTAGTGGTGTGATTGGTGTGACTCCCTTATAACGGCTAATCACACCACACCTGGTCAGGATTATCATGTGAAGCCCTTTGAGACTGTTACTGTGATTCGAAAGGAACCAAACCCAAACGCTACATGGATTGGTATGCATTAGGCGAGTCCATCTCCAGGTTGAACTCCTGCTATATTGCTTATTTCATGCCTCTTGAGAGGGAATTGAAGGGGTTTAACAGGGATGGAAAAACAAACAGGGGCTGTGTTCCAAATCGCATACTTTTTTTTTCTTTTTACTTGTGGTGCACACTGCAGCTAACCTTACAAAGTACGTACTGTTGCACACAGTATTCAAACAATTGGGACATTACTACAGGGAATTTCACTGCATAAATGTAGTGCCACCCATCGACTTCCATGAGCTCAGTCGATGTGAAGCCTCTTCTGCAGTGCAGGGGATTGTGGGGCCAACAAAGCATGCTGGCTTGCATCCTGTAAGATGTGTCGAGATGTAGTACAACTACCTTGTATTTGAGGCATACTACATTTTCCATACTATGCAGTGAGACACACAATTATTTATTACTAATATTTTTCTGGCATCCTAAATAGTATGGCAGTATGTCCAATGGAACACAGGGTGGAAGTCATTGTAAGAGGCAGCTTCAGGGGTGTGGTTCTCCCTGTTTATAAGGGATTCTCATTGAGCCGCTGTAGACACAAGCTGTTAGACTAATGATTAGTAATCAGACTACAAGCAACTCATTAATGTGGCGCAATGCCCAAAGATTCACCCAACATCAAAGACACGGGTAGATATTGATCGGGTTCAAAATGGTTAAATGTGTGGAAGCAGACACAAAAAAAAAAAAAAACTAAAAATAATGTTGGGTTTGTAAAAATCAAGCTACAAACGAACAAACAACCCCAAAAACCTGTGTTGGGAAACACTGGGATGAGGGGATTGCAACAGGTGCCCAGTAGTCCTCCGCACACATCATATGAGGGGGGGGGGGGCGCCGACCATTTTGCTCACCCCTTGACGAGCTCCACCACGATGAAGTCGCTGCCGTCCCCCGAGTTGAAGAGCATGAGGCCGTCGGGCGTGGTGGTCTTGAACTGGAAGAAGAGGTGCATGGAGGCGTAGGCCTGCAGCGTGGCCAGCGCCAGGTAGCTGCCCTTGGTCCGGAAGGTCACGGGGTCGGCGATGATGTGTCGCATGCCGAAGCGGGCGTTGAGCTCGCAGTAGGAGATGTCGCCGTTCTTGCACTGGGGGAGGGTGGGGTTGTCCGTTGAGCGCACAGACGTTATTGATGGGGGGGGG
>JAOPUD010000062.1:8415994-8423494 GCA_027122715.1 Trisopterus minutus
ACACACACACACACACACACACACACACACACACACACACACACACACACACACACACACACACACACAGGTGCATAGTCAGAGGAGTACAGAAGGAAACAGAAGCAGGGCATGGAGGGAAGAAGGAGAGAGGCAGGAGAAGAAAAAGAAAGAGAATAGAAGAGAATGGATAGTTTGTGGTTGACATTGTCGCAGCGTGTGTGTGTGTGTGTGTGTGTGTGTGTGTGTGTGTCTGTGTGTGTGTGTGTGTGCTTGGTTGTGTGGGCATGTGTGTTTCAACAGGGGGCCTGTGGTTGTCAGGTTGATGTGCTTTTATAATGTCCCCCACACCTCTGCAACAGACTGCATTTAATTGGTTCATCGTTTCACAGCCCCATGCTCCTTCTCACACATATAAAGTGCACCCACACACACACACACACACACACGCACACACACACACAGACTCAGGCACGCACACCACTTCATCTGCCAATGCATAAGAATGCTCCCATGGTCTTTGTGCTCCTGGGATGTAGCTGGATGGAATGTAGACCAGAGTGTGTGTTATGACGCTATCAAAGGGCCACCAGGTACACTGTGGACCATCTTGTTCGTAAAGTTTAAAGAGGACATATTGTTATTTTGGCCGCTACATCCTAACCCACCATGTGTTGGGTGAGGATGGTGAAATCATTTTTAGGGACCACATAAAGACAGAGTTTGGATCAGGGCCCACAACTGTTTTATGTTCTGTCCCGCCGAGTCTGTCAAATATATGTGTTAGTTTGCCAGCCAAAATACCGACCAATATGTACTCGTAAATAATAAATAAGTCCTGATTTGACAGAGAGCTAGCATGCACCCACTCGCATACAAACGCACGGCCAATGAATAGCAGTTCAAAGTGTCCGTGCTCACTTTGTAAAAAGGCCGAATGCTAGAAAATCTCACACCTTGTGCACATGTCTGTGAATGATTTAAATCCATTTTATGGACTCGCTTAAAGCCATTTTTAAAATAATTTTGTTTTTAGTTTGTGTTTGGCTGCAGTTTGAACCTATCAATTCACCTATCAATCCTTATGGCCCCTACCATGGCTGTGTACTCTCTGCATGACTGGGTCCTAGCCCCTATATAGTTTTTCCTTCCTTCAGAAAGAAAATACACAAAAAACAATTTGGCACCTCTGCCTGCTAAACCGTCCCTAACTAAAATCTTCCCAGATTCCTTCCTGCTTACCTTCTTACAGTAAATAGGATTTGTATAAAAAATTCCCTCAGCATTTACCAAGCACATCAAAAGCTCAACCAATGTTCTCTATCTGCCTCCTTCTCCTTCACCCCCCCCCCCCCCCCCCTCCTTCAAACTCACTGGGCCATCCCTGCATCTCTAGGTCCTAAAGACAGCAAGGGTCATGTCTCTGTCCTTCATCCATACCTCACAGCACTGCACACTACCCACCATCCCGGGGGAGTTTACCAAACACAGAACCTCCGCCCGACCCCCTCGCTCCCTCAAAGCGTCCCTCTATCGGGGGTGATCGATCACAGTAAGCCCCCTCCAAGCTCTGGCTGTGTCTCAGAGCTACGGCCCTCTCCCCTGTGTCTCTGCTGGTCCCAGGGGCCCCTAGGTGCAGGGGTCCTCTTGATAAGGATCCAGGACAAGTGGTGGGGGGGGCTCTCATTCATCACCTGGGGGGACTATCTTGCTGGAGTTCATGGCAATGCCCCCTGCCAATCGATGGAAACATAATTGCTAAAAAAAAGCGCTGGAATTGTTTGTTTTCGTGAGTGACTGGGTGAGCGAGTGGGTGAGCAAGTGAGTGAGTGACTGAGTGTGTTTGTCTGCATATTGTCCTCTGAATCTTGCCCAATATTGCCTCTGTGAGTGTGTTTGGAAAGGCATGAAGACGAGGACTGGAAGTTAAAAGGTGAACGCTGCACGCTGCGCGCTGCACTTCCGCTCACTCAATAAACACACACAGCTGAATACATGCTTAACCCCGTTTTACCCAACGAACCGCACGCCTCCCACTCACCCGGTACCCCCCATCAAATCTTTTCATCTACCTCCACCGGATGAGGAAGACCCCTTAGCCCCTTTCGTCGCGGTGATTTCACAGATTCCCTACCTTTTTGATGTTCAAAGTCTCGTCTCTTCCTTCCGCTAACTTCCCCGGCGTCTAATTCCAACGTGCTCGGCACCTCTCGCAGGGCGTTAAGACACCGTGTAGCTGCTAAGCTAGCGTGTCGAGGAAATTATAACACACACACACACACACACACACACACACACACACACACACACACACACACACACACGCACACAGACACACACACACCTAGAAATTACCCTCTCAATTAAGCTAGACCGCGGTGGGGCTCTCTGAATGAGAGTGGAGAAAGAGAAAGTAGCAGAGAAGAGAAGACAGAAGAGAACACAGAAGAGACGACAATAAAAAATAAGGTAAAAGACGAGTAGAGCCTTGGTCTTGGCCAAGCTAGCTTCATAGCTCCTTGAGGCAAGTGCTGGCAGTTGTGCTTCTACCGCATTTTATAGTGTAGGACACGGCCGTCAAGATGGTAGCAAACTGCATTTAACGACGCTTACAAACTCCACAATGTCCTATCATATGTAGTAAGGCGGAAAAAAAGCGGGTCCATAAAGTTGTGTACTTGTTTGTTGTTTTTCTCGACGCAGCTTCAAGGACTGTATAGGGTATTGGTTTCTGGGCCCCGGGATATAACTAACTGAAGTAGTTTCAATTAAGTGTGACTCTAAACACAAGGATTTAGCTTTGCCCCCCCCCCCTCCCCCGGGATTGGTCGACATTGGTGAGAATTGCATTATGACCACGGGCACTAACAGTATCGCACAAGGGCAACGATGAGCCGCGGAGACAGCGGTCCCCACAGACGTCTGAGGTGCGCTGACGCAACCCACCTCCGCTGAGAGCACGCACTTAGTATTATCCACGAGACCTAAACATGGTGCCAACCAGATTCGCAATTATGCCATACACCTTACATATTATGAACACATCACAATAGCAAACCACTACAAGTCCCCCCTATTAGGTGCACACTCAGCAATCTCTGATTTCTAGCTACTGAAGCTGTTAAATGCCAAACATAATGATGCCGCTGTCCGTGTTTATCCCCCCATGAAAGGATGAAGTAAATAAATAAAGGGAGAGGCTGGCGGTAATTTAATTAGGATCTGAAAGACAACAGTGGTGATTACATAGGGGACGGGCTATTGGCACTGTGAGGGGGGCCTATAGCTCCGTTTACCCGGTGGTATTAAACAACGTGTCTGGGTAATCATATTTGGAAACCCAGGCCGGAGCTGTGATCGAATTAAAACGCAGGTTCCGTCAGGCTTTGAACAGTAAAATATATTATACTATATATATATATATATATATTTATAGATAGATATAAGAGCTAATGTGCTGTTCTGAAAAGAATAGGCACAGGAAAGAAGAACATGAGGGCAACCAAGGAAAACGACGTTTGATTGAAAGTGAAAACTGCTGATAATGGGGATACATTAAGGCCTTCATGTCTTCAACATAACGTTTGAAACTGATACTTTTGTCTGCCACGGAAGGAGGAGTGTGAAGGAAATGTGACTACAAATGTTTTTTTACATTTTGCTAATAAAAAGGAGCCTGTGTGTATGTGTGTGTGTGTGTGTGTGTATGTGTGTGGCACCAGATGGACTACATCAGGAGAGGAGGCACACAGGAAATTACCTCCTCCCATGCACCAGGAGACAGGAAAGAGGAAATAAGCTGCTGAACGGATTCGGCAAACATCCCTGACCTGCATAGAGCACAACTTGTGTTGTTGTTTTCAGCAGTGAAGGGACAAATGCTTAAGGACCGTTGTTTATTAAAGTTCCATCATTAACCTCCGACCCCGGGTGTAACAACAACCCGAGTCGTAGCCTCTGGGAAAGATGAGGACTTATCAGGGAACACTGTTTCCCTGACAGAGCTGTTTATGTATCTCTGCGTCATAAGCATGGTGCCTGAGTGTTTGTGTGTGTGTGTGTGTGTGTGTGTGTGTGTGTGTGTGTCTGCGAGTGTGTGTGTTAGTGTTTTTGTGTGCATGCGTGTGTAAGCGTGCGTATGTTTTCAAGCGCCTGCCTATGTGTCCGTGTTCTGATGTGCTTGTGTATGTTTATGTTGGATCACCTATTCTCTATCTCTCTCTATCTCTTGCTGTTATTATCTCACTCTTTTATCTCTCCGTCATCTCTCTCTCTGTTCTCCGTCTTATTCCCTCTCTCTCTCCCTCTTGATGAATGACTCACTGGCTCTCAAGCTGAGCTAATCAGACAAGATCGCTGTCCTTTGCATATAACTATCGTTGGTGGGTCACACACACACACACACAACACACACACACACACACACACACACACACATGCAAAGGTAATAATAACAGGGACTGGGGTTTGTATGCACAACAAAATCAACTGGAATTTTTGGTTGGTCTTTAGCTTGAGTAATAATTGAGGAATACCTTGCGGTCCCATGACATTTCTGCTCTCATTCAACTCATGTTTCTGTCAATTAATGGCCCAAAAGAACATCCAAACATATTAATTCTGTTTCTTGTTTGTTTCTGTGAGTTTCCGCTACACCCGGGCCGCCTAAGCTGTCCAGTCCGCCCACGAGAAAGAAATATAAAAAAGGAATGATGCAAATGAAACGCTACACTGCATCCATGTGTGGTGGTACACCATCTTTAGAAAGGCCTGGGTGCTGGGCCGCATTAACACGGCAGGAAGCAGATCAGAGGAGAAGGAACTCAGAAGCCCAGAGTGGTGGAGGCGTCAGGCGTTCGCTTTGATAATATGGATTACAGAGGTCGGATTCTTCGCCGGCTCTCATTCACAATTACGTCGAGGTTAATGGAAGCCGACGCTGTTAATCTTTGCATAAGGGCAGTGTGCAAAGAAAAAAAAAAAAAAAGTGTGAGGTGCATTTGGTTGAATCGTTTTTTTCACCAGCGTATGGTCATTGGGGTTCAAATAGCGTGACATCATTGCAATTAAAAAGGTCTGAATTTTACCAAAAGGGGTCATGTTGAGCCTTCAAAACCTGGTTTCTTGTGACATCACAAGTGTTTCCACACATATATAAGATGGATAGACGGACACTCACACTTGTGATGTCACAAATGGATATCTTTTAAAATGGCTTACACTAATGAGCACACACACACATATATATATATATACATATATATACTGTATATATATATATATATATATGGCTTCATCTGGCTTCTAATTAGCGAAAGTGGGTTTCAGCTGTCACTTTTATCCGCTCGTTAGTTACAATGAGCAAGTGCTGAACAAACTGAAAATGAGCTGGCAGAATGTTGTGGTACAGTACAGGCCTTCATAATCTTACGGAGACACGAGGGGAGAAAACAATGGTCGGTCATTGTAGTGATCATTGCATTGTGAATTTGCCCGACAGTTCATAAATATCCACAGCAACGCATATTAACTAGAGAGCCAGCGTTTGCTGACTTTGAGAGAGAAAATTGTTTCATCATTGATGAGATAATTATTTTATCTCATTATTTCATTTCACATTTTTTTGGGGGGTGGTGCCGTTCTTGAAGGTGCTCTAATTGCTGCTATTCCTGTCTGTCTGGCTGCGTCCATTTCAGTTAAACGCTCTCATCTTGGTGAGGACAAAAACGAAAAACAAACAAAACAACCCGACACATTTCCACTGGCCTCAAATGTTGGGAACATTAGAACGAGTGGCGATTTAATTGCTTTTCGGCGTTAACCGCTTTTCCCCCTCCGCCATACGTCGGCCAGAACATTCTAGAAGCTTTGAACGCTAATTATCTCAGGTGGCTATCTCATTATCCCCGTCCCCTATACATGCAGAGGCCGCCGCCACCGCCCCGCACTCTGGGCCTCATGACACTGGCTGCTGAGAGCAAACAGCCAGCGGGTCTGTTGTTGTTCCGCCGGAAGGGTCAAACTCAATTCAAACAATGCTTGTCCATCCTCCAACAGGGGGGATGTTGTGTTGTTCTGCTCCGTTCATCTATATTTAAAGGGCCCTCTGTTTTACCCTCGGAGAATATGTCATAATCGTTTCAGTTTTTGACGCAATAAAGTGGGAGTTTCCGACTGGCCAGAGGGAGGTTAGTGGTGGACTGGAACAACTGGTATACTGGAGTGGCAGTGGGAGCGAACCTCCACTTGTGGTCACAAAGGGATAGAAGTTTAAATTGCCTGTAACATAAGGCTAAACAATGCGCGCCGCCATGACAACCAGTCTGGTTTCCCATTCCCCATTTAGAAGCGAGAATATGTAGCTGATGGATAATAAGGTAGAATAATATAGGTGGTCATTATTATTATTTGTAGTATTTAATACACTGTTTAAATTGGACTTGCATGTTTAATAGCCGGGGTAATTATGACTATTAAAACTGAAGGCTGGTTTAGTAATGACCACCTTAACGAATGCGATGATAAAAGTTACTCATGAATTAGTGAAAGCTATGATCCGTCTCTGAGTCGCGAAAAAGGCTGATGGCTCACACCATGTTGTCCACGTTAAAAAAGTGCATTTCATACAACACTCACAAACCACTAAGCCATAAAAAAAAGAACAATGCCTGGCTTAGAAAGATGGGAAATTAGCAGGCAGCTAGGTTTAGGTAGGTAGTGTGAGAGAGTGAGAGAGAGACAGAGCTTAGAGAGAGCTACCAAAGGAGGAAAGGCCAAGCCATCGACAGAGCTGTTTCATTCAATGTTAATCGTTTCGATGAGTGCGTCAAAAAGGGCGCTGCTTTTAGTCTCTCGGCCAGCGGGTCTGACTGTTTACCTGGCTGCATAGTCTCCTTAGGAGCAAACCGGATTCAATGCCAATGCTAGCCTGAAGCAAACGTGAAACTTTTCAAAACAAAACCACAGCAAGAAGTCATGTTTTTCGGTCATGGATTTTATATACCGCCTGTAGGGATTGCTTGTTCGTCTTGTGTGCAGCAAGGAATATTTCTGTGTCCAACCACCTCAGACTTCTTTGCAAACTTACTCTATTCTGATGTCTCTATTATGACTCGTGTGTGCGGGTGACACACCCCATAATTGCGGAAGGCACACACAGAGATAACATTTTATCAGATTTCAACAAAGTAGATTTCTGCACACTGTTTGTTCAATCCTGTTTATACCGCACGTGTTACGGTCCATTTGTGTGCAGCGCCTCATTAATCTGTCTATCTTGCCTTTCTCTTGTGACCTCAAAATGGCTCCCCCCCCCCCAAAACCGTTGGCGGCTATGCATTACAGGCTAGCTTGCTGATAGAAAGCTAGTGCACTAGCAAAACGTCAGCACATTTATAACAACTTTTTGCTCATCCTCTTTTTTTTAAGGACACTCCAGGTTTCTGGGCAGAGGAACTCGGAGCTGAGCCGAGCGAGATCGCTGTAACCAAACACTTTGGGTCTCCTGGCCTTGCCTCTTGC
>JAOPUD010000062.1:8428494-8434165 GCA_027122715.1 Trisopterus minutus
TAGAGATAGAGAGAGAGAGCGGGAGAGAGAGAGTATACTTGGATGTGATTGACATTGGGCTGTGTAGAAAATATAGGATTCATGAGCGTTTTAACTCTAATGAATGCACTTTGAGTGGCTTCGCTTACTTACTGCGTTTTGGTAAAGTGGGTAGGGCGATCAAAGAGAACATGCCATTTAGGAAGCGATGATGGGCTATGAGCAACTATTGGAATGCGGCCGTTGTCTCATATATCCGACTTTTGAATACATCGAAACGATGGAAATCTATGTAAAACCCAGCTAATCACCGGCAGCTGAGCCCCTTGGCTGCAGCCATGGAAATGCTAAACTGCTAAGCTGTTGAGGATAATTCAACAGACACAACCCTTCTCTTTGGATCGATTTATCCTTTTTTATTAATCCTGCAGTTTAACAGACGTGTAAAACATTGATTTCTTAACAGGGAATCCACCAGGATTAAGTACAGTTAACACAAAGGATTGGTTGAGATATTTTTGGTCAAGGTTTGCAGATGAGTGATAAGATAAGAGTAAATATGGTCTTACTTGGTCTTACCTAACAGACAAATGTCAAAAATGTATGCACTAATGCACTCAAAGTAATGTAAGAATTATCGGATAAGAGCATCCAGGGAATGCCGTGGTACTTCAAGCCATCCTTTTATCCAACACATCTCACAGGCTACTCATCTCACAGTTCAAAGCATCAATTTAATCAGAAGTTGATGGTTCTGAAAGAAACTAAACGGAAAATTAACAAAGTACAGCCTTTTAGCCTCAGCTCTATGCTTACAGTCAAACAGTACAGTATGATGGTGTCTGTACAGCTAGCGTACGTACCACTATGGGCGGTAGTAGCTCAGGAGGTAGAGCGGGTTGACTGATAACCGCAAGGTTGCAAGTTCAATCCCCGGATCCTGAGTGTCGAGGTGTCCATGAGCAAGACACCTCGCCCTAACTACGAGCTGACTCCGCCATCGGTGTGCGATTGTATGCATGAATGGGTGAATGTCAGGCAATATTGTATAGCGCATTGGATAAAAGCACTATATAAATGCAGTCCATTTACCACTATGAGCAGTATATACACTAGCTGTAAAGTATTACGGCGACTGTACAGCAAGCGTATGTACCACTGTGACCGGTATGTACACTAGCTGTACAGTATCGTGTGTATGTCGTCTGTGCAGCTAGCTTACTTACGACTGAGCTGTATGTATACTAGCTGAAATTTTATTTGATAGCGTACTGACACCGGAAGTGAGGGAAGATGAGGTGAGATTGCTCACACGCTCTTTATATTCTCCTTACTCTTCTTAGTTATTTTCAATAATACATTCCTCATTAATGAAAGAGAAAAATCGCATGGCATGCCTCAAGTACTCGTATCATATAACATGTAATAACACCTTCAGCCTGAATCAGGCTTGTCCAAACTGTGTTTTCATGATGCCCAATTAGCCTCAAAATACGTCCTATTAAAACGAATTCAGTAGTTCCCCGGGTTGTCCAAAATGTTGGCATTCGGTGGAAAATAAAGTGTCCAAATAAATAATCATTGAGTTTACGATATTGTTAAGCCAATACCCGACGGATTAAAGGAGAAGCCGTATTGTAGAAAGTTATTAAAGTTATAATAATAAAGTTGCGATGATAAAGTTTGGAAGCACAACTAAAGCCGGTTGTATACTCGAGCATAAAAGGGCTGTCCAATTAGGTAGCAAGGAATCTGTGAGATTGACAGTAAACAATGGTAGCACAGCTTACTAGCGCACATGCTTATCATACAACTGAAACAGAAAATAATATTTGTGTGTGTGTGTGTGTGTGTGTGTGTGTGTTTGTGTTTGCGTGTGTGTGTGTGGTGGTACCATTTGTCTGAGAAGACATAACAAACTCAAGAATGATGAAATATTTGTCAAACATGAGTCAAAATCAAAAGCCTCATGTTCAGAATCTGAGTCAGACATGACATTAGAATAGAACAGAATGCCCAGAAATATTATTTTTACTACAGCCCAGAAAAAATCTTGTTGACATTTGATTGACAGCATGAGTGTTTCTAAAAACTGCCAATCCACGAATCAATCGGAAAAGGGATATATTTTAGACTACTTCATTTTCCCTTCGTTTTAAGTATGTTATCTTCCAACCGACACTTTGATCCAAAGGGACTTACAGTAAATCCAGATACACGCCATGATGGGGCATTTTTTTCAAGGATCACTACAGATTAGGCTGTGGACATGGGGGATCGAACCCAGTGCTTGTGCAATATTAAAAACGTAAAACACATTGTTTAACTCCAGGAGATCCATGGCTGAAAAGTATTGACAGGATGTACATCTTCCACCCAGAAATAGGGTGGTGCATCGTGGTGAAGAGGAGAAACCACCGTCTTGAAACAGCCACATGGTGAGGAGTCAGTGGATCGGCTATCGAGTTAGCCGCGTGTGGTCGGCTTTCATGGTTTTATTCTGAATTAACTTGAGATGAAACTCGGTGGCCTGTAGTTAAAAAGAAATGACAGCGCTGGTGTGGAGACACTTCAAGCCCACAAGCCACTCTCACTGCGGGGGGTGGTGCCATAGCATCGATTTGAAAGGCAATCTGCCAGAGAAAGGTGGGTTTGGGAATAGATTGCCGTGTCAGCTTCAGAGTTAAGATATATATAGAGGGACAGGAGGGGGGGCGAGGGGGCGGAGGAAAGAGTTGAGCCGAGTGTTGCCATGCAGGCCTCACTGCACAGCCTCACTGTTAAGATCTGAGAAACATTTAGTGTGAGTGACTGCTTTGTATTTAAATATGAATTCAGAAATGTTTGTAACTAGTGTTAATTAAATCCAGATGTATTTTATCAAAGAGCATGCAAGGCGTGGAGCTCATTTCCCATTAGCAACCATAACCATGCCGCTATTTGTTGCAACGCGCGTTCAACATCGACACGTTCTCACTCCGTTTGTCACAAATCGACGCCAGGGGCTCTCGGAGCTAACTGCTGATGCAAAGGGTGTCCTTGTGCGTCTTCATTTGATGCAGGGGGGGTTGTAATCCCTCCACGGCGATAGCTGACGGACAGCGCTCACGGATCTGCATTTAGGGTTAGGGTAGTAGTGGTTAGGGTGAGGGTTAGGGTAGTAGTGGTTAGGGTTAGGGCAGTAGTGGTTAGGGTTAGGATAGTAATGGTAGGGGTTACGGTTAGGGCAGTAGTGGTTAGGGTAGTAGTGGTTAAGGTGAGGGTTAGGGTAGTAGTGGTTAGGGTTAGGGCAGTAGTGGTTAGGGTTAGGGTAGTAGTGGTTAAGGTGAGGGTTAGGGTAGTAGTGGTGAGGGTTAGGGCAGTAGTGGTTAGAGTTAGGGCAGTAATGGTTAGGGTTAGGGCAGAGTAGTGGTTAGGGTAAGGTTAGTAGTGGTTAGGGTTACGGTTAGGTTAGTAGTGGTTAGGGTTAGGGCAATAGTGGTTAGGGTTAGGGCAGTAGTGGTTAGGGTTAGGGCAGTAGTGGTTAGGGTTAGGGTTAGGGTTACGCGCTTATCACTGTTCGCCGTGGGGGGATTACATTGGACACCCTTTGCGTCAGCAGTTAAGGTTAAAAGCCATTGTCAACATCGCTGTGTCGTCAACATTTAGTTGGAAAAGAATGTATTTAGTCACTAGTTTTCAATTGACCACTGCTCCTTGCTCCTTGCTTCCCATTCACTTAATAACCACTAACATGTTTTGGATAAGTTTAATAGAAAAATGTTAAAGAAAATCGGATTCTGGCTTTTCAGATTTACAGTGGTTATCACAGAATTGAGTTTGCTATGTTGTCGTTGTGGTCGTGGGATTTTACAGGGTTTCCTAGATCGAAACTGACGTGCAAGGAAAGGAAAATGAGCGAGAGAGAGAGGGGGGGGGGGAGGGGGGTGTTATTAATTATGTTTCTGACCTACATGTGCCTCTGCCAGTGGCCTGGAGCAAAGCCAGCAGGTCTGACAGCTGTGCGGGAGGTCACCTCATATCCATAGACAAACGACCAGACTTCACACGACTACTGCATTCTCTTTGCTTAATCGATGTTGAAATTAATATCATTTGAAATGAAGAATATGTTAATGTCAGCCAAAATGTTTAATTTACATCTTTTTAAATTGTTTTTCTATTAACTTATTTAATTCTATGAACTTTTTCTATGAGCGTTTCTATTTAGTTTTTTATCTACTCTGATGTTGACAGTAGTTCTGATTATTCTCAGGCTTACTTGTACGTTTAAGAACTTAAGATAGTAATGTAAGAGAGGAGGGATCAGAAGTGACAGAGATAGTAAGGGAGAGTAAGGGATAAAGAAAGAGGGAGAGAAAGAGAGATAGTAGAGAAAGAATGAGGGCGAGAGGAAGGAGAGTGAGAGATACAGAAAGAGGGAGACAGAGATAAAGGAGAACGCAGAGAGATAGTACAGAAAGAAAGAGGGAGAGAGAGGAGATGGAGAGTGAGACATACAGATAGTGAGAGCAACAAAGAGAGGGAGATACAGAGAGATAGTACAGAAAAGGTGAGGAGGAAAGAGAAAGGGAGAGACAGAGATTACAAAAAAAGAGTAGGAGAGATGGAGAGAGAGAGACAGAGAGGAGAGATGGAGTGAGAGTGAAAGAAGTTGGTTGTATAAGAAGTTCATAACATGAGGAAGGGAGGCCAACATGGCTAAAGAAAAATATAATGAAAGACAAACTGTAGAAGGGGAAAGTAGGACCTTTAGAGTGCTTACTATGTAGCCACTTCCACACAACAACATGTTCATGCCGGGAATGATGTGGCACTATTCGGCCTCTCTGTCAGTACAGAACGTACACACATGGAATACAGGGTCATTGTTATTGTTCCTTCAGGTGGGCGGCAGAGGTTTTGATGCAGTGTTACGTCTGCAAACTACCTGCGTCTCTCCAATTTCTCTGCCAATGTATTTCTGATCACATTAACCAGTTGCTGTCACAGATCCGCCGTCGTTCCGTCACGCGTTACACGATGCAAAGCAACGGTCCATTTGAGGTGTAAAAGTGTATATATGCACCGCAAAAGCACCTCAACAGTATTTTAACCTCCATTATCGTTCCTAAAAGAGAATGGTGAGTTATGGTGTGGACAATGGTGTTACCCTGGTGTGTTACGCATCACACCACTGATTCCTGAACACTGGAATGCTATGTTAACACATGTTATGTTAGCACACACATTATTTCACTTTTGGTTCTGTGTTTAAAAACAAAGCCAGCATAGCGCAAGATCTTCTCTATGGTAATGTCGTGGGATGTCTTTTAAAGGGGCTTTGTGTGTGTGTATATATGCGTGTGTGTGTGTGTGTGTGTGTGTGTGTGTGTGTGTGTGTGTGTGTGTGTGTGTGATACAACAACACCCCCCCCCCACTCCCCTGCTTCCAACCCCATCATGTTTGACCAGAGACATCCAGCATGGGGCCCACACTCTCATGCTCTTTCTTATCCCACCGCCACCGACCGCCTACACCTCCTTCTCCACCTCCTCCTCCTCCTCCACAGCCCTTCCTTTATCCCCACCTCCAGGTCTTATCCCTGGGAGGAAGGCTGAGGCTGCAGCCTGGAAGGTAATTAGCTTCATCTCCTAGCTGTCAGCTCCGTTAGACCCCCCCCCCCCCCCCCCCCCCCCCCCCCCCCCCCCC
>JAOPUD010000062.1:8924458-8937341 GCA_027122715.1 Trisopterus minutus
GGGGGAGGTGGGGGTGGGGGGCACAAGTCCAGATCTCTAACTGGATAGATCTGACTGGCAGCTGGAACAGTCCACTGGGTAGACTGGTCGGTTGATCTATCAATATCAAATCATACAGCTGAGGTGGACGTGTGATGCAACAGACATAGTTTGATGGGTTCTTCTGATTGGGACATCAACATCAAGGCGGTCGCAGGTGGCCCTGAAGGTAAAAAGCGTGAGGATGCGAAGGAGGTTTTCTTACGTGTTGTGTTGCTTTCAGGTCCCAAGGGAGATTCTGGCATCCCCGGCCCCTCTGCTGGCCCTGGAGCTCCGGGACTGAAAGGAAGCATGGGAGAGATGGGATTCCCAGGTGCGCTTGAATGCCTCGCGGAAAAACCACAACACACCACTTTTATTATACAAAAAACTCTTATCAGCAGTGAAATCACACCCCTTTTATGACATGATGAATCACACCCCTGTCCCCATTTAAACTCAACTACTAGCCACACCCCATTTATAATTCGGTGGCGCTATGAATGGCGCTATGAATTTTGGAACAACTGGCGTCATCGCAGGTAGCCTAATAATCCCAGTGCTTGAAGATGAGCGCTGTTACTTAAATTCTCAGAGAAAATAGAACTCATTCTCCTAGAAACTTCGACCACATGCAGTACAAACACCTCACTGTTTATCCATAGCTCACACTCACCTCTGGCTTACGCTTAACGCTGTTGCGTTTGTTGTTGTCGTCGCATGGTCATGATCATCACAGGACCTTCGGGACAGAAGGGAGGGCCAGGTCAGCCCGGTCGTTCCGGACCCTCGGGACAGCCCGGTGCGCCAGGGTTCCCCGGAAGCAAGGGTGACCCCGGCTCCACTGGAGTGGGACAGCCAGGTGCTCCTGGAATTAAGGTGCGGGATTGGAGCACTGAGGTTCTGAAGATCCTTGAACCCAGAACACCCCATTGTTTAGATCAGGTTTAACTGGTCTTACTCTGTGTGACGATGGTGTGACCTTGAATGAACATTACACACAATACTCAAAATCAAGCAAGTGCCACAAACATGTCATGCTTATGTCTTTCAATGTGGTACAATCGAGGTCCACTTTGGAAGAAAGTGTTCAATCATTTAAGTGCTAACCTCTGGGAGGTTTTATTTTATATTGTTACCTGAAAGAAGACATCATTGTATCAGTAGTAAGACTGTCCCTCTGGATAGAAGTAGGATCAAGGGTTGACCAGATCATTTGTTTAAATTGATCGATACTCTCCCCTCCTCCCCCCTCTCCCCTCCCAGGGTGATCCAGGCCAGCCTGGGTTCCCAGGGAGTTCAGGTCAGAAGGGGAACCCCGGTGGACCAGGTCTCCCAGGGATACCAGGCGGGCCAGGCTCCAAGGGAGACCCTGGCCTCCCCGGCTTCCAAGGTAAGACCCTCTCTATACCTGGGGTTTTCCCCCTTTGAATCCACTAGCTGACCCAGAGGATGGCTAGTGGTTTGATCAAAATCAAAGGCCCGTTTAGCCCCGGGAGACCTAGCTTAAAAGTCAGCGTTCACATTTCTGAACCAAAATCAAGGGACCGACGTGGGCTCACAGATTGGGCAACACTTAATCATCGCCATGCTAAACACTTGCTGTTCTTGTGTCTTTTCCAGGTTCTCCTGGTATTCCCGGCCCCAAAGGTCTGGACGGCGGTCCAGGTGGCCCCGGGGCCAATGGGTCCCCAGGTAGACCCGGAGAGTCCGGTCGCCCCGGAGGCCCAGGGTTGCCAGGAGACAAGGGTCAGGCAGGTAGAGACGGAATCCCCGGGCCAGCCGGCACCAAGGGAGAAGCAGGTGGGTCTGGTGACAAGTAATGCCAAGTAACGTAGAGTAACTTAAAGTAACGTAGAGTAGTGTAAAGTAACATTATCGTAAAGTTACGTAAAGTAACATTATTGTACAGTAAAATGATCGTAAAGTAACAAAGTGTTGTAATGAAAGTTTACGTATCGTTAATTGGTATAATGTATCATTGTGGTTTGATATAAAAGGAGAAGTCAATGCAATGACCATTTCTTCTCATTGGCTTCCGCTCTCAGGTCTTCCTGGTTATGGTGGACCTGGAGTTCCCGGTATTCCTGGAGGGCCAGGTAGGAACACACACATACATATTGATGCTAATATTTTGAAGATCAACTTTCTTGTGTATTATATGTTACATTTGAAACTCTTTTAATTCTTGTTAAGATCCAGTACACACATTTCCCATCTAGGATAAATAAAGGACATCTTATCTTATATAATTGTTATATATTTTAATACTGGTTGATTCTAGTATACAGAGGGTTTCTAATAAAAAAGTCTTTGCTAAAACCAGACATATTCTCTCTCTGCAGGTTCAAAGGGAGACCCTGGTCTTCCCGGACCCTCTGGTAGTCCTGGGTTCCCCGGATCCAAGGGAGACGGTGGCTTCCCCGGCCTCCCAGGACCCCAAGGCAACAGCGGACCCCCGGGCCCCCCAGGATCAGCCCATCAGGGCCCCAAGGGAGGCCGCGGTGCCCCTGGACCCCCGGGACGAGGAGGTACGTGGTGGAGATTCAAAGATACTCCATATATACCTGAGTGATAGGTTGCTGCCTGGTTTAGTCACCCGTCTGGTTCAAAGACCTGGTTACCGGTCTGGGTTAAACGTCTGGTTTACCTGTCTGGTTAAAACAGCTGGTTACCGGTCTGGGTTAAACGTCTGGTTTACCTGTCTGGCTAAAACAGCTGGTTACCGGTCTGGGTTAAACGTCTGGTTTACCTGTCTGGTTAAAACAGCTGGTTACCTGTCTGGTTAAAACAGCTGGTTACCGGTCTGGGTTAAACAGATGATTACCGGTCTGGTTCAAACAGCTGGTTATCTATCTGGTTTAAACAGCTGATTACCGGTCTGGTTTAAACAGCTGGTTATCTATCTGGTTTAAACACCTGGTTTACCTGTCTGGTTCACCTGTCTAGCTCACCTGTTTTTTTAATGGCATAATGTGTCCCGTGTGGGAGTAGCTTACGCGTATGAAACCAGTTCAAACCAGGCAGCAACGGCGCTCAGGTCCCACCGACGACCCTGTGTGTGTGTGTGTGTGAACGCCGTGCACGCTGAAATCAGACGCTGAGCATGAGATGATGTAGGGCCAACCGCAGGCCTGGGAAACGTTCCCACCTCACCAACCCAACGTCCAATCACAGAGCACCCTAGCTACGTCGTCATGGAAACCATGCACTGTCCACCACCAACCACTTTCTCCCCGGATAGGAAATCTGTCAGGTGTGCACCAACCAATCACTGTCCGTTACCGGGGGAGTTCTGACCACGCCCCTCGACGACCACAGCATGGGTTTCCTCTCTTTGCCCTTCATCGTTCAGTCATCTGTTCCTTCCCTTATCCCATCCAACCATCTCTTCATCCATCCATCTCTTCATCCATCCATCTCTTCATCCAACCATCTCTTCATCCATCCATCTCTTCATCCAACCATCTATCTTTCATCCATCTTTCATCCATGTCCATTCATCCATTCGACATGGCACTTTCACGTTTGTTTTGGTTGATTTGTTAACATTCACAAAACTGAACAATTTTATGAAACAAACTGATTGTGAACTACGGTAATGCAGGGTTGGGGTTGTCTCAGCTGTTGCTAGGCAGGTTAAGTGTCTCAAAAATCACCTGCATGGACCGTCCGAAACCAAATGAGAAGCCTGGAACAATGCTGGGCCACATTGTCTTACACACAGTTGCACTTAGTCCAAATGGCCGCTTCCAATCAATCACTTATTTTGCATTCAAAGGTTCCCAAATAATCCCAATAAAATCATTGATTAACTTAGTAACATTTGGCCAACCGTTTAGAAAAAAACAATACATTTTGAATGGTTGGCTTACTAAGTTACATTCTCTATCATTTACATTTCTCTCAAATTATTTCATACATTTAAGCATGTGTATAGTGTACCATGTATGTTAGTAGCGACCAGCCCTGTTTCAGGCTTGCCACACACATGACCAGGTGGCCTAAGTGCCGTTTGTGGACTAGGGAGTAAAAAAACAACAGAAAAACACTGTGTCATTTTACCTCCTGTTTCCTGTGGCTTGGCCCCACCCACCTACGGTGTGGCCACGCCTCTCCTCGGCTGATGACTCGTGCATCCGGCCAATCGCAGGTCCCCAAGGTATCAACGACTTGGATGTCCAAGCTCCTACTGCACGTGCACCTTTAAAAATGAATTATTATTTTAGGACTCACGTGTTCTAGAACGTTGATTGTTCACCACATTCTGGAATCCACTTTCCATCTTAAGAACTATGATCCGAATTCTTAGTTCGGCTGAATCGACTGCAACTTACTCAAGACTTTCACTTTCTGTTTAACTGTTCACTGTAATCTAACCTCCTTTTCTCTCACTTTTCTCATGCACTCTCTGACTCTCAAAAAGTAAGCATCTTTAATCAAAAAAACTTTTAAAGGAATGGAAAAAAGTTTGCCAGCACAATCAGCACATTATTAATGAAGACACTTTTTTTACACTTTTTACTCAATTTCACAACTAACTCACCAGAAATAATCATTGCTTTTTTATTCTTAAAATTGATATTACATGCTAAAACCAAGGTATGTTAACATATTTTTTATTAACTGCAAAACTGTGGGAAAGTGCACCCATTCGCGCTAGCAACATCTGACCCATGATAAACATAACATAGCCTAGCATAGCATATGACAGCAATCGCATATTATACCAATATTATATAGACAGATAATACCAAAGTATATTCACCATTAGAGCTAGACAAACGTTTACAATATTATTTGTTTAATTTGCCTATTTATAGTATTGCTAGTTTTCAGCAAGTAAGCCAGCGTTGCTAAGCTAACTCCAGCTTCTAACCGTCTTCTTTTTCCCCCTTTGTGCTGCCGTCCCGGCTCTGCTATTCCCTGGGATTCTGGGAATCGTAGGTCTGGCAGGTTAGACAACAGTGGTTTGAAGGTTTTTACGTGTTATGTTGTGATCAACCATGTTTTACTGGTACTTTTGGGGGAGAATGCGGTTTGAGAAGGTTTGTGACGTTTAAACAGCTCTGTAACTCACAGAGTTTGGGAAGAATTCACTTAGCTTCCAAAAAAAAATCGACAGAAATCGTCGTACAAAAACTCTTGTCTCCACTCTTGACTGAGTATTGTCAACCCAAAACAAATGCCACTTAATTCAATAAATATAATGAAATCAACACATTTATAAATACATGCATTCTGAAATTGAGTGCATGGTACAGCAATGGATTCTGGACCCTTGAGATTTCTCAGATTCAGAGTTTCGAATCATCGTCACACGTTCCGTGATATGCTGTGGTCCCCTATGGTCAAGTGCTGCCTCCGTCGTATACAGACATCTGAAACGGACATACTCTCCACTGCTGCACTGCTCTTATTGCTCTCTCCGAGTTTTATTTTGTTTGTTTGGTTGGAGAGTATATTTAATCAAAGATAAATATTTAATATATATATATGTTTTTTATTTAAATATCCCAAATGATATATAGGCCTATATATATATATATATATATATATGGTAGTACTTTATAATAATACATAACATAATACATTCATGTGTACCGTTCTGTACAAAAAAATAAATAAAAGAGCCTGTAACCCTATAATGACCTTTGACCCTTTGTGCACGCCAAGGCGCTCCTGGTCCGGAGGGTCCTCGCGGTCCGGGAGGCAGCGGTGGCCTCAAGGGAGATAAGGGAATTGCTGGCGTTCCCGGTCAACCCGGATTCCCAGGAGCCAAGGGAGAGTCCGGCACCCCCGGATTCCCGGTAGGTTCTGTTTCTGAAAAAAATTAAAAATAAAAAATTATAATAATAATCGTCCCCGTTCAGACTTTAACAATTGTAATGTTTGAATTTGCTTATGCCTCTATTTTCCTCTATTTTGCGTATCATGTGACTAGGGTTCGTCCGGACTTCCTGGTCCCTCAGGTCTCAAGGGAGACATCGGCCTTCCTGGCGTTCCAGGTTTCCCTGGTAGGTCAAGCCCCCTAAATCGATTATGTAAATATTACTTCCCGTTTAGCATTGCTTCACTCCCAGTCTGTGTTTTCCAGGATCCAAGGGAGATAGCGGCGTTCCTGGTTCCTCCGGTCAACCCGGAGCGCCTGGTGATATGGGACCCGAGGGTGAGTTAAACTGTTCAACTGCTGTCAACCAATAGCCAAGGAACTGTTAACTAGAAAAGTTAAGATGAAGCACTACAAAAGTACAGATATTAATTAGGTAAATAAACAAAACAAACATTATCCCTATTCTAAAGCTTCATTCGTATAGAAAAGGCGTTAGAATAAAAAGTTAAAAGGTCAACCTGATTTGATTATACCTTTCATGTGACCTTTGTGTAACCTTTGACCCCCAGGACCCCCAGGAGACCCCGGTTCAGCGCCCACCGTTCCGGTGAAGGGAGCACAGGGAAACCCAGGCCCTCCGGGTCTTAACGGAGGACGGGGAGCCCCCGGACCCCCCGGCCTGGAAGGGCTCTCAGGTTAGCCATGGATGCTAGCTCACGATGCTAGCTGACGATAGATGGCACTCAGCCACCAGGTTCAACAGGGCAGCAGAAATGGGTCCAATTCACATGACATTTTAGGCAACTTAGTAAGGTAATTTAACATTTGTGTTTACAATTATCAAAGACATTAGATGTAACTTTCTGTACACATTTATAATTTCACGAGTATGTAATCTCTTGATCTGGATGTAGATAAAATAGCAGTCATGTTGACGCTGATATTATGTGGGGCAGGATAGTTTAGTGGTGTTGAGCTCCAAGCTGGAAGGCACTGGGTTCGAATCCCAATATCCGCAACTTGTAAGCATTAAGCAAGACTCCCCCGTAACGCAACTTGCTTGTAATGATAAATATGTCAAAAAGCTACATTTTGGATTAAGCTTTTTTTTTCTTTTTTCTAATCGACTAACTAGCAAACTGGCCAAGACAGTGGAGTAGATGAGAGCTACTCCGTCATCCCTACCAGGACAAATTAGGTTTTTATAAAGCACAATGAAACCATGTGAAGATCTAGCCCCCTTACCCGCTCTCCCCCTCAGGCGCGCCGGGTAACCCAGGGGATTCCGGACCCGAGGGACCGCCAGGCTTCAGCGGCGTTCCCGGGAGGAAGGGAGACCCCGGACCAGCAGGACAGCCAGGTGAGTGACCTCCCAGAACCCATACGGTCACTGGTACGGTCACAACATCCATGACCGATACCATCACTGGTACGGTCACAACATCCATGACCGATACCATCACTGGTACCGTCACAACATCCATGACCGATACCATCACTGGTACCGTCACAACATCCATGACGTTTCTGCATTTTTCACTTCACAATCCCCCTGGTACAAACAGCCCACCACCCCCTCCCGTGGTAGTTATTTTTGACTCTAATAAATGTTTTTTTTTTATTATATCCGATTTTCAATCTTTTCTTTTTATTATTACCCGCCATTTTGTTTTTGTGTGCTGCTGGTCCGACTTGATTCCCCCTTGGAGTAAAGTAGCCACTAATGCAATGTAGTTAAACCCTAATCTAATGTGACCTTCTGCACTATAATAATCAACTCGGACGTGACGTACACATGTAATCCAACATCCATTAAACCCAATCTGAGCCAATCTAACACCCGTCACCCGTATCTCTGTGACCCCCAGGTCAGCGTGGGTACCCCGGCCCCCCCGGTTCCGACGGTCCACAGGGACAGCCCGGGACCCCAGGCTCGGCGTCCACCGCCCACGGCTTCCTCATCACCCGCCACAGCCAGGGCCAGGACGTCCCATTCTGCCCCGACGGAACCAGCCTCATCTACGACGGCTACTCCCTGCTGTACGTGCAGGGCAACGAGCGCGCCCACGGACAGGACCTGGGTGAGTCGCCCGGAGGAGAGGGAGGAGACGACGGGGAGGGAGGGAATGTGACTCCTGGTCATCTCCTCCTCCACTTTCACTTTCACTCCTCCTCCTCCTCCTCCTCCTCCTCCCCCCTGCTGCTCTCCTCCTCCCCCTCTACCACCCCTCCTTCTTCTACCACCAACTCCGCTCCTCTCTCCCTCCTCCACCTGTCTCTCTCTCTCTCCACTCCTCTCTCCTTCTCCTCGTCTTCTTCCCCCTCCTCCTCCTTCCACCACCTGCTGCTGCTCTCCCCGCTCCCTCCTCCACCCGTCTCACTCTCCCCTCGTCCTCCCCCTCCCTCCCCCCTTCCAGGTACGGCTGGCAGCTGTCTGAGGAGGTTCAGCACCATGCCCTTCATGTTCTGCAACATCAACAACGTCTGCAACTTCGCCTCCCGCAACGACTACTCCTATTGGTTGTCCACACCCGAGCCCATGCCCATGTCCATGGACCCCATCACTGGGGAGGGCATCAAACCCTTCATCAGCAGGTGGGACTAGTAGGAGCAGTACTAGTGGAACTAGTAGTAGTACTAGTATTGTATAGTGATGGTCTTAGTCACCATGCCCCCATGGACCCTGTCACCGGAGAGGGACTCAAGCCCCATATGAATACTAGTTAGTTAGTACTACTAGTTTGGTAGAACTACTAACGTCACACCCTACACTAGCAGGTAGTACTAGTCTTAGTAGTGCTAGTAGTTTTACTCGGAGGAGTATAGTAGTACTACTAACATCCAACCCTACAACACCCTACGAGTACTAGTAGTACTAGTAGTAGAATAATAGTACTATTTAAGTTAAACCCTACGTCAGCAATCAGCAGGTTGTACTAGTATTACTAGTAGAAATATATTAGCACAAACGTCAAACCCTAGACCAGCAGGAAGTATTACTTACATCAAGCTCTACACCAGCAACGTAATCAGCAAAGAAGTAGTAGTAGCAGTAACTAGTAACCTAGCCCTACATCCGATATCAACTTTGAATTTGTGCGCGTTCCAAATCATACTCTGTGTGTGTCTTCCAGGTGTTCAGTGTGTGAGGCTCCGGCCATGACGATTGCAGTCCACTCCCAGACGATCCAGATCCCCAGCTGCCCTGCCAGCTGGGAGGCCCTGTGGATCGGTTACTCCTTCATGATGGTACCCC
The DNA here is from genome assembly GCA_027122715.1 of Trisopterus minutus. Taxonomy (NCBI): domain Eukaryota; kingdom Metazoa; phylum Chordata; class Actinopteri; order Gadiformes; family Gadidae; genus Trisopterus; species Trisopterus minutus. The sequence goes on from JAOPUD010000062.1 coordinate 8,933,566, forward strand.
CACCACTGCACTAGTACACATTAGACCCATCAGATCCCAGTACAAAGCAGCCGTAGCACACACTCACAAACCAGCTAAAGTTACTGTATGCATTCAGCAGACGCTTTTATCCAAAAGGTTTTTTTTTCAAACCTCTCTTCTTCCTCTCTCCCCAACCTCTTATTCTCCTCTTCCTCGTTCCCCCTCTCTTTCTCCACCTCCTCTCCTCCCCCCTGCTCTTTTCCTCCTCCTCCTCCCCTTCCTCTTTTCCATCCTCCTCCTCCTCCTCCTCCTCCTCTCCCTCTCCATCTCCACCTCCCCCCCCCAGCACACCAGTGCAGGAGCAGAGGGCTCCGGCCAGGCCCTGGCCTCCCCCGGCTCCTGCCTGGAGGAGTTCCGCAGCGCTCCCTTCATCGAGTGCCACGGCCGGGGAACCTGCAACTACTTCGGCAACTCCTACAGCTTCTGGCTGGCCACCGTAGACACCAACGAGATGTTCAGGTGAGAGACGGGGGTCACGTGACACTGATGTCACCAATAGGTTGAAACCCTCTGTAACTTTTGAATTATGTAGTGATTTACCGTTTAGTTATTTTAACTGTAAGCTAGTTTGGCTTTTACCCAAAGTGACTGATAGTGGATTCAGAAACATTTCATTAAGGATTAGGTGTCTACAGCTAGGCTGTGGTTACTGGGGGTTCATATCCAGCGTCTTCTGCCAGTGAATAAAGCACCCTAGCTCGTAGACTATCCATCCCCCTTTACACATGTCATCATAGAAATATCAGTTAAGACCTATAAACATACTCCCTCCATCTCTGACCCCTGACCTTTGACCTTCGACCCACACAGGAAGCCCCAGTCTGAGACTCTGAAGGCAGGAAACCTGCGGACGCGTGTCAGTCGCTGCGTGGTCTGCATGAAGAGGACGTAACGGAACACGGCGTCACACTAGACACGCCCCCTTTCCCTGGCCACGCCCCCCCAACACAACCACAAAAATAAGCTGATTGGTTGACGAGGAGCATTGGGAAGGTGGGGCGAGGCTGGGTGGGTGGTGACCCATTGTGTGTCACCATAGTGACGATGTTCGATTCCAATGGTGCAGTGTGGTTATTTTTTTTTTCTGAGGAAAAAAACGAAAACATAACTAAATCTTAAACTTTGGTGCTACTGTGAGACACAGCATAAAAAAAAATGCAAATGACAGCCACAAATCAATCTATAGTTAATGGTTATTTTTTATTTCTTAAATAAAAGTACCTCAAATAACAGTACAAATATCCACAGAACAAGGTGTCTGGAAACTGTCTGAGAAACTTAAGTGCTTTCACACTCCTCGTCTTCTTAAAATGGAGAGAACCAAATCCTTCTCTTCCTCTTTTCACTTAAATCACCTTGTTCAAATATTTCGCGAAATGTTCCCCTTTCTCTTGTTCATTCATTGACTATCCTCCTTTTTTAACCCTCTTTCTTTCTTTTCATTATTTGACTAAGGAGTGGATGCTTTTCACGGTCTCACATCCGCACACTTTGAACTTCGGAACATCCAAGAATAAGAGATGCACTGACGCTAAGCTCTTCCGTTTTACCTTTGACAGCGTTTTATTTTCTCTCTCTCATCACTTTCTCCCTCTAACGCTCTCCCTCTCTCTCTGTCGTTCGCTTCGCGCAGTTTTTACATTTCATTTGATGGTACTAACAAAATACATGGATCACTTTACTAATAACGCCCTATGATTTACTTCCTCTTATTTTTTGTAAGTAATATAATGTGTATATTGTGTACAACACCTTTTTACTGTAGTGTTTTAGGTCGGAATCGGTACTAGGTATTTGTGATAAAAAAATAATAGATTCTGGGTATTTTTCTTTTTTAGCTTGCTCGCTCATTCGCTCTCTCGCTCACTTACATACATAACACACACACACACACGCACACGCACACACACTTGCATGCAAACACACACACATGCATGCATAACCCATTCATTGGCATCTGCTCATGAACAGTGACTCAAAAGTTGTACAAAGTGAGGCTCTTACAAATGAAACAGTATTTTATATAGAAATGAATAAATATATATTTGAAAGGTATATTGACTTTATTTGGCAGTTGTGACACGGCCGATCACTTACGAAACCACAAAAAGCTAGACATGGGACAAGTGGTTGTCAAAGTCTTCAGAATCACTATGGGAGCTTTTTCTTTATAAAAAACGCTTAGCTTTGGGCGTGAGGACCGATCGAGGGAGACACTGAAACGGTTTTGGTGGTTGTCTCACCAACCTGTAGCAGTTTTCTTCAAACCCAGGTCTTGCTTTCCAAACCACTCTAATGGAAAATAAATCAAATTAATATGCCCCCCCCCCTCCACACACACACACACACACACCCCTCAAAATCTACTGTGTGATCCAGTTGAATCTGGTTTGAAACTGTATTCCGTATGTAAATGTTCCCTTGGTGATTGGCTCCTCCCTGATACAATGTGTAGGTCACAAGTTGTACTGTAGGCGGGGGAGGGGNNNGGGCGCGGGGGGGGGGGGTGATATTAACCTGTGATTTTTTTTCTTTTCAAAACCACTTTATGAAATTTCAAATTTTGTCACCCTTGGGTGTGATAAAAAAAGTGTACTACATTTTTTCTGTTTTTTGTTTTTATTTTGGTCTTGTTTTCTTTTCTTTTTGTTAAGATTTTTCATGTTTCATGTTATCCAGAAGTTGTTATAAACTTTTAAGACTGAAATAAACACTATGTCTGACGACTTGTGCTGTCTGACGACTTGTGCTGTCTGACTCAACGACATGACTCTGATTCATAGACCAGAACGAAAAAAATAAAATAAAGAATGATCTCTTCAGCCAGCATTCAAAATATATATAGAATTTCTTTCAATAAAGATGGCTATTTTTCATTATTTGCTTACAACCATAAATAGTAATTTGTGTTTTCACATCCATCCATAATAATAGTTTGACCATTACATGACTTCTCAAACATAAACATTAAGATAGGTTTGTCGTTTTAATAACAAAACCACCGGGTTAATGACCGAGTTGTAATTCTAGTAACCTGCCCGCAGGGGGAGCCCTTTACCAACAGATTTAATTGTTCCCTTAAAACCTCTGATTGCAAATTTAGTTAAGATTTTTGACGAATACACAATAGTGACCACGGCTTCTCCTCCTCTCCCCCTACTGATCTGCTCCTCACATCTCCCTTATCTGCTACTGCATTTCTGGTGCCTTGCCCAGCTCCTCCACCTCAACTCCTCCGACACCATCGACAGGGAAGCGGGCTCCTCCGTTCTGGGTGAGAACACTACAGCGTCAAAAGGGCGATGGGGTTGGAAGCTTTCCATCCGATCATACACCTGCGGAACTCTCACTTTTGGTGTCACAATTGTGTATTGAGTATTATAAATTGCTTAAAACGGATAATCAAACACCACATCTGGTGATAAAATAAGGGGCCTTCAGCTAGCCCGGGCCCCTGGACGCCCCTATATGCCGAGGGGCTGGGTGTTACATTCTCTGGGATGATTAATCTCATTTTGACTTACATCTGATATCCAAGCTCCCTCCTTCGAGGGAGACCCCCCTGGAGATTCGGGGTCAGGCATGGAAAACAGTGACGCAGGAAGTTGTAATTAGCAGGACCTTTCGAGAGCTGTGTGTGTGTGCGTGTGTGGCCCCAGCAATCCGTATCCTAGTCAGCAACTAACACACACACACACACACACACACACACACACACACACACACACACACACACACACACACACACACACACA
>JAOPUD010000062.1:9756276-9767963 GCA_027122715.1 Trisopterus minutus
TGTGTGTGTGTGTGTGTGTGTGTGTGTGTGTGTGTGTGTGTGTGTGTGTGTGTGTGTGTGTGTGTGTGTGCGCGTCGAATCCATTGTTGTTCGAAACAGTTTTATGTACAATAAGTGTTTTTTTTGTATGCATATTAATATATTTTTACATTCAACCTATTAAACTGTGAATTTTTAATTATATCTACACGTCTAGCCGTCTCCTCATTTAGTTGGCGTTACAAAACATCCCCCCCCCCCTCGTCCAAATCAGACTGCTCAAAAGTGCATTTCACGTTAGGGCAGGCATACCTACACCCTCCTCTGCCCCCAGCCCCGCCCTTCTGCCATCCACTGGCTTCTTAGCCCTCCGAGGTCTCCTCCCAACCGACGACCTCGGCTTCCCCAAGACGAGGTCATCTTCGACCTGGCTCGCTAACTTCGGCTGCACCTTCTCTTTTTTCCCATCTTGGGCAATCTGTTCCAGCTCCTTGGCAGTTCCCTTTCCCCTCCCCCCCCACCCTAGGCTTCAGTTACACGTTGCTCCCTGCACTTTTCGGTTTCCTCGCACTCTCTCTGTCTTCCTCCCCGTCCCCCGTCCCCCCCCTCCCTCCCCTTCATGATCTTTTCGTCGGACTGGAGGTCTTTAACTTTTCTTCTTCGTCACACGTGCAACACTTCCTTCGTTCCCTCGCGGGACCCCCTGCTGCGACGTGACGACATCGCCGTTGTCTTTCCCTGCAAGTCTCCTTGACCTTTTCCTCGGACTTGACCTGTTCTCCTCGTTCTCCTCTTCCGTCCTCTTGTCGTCAGTCTGACACTTCCTCCGCTCCCTTGTGGGACTCTGGGGCACAGCGACGGGACCCTCTTTGGCGGAGGCGTGGTCGTCCGCTGGACGTCCTCTCGACCGTCTCGCCGACCTCGGACCCGGCGTGTCGGACAACGCCGTAATCTCTCCGGGCCCGGACTCTTCGTCCCCCGGTGCGGTTGTCCTCCGTCGGTGCGGCTTCAGGGGGCTCAGTGTTTCGCTACGGCTCCTCCGATGGGGGCTGGCCCCGGGAGCCTCCTCGGAGGTCATCGCCGTCTCCCTCTCCCCGGTTTTGCTCGTATCCCAATTTCCCGTTCGCCGTTTGGGTGTTAAACCGGATCTTGCAGTCGCTGTAGTTTTGACCCTTAAATCTCTGAATGTGAAATTGAAAATTTCCTTTTCCTTCTCTTTCTCTGTGGGGAGTTGAGTGTGTGTCTTCTTTCTGGTCGGACGGATTGACCCTGGGTTAGCACAAGGGATTGCCATGGTGCATAATTCAGAGCCTGAGAGAAGCACCTTGGCCGACCTCCCTCGCCCTCGCAGGGATTTCTCTGGGGTGTTGTGGCTGCTAGCCTCTCTGGGAGCTTGTGTAACAAACCCCTCTTTTCCATCTTGTGCGTTGCCTAGTCCTTGCTCGTTTTCGTCCAGAAAAAGACTTGCAGTCCCGTTTTTGCCTGAGGAGGAGGATGATGACATTGTCTTGGACTTGGACAGAGCCCGTCTTGGACCACGTCTTCTATGAGTACTGCAGGTGTTGGACGTCTGACATGTCAGATGGATTTTCTGATCTCCGGGTGCGGTCACGGTCTCTAACGTTCCTCCCTCGTCTAGTGGCCAAAGCCTTCTGCTTATTTTCCGTAACGATTTAGCTCTTTTCATTGGGCTGGCAGTCTTAATTCGGTCCCCCTCCTTCCGACTTTTCCTCTCTCCTCGCCCAGGACATGATGGGGACGAGGCGGGACTGCCCTTCCTCGCGGCTCCCTCATGTGTTTCGCACGCCCGTTTACTTGCATGTGTGTCGCCAGCGGCGGTGTCTTTCTCTTCTCCCACGTCCTGCCTACCTTCAGACGTCCTGCTTCTCCTCCTCGCTCTGGTCAGGGATCCTGAAAGCAAACGGCCTGGCTCCCCATCCGGGTCGCGGCGTGGGGGCTGTCCCCCCGGTGAGAGGGATGCAGCCAGCGGCGCCCGGCTCTCTGACGGATCACCGGCGTGAGCGGCTGCGAGGGGAGAAGGCGCCCCGGCACTGGGACTGCCGGGGGACGCGGGCGGGCTGGCTGAGCGGCAGTACAGGCATTTGTTCACGAACGTGACCATCGTTGGGAGCAATTCATCGTCGCACTTCGGCGTGATGGTGTCGTAAAAGTGCTCCCAGCGAAATTCAAAAACCTCTTCTCCGTCCAGGGTCTCTGGTCCGTGATCTGGGATCTGCACAAACGGATTCACGAAATGTACAATGTAAAACTAAATATAATGTTACCACACTCGGTTAGCCTCACACACACTCAATAACCACTTGGAAAATTTTTTTATATTGTTCCCATGGCAACCAGACCTGAGGGACGAAAAAGGGGTCCGCTATCTCAGTGTGGCCCTGGTACCCCACGTCGGCCAGGGTCTCCGGGTCCGGGGTGGAATGCCAGGGTGTGGACCCCCAGGTCCTGCTCCTCGGTGTGTCCCAGCCGGGCGCCCTTTCTGTTTGTGACGTCAGACAAGAGAAGAAGAACACGCCAACGTTGTGTTTAATGAATGAACTGCGATAGGAGGACCCCGGGGGTTATTTAACCTCTCAGGACCTACAGCTGACTACATGAATGAATCACCCCCCCCCCCCCCGATGTGGGAGATAAGGAGTTATTTAGTTTTTGTGTGTGTGCGTGTGTGTGTGCAGTGCATGCGTGTGCGTGTGTGTGTGCGTGCGCATGTCAAAAGACATGCACTTTTAAACGCGAGCCACACTGACCCTGACCTTTGGACCCTGATTGCGCTGCGTTCGGTTCCCTCTCTGTTCCTGCAGGATGCTCCTTATTGACCTTTGACCTGTCCCTGAGAAACCTAGCAGACTCACCTGACATCTGGCTGAAGTCTGGCTGAAGGCCTGAATTATAGCTGGTATAGCGGGTAAAGATTGGTCCCACCAGACTGAGATCAGAATCTGGTTCCTCCTCCATCGCCGGAGAATAAGAGGAATACGGCGGCAGGAACATGGCAGTTGGTGGTATGGTGGACCCCAAAGGCCAGGACGAGGAGCCAAAACCTGGGATAGGAGGTTCCCCCGACCAGGGTGGTCCCAGAGCACCAGGGAAACACGTCCGTTGTTTGCTCGCCGGCATCTCAACGACGGAAGCCCCGCCGAGGGTCCGATGCTCCCCTGGTCGTAGAGCTGGAGTCCAGGCCCGCTGGTATTCTGTTGGTTGTGCTGAGGGAAGGCCGAGGGGCCACCATAAGGGACGTACGCAGGGCGTCCTTGGGAACCAGTCTGTTAACCAGTCCCATCTCTGCGGGGACCATAACAGAGACGGTTCCGATGCGGTACTTGTGTAGCCTGGATCAGTCCGAGTGTAGGGACACAGGTGCCACCCAGAAAAATGTGCTGGTGGTTCTCGTAGTGTGTCTGGTTCACCCATGTCCATCCAGAGAGGTCTGGTGGCTGCTTGGAGACTCATTGTAAATATCTTCTGTTGCGTTTGTTTCTGTTTGAAGAGAATTTTTGTTGAATAGACTGCATGTTTGATCAGTTTAAAATAAATGTTATTCTTATAAAAAAAAATTGGGCTATTGCAACCATTTAACTTGATTGAATTCCTAAACAGGGATTACCTATTTGCATTTCATGATTGCTTTAATTTTGTTTAATTTTGAACCATATCATTAAACAAGTCATACTTTAGATTGGTCAACCTGAGATTTGGACTGAATATTAGCTTGTAATTTGTTAATAGTACAAAAAAACAACATTAAATATATTTGAATAAGCTAAGAGAATGCTGACTTAGATCATTTAAATAAATCAAAATGTCTTACCTTTGCGAATGTATCAATAGCATTAATCACGAATGAATGTTTTGCATCATTTATCAATGTTTCAAAAAAAAACTTATTGACGCCTCTGTGTGCGTCATTACTCAACATTCTAACCGGAGGCGAATATTATGTCCATCATAAAATACATTTTTGTGATACTCTTGTCTTGTTAAAATCGCTTGACCAGACGAAGTTATTTTCTATATATATTACAATTAAAATATTATAATCTATTTTTTCCTAATTCCTTCTTCATATTGGGCTTCACGTGATCCCGGATATCCGGTCTGTGTTTGTGCGCTTCTGGTAACCGAGTGCTCCACGTGTTTTGCGACCATCGCCAGTTTGTACTTCAATCATCCGAGCTTTTAAAGATACACTTTGTGTAAACTTTGTTCCTCCCAAGATGTTCCTGCAGTTTTACCTGAATGAAAGCGGCACCAGAGTCTACACTCTGAAGGTAAATGGATTCACTTATTACCTGCTAGTAATGAAACAGTGGTTCGACCAGTCTGCCAACACACATGTGCACAACATTAGGCTGGAGGTTCGATGCGGATCACCGCTTGTGATCTGCGGTGTTTCAGGGGATATAACCTCACTCTGTTTGTAGCCATCGGTCCCTCAAACCAACCGTTGGACGTTATTCATGAAATTAAAGAATGGCTATTGAAGAAAAATCGTTTAACGCCGACTAGATCATGTGGATGAAACCGTAATTTCATCAAAAATAAAAAAAATTGTTTTTGATCAAATAATAATCGATATGATGTATTGTTTTGGGAAGTACCGATGCGAGAAAAAAGTGAGTTTCTATGCCTCATACTTAGTCTCTGATTTTGAAAATGCTTGTTCATGTCTTCCCTAGAAAACGGACCTCTTGGGCAAGCCCACCAGCTCGGCCCACCCGGCCCGCTTCTCGCCGGACGACAAGTTCTCCAGGCACCGTGTGACCGTGAAGAAACGCTTCGGCCTGCTGCTCACCCAGCAGCCGCGACCCATCCTGTAAACCCCGGCTGGCGACACAGAGGGGGCTCCATCCTGTGAAGGGGCCCCCGGAGGAGACTGGACGACATCATGATAAAGGACATTGTGGACTTTGACCGCAGAAGATGCATTTACTGGAGGCGTCCCACAAGATCTTTCCCCGTTGGAGTGTTGATAAACCCATCTTTAGCCAACGTTAGATTGTGATTTTCTTGTTTTTATTACTCAACAAGTTGGTCTAGTCCAATGCAGTTGACTCCAGTGATTGTTTTATTTTGTGTGACTTACCAACACAACCCAAATCAAAATGACCCATTTAGATTCATAGGGTTGGTGAATTTCGGTAAGAGACGAAGTTTTATTTGTGGTTGTTTTTACTTTCATCTGTTAGACATTCAAATGTTGGCCCGTTTAACTTTGTTTCATCCCTCCTGTGTAAATAAAGTTTTTTTTGTATAGTCAACGAACATTTATAAACACCCAGCGTTTTAATATAACCTTAATTCCCCGTAACCATACATTTGGTTTGGACTATTTCAGTTTTTTGAGTTTACTCAAATCAAACAAAAAAATAATAGTACTGTAACCGCATCTGACCCGAGCCACAGATGGACGGCCATGACGCATGCGCAGCGAGGAAACAGGAAGTGTGTTATAGTGGTGGGTTTCATGATTCGTTTGACTGAATCATTTCGCTAAGAAGAGTCGTTCGTTCGTTCTCATTTCCGGTAGCGGTGAATCGGGGTTCTCGGTCACTGAGTCGGTCAGACTCGGCCCCTCCCTCGTTCTCGTTCCCAGACGAATCACGATCGTGCAATGGTGAAAACGGTCATCAATCAACACAACATTAACTAAGTCACTTTTTAGCTGAGGAGATCTTCATGTTCGGAATCGGGATGCTGTTGCCCGGCTGGCTCTCCTTGCTGCTCAGCCAGGCCACTCGCAAGTCTCCCCGCTCGCGGGTGGAGCTGGGAGTCGAGTCCCAGCGAACGAACGGTGCGAACTGAAACGGGGAATCAGGTCGGTTCGTTCATGCTAAAGAGTCGTTCGTTCGTTCGCACCGATTCGTTCGCGAACGAGCCATCACTACTGTGTTACGCGCCGCTCGCCCCGCTCTGTTATGTTGGACACAAAGTGCCGACAGTATCTGGGTGTCACGCCAGTCCTTCCCAGATGTGACCCAAAAGGCCAACAATGACAGATGTCTGCATAAATACGAACTTCAGGTACGTGTTATCACCGCGGTGGTGACGGGCCGCCATGCGGGGCGTGTATATTTAGTGAATGCTGTCAGTGGGAGCCCCGGCGGAGCGGAGCACGCTAGCCTAGCCGCACAATACACCGCTGCTGGAAGTCTCCGTGGGCTGTTGTAATCCAAAATCTGCGTGTGACATGAATGGGAAAGCGGACCGTGTCCAGTCTGGCTCTGTGATCGTGTTATAAACCACCGCCGGTGTGAGCGAAGCGCGCCCGGCGAGCACGGATAATAAGAGGCGATGTTGACGCGCATGCCGCAGGTCTTTGTGTCAGAGAGGACAGCGTGTTTCTCCTGACCACAACACCGTCCACACCGCTTTATCTTGATATCAGGAGTTTGGTGTGTTGCGTCAACACGGCTTCCTTAATTGGCTTATGATGGGTCGCATGTAAGCCAAGAAGCGTGAACGGTACACATAACTGATGTGCTATAATTGCTGGGACACCGCTAGTACAATCAAAAACGCCAGTATGTATATCTTTGTAGAACTGTAGTCTATGTTGATGAAAGCGCCATCGCACTTGTCGATGTTCAACCATGTTCAACCCACGAATCCCGCCGGATCGATATGGACCGATCGCAGATATTGACCAGAAGTCCAGCTGTCACACGGCCCACCACATTACTTATGGCTATTTATGAGGAGCGTCCGATTGGTTACTGGCCAACCGGTACACGTTACTGCATGTATCAGAGCAGAGATAAACCAGTTCAAGAGTCGTTGGCGTAAGAAGAACTGGTGTGTATGGACGGTGCGTTGTTTTTGCGCTTCTGCAAACAGACGCACGCCCCTCCGCCCTCATAAAGGGACACCCTGGGCTGAGGGGATGAAAGGCGACTCCCGTCCAAACCTCGGTGTATTTATCCACTGCCCGCTTCTGACCGAGGGGCAGTTTGTGTGAGAACAGGATTGAGCTGCCTCGCCTCCGCAACTATAGCAGCCCAACCGGTTGGAACCGCTCTTAAATAATAATTAAATTATGAACTCCACCAAAGGAAGACAAAAAAAACAAAGCTCCAGTTCTCGCTCGGGGTGAATATTCACTCGGTTAACGCTCATCGTTATACATGGGCCCACAATAATGGACACTAAACAATGGTTATTGTTTGACAGGCGTGATGAATTTTAGCGGAAATATGCGGGGAATGCGCTCATGTGGCTTGTGCTGCTGACGTAGTATTTATCCACGTGTGTGAGAACTGGACGCACCGATGCGCCTCCCCTGTGTGGATGAAACGCATCAGACGAATCGGATCATGAAACGTGTCATTTGGAAACGTTCAAGTGGTGGATCATTAGTGAAATCTTCTACTGGTGAACACTTCAAAGCAGATTAGTTAATTTAAACAGCACAGGATTCTGCCATAAGACCTGAGTTAGAGTGCTGGTGAACAGTAACCTGCAGCTTATCTCCGGGTTTGAATTTTAAAGACAGCCTCTGCTCTGTTTTGTGTCCTTTTTGTCCCATTTCTTTTCTGTTTCTTTTCTTTAATTCCCAATCTTTTGTCCTCTTGACTGTATTGTACCACGCTGATCCTCTGTTTCTGGCCTTTGTGCTTCACGACTCCCCTTGGTTAGAGAGTGGCCAACGATAACCAAATACAGTACAGTCCGTATCCAGGAGGCCTTTGTCCATTCTACACTGAAACTATAGTATTTGCTAGTCTAGCCAAAGTCCGGTATGTAGTTGGTGTTACTTCACTTTCCACCTGATTTGATAATGTGATCAGTTCACACATAAATCGTTGCAGTACCAGCCACACATAGGGAAGCAGTTTAACCTGTGGTCATCAAAACACGCGACGTCGCCACAGAGTTAGTACAACAAACACCTTTGGCAGTGTACCCAGTACAGGGATCAGTTACCTAGGGCTAGAACGCATCCACGGTGGTACCCAGGGTGTATAGCTTACGGTGGCCTTCCCCACCTGTTTGAGAAACAAAGTGGCTTCTTCGATGAGGATGCGCCGTCCCAGGGTAGAACCTTCTAGAACCCGTCTTAACATCATGATGGTTACCCGGGAGACAGCCTAACAATCTAGACTAGCGTCCATCAGGCCAGCCCACCCGACGTCGCCTGGCCTCGGGCCCTGGGCTAACCTGGCTCGGCTTGGCCTCCCCTATATCCTAGTGTAGCCTAGTGTAGCCTAGCACTGTAGCCCCCCCCCCCCCCTTAGTCCCAACCCTCCTGCACTGTCCCTGAACCCCCTCCTCTGCAACAGCGCGCCACCGCCGGCCCCGGCGCTGCCACCCCCGGCGCCGCCGCGCTCGCCCTCCTACACCCCCGAGCGCGTCGCCATGGCGTCGGTGCGCTTCACGGTGACGCCCACCAAGGCGGAGGACCTGCCGGACGCCTCGCCCGACCTCAGCGCCCGCTCGGCCGGCCACGTGCGCTTCGGCTCCCGGGAGAGCGTGACGCGCAGCGAGCCCATCAGCGAGGGCTCCGGGGGCCCCGCCTCCAGCAACCTGCCCGGGGGCGGGGGCGGGGGCGGGGAGACCCCCGACAGCAGCAACGCCGACCAAGGTGAGTGCGTGAGTGCGTGCACACACGGGGGAAGGCGGAGGGGGGGGGGGGGCTTTCTGAGGGGTTGTTGTCTGTTGTCACCGGGTGCTTGTTGTTGTTGTTGTTGTTATTTTTGTTGTGCTTGTTGCCAATGGCGACGCGTATAGTTCATCCCATTTCTGAGAGAGAGAGAGGTTGTGCACTGAATGTAATCAGTGTGGAAACACTGAGGGAGAATATTGGAAGAGGCTGGGGCTTTGCTCATCCCCTAATCCTGCATGTATGCCTTGGCTGAACTATTGCATTTCTCTAGTAGAAGTACTGAAACTACTGGAAGTGCCTAGGTGTTCACCCGCATCCCGTCAGCCAAAAACCTCCCAACCGTGACGAGCATGACTCCAATTCGCTCCCTCGCAACACCGTGCGGCCATTGGCCAGGAGCAGGTTGTTTATATATTCTCTCTGTTGTCTCCTCAATGCAGTCATGCCCATTGCACTCGACCCGGGCAAGTCTGAGCACCCCATCAGCCACTGACTTTGAGTATTCAGTACTTGGAATGCTAGCTCCCGTTAACTCCCCTAACTGTTGTGTGGCAGTGCATTGAGCACCAGTGCTAGCACCAGTGTAGCATGGCTAGCTAACTGATCCACCTTAAGCTGTTGTATTGTAGTGACTGGTGAAGGATGTGTCATGGGTTTGTAAGTAGTAAGCTTCCATTTATAGACATCTGGCTGAGTAATCCTATTGGACACTGTATAATGGCACGGCGATTTAGGGAGGGAGAGGGGGGAGCAGAATAGGGGTAGAGAGAGAGAGGTAGAGGCAGGGAGAGAGAGGTAGAGAGAGAGAGGTAGAGAGAGAGAAAGAGAGATAAAGTAGGGAGGAGGGATAAAGAAGGGGTACATATATTAACTATTGTTGGATATAGAGAGAGACAAAGATGCATATAAACATACATAGAGACATGAAGCTACATATGGGGAGAGAGTCACAAAGAGGGATAAACAAAGAGAGCGAATATGTGTTTCCGCATCCATCCATTGCCATCTTTCTGTTTTTACTGTGTACTGTGCATTAATATTGTATTGTAATATTTTCTCCAGCAGACAGTAGATTCTCTGAGAAGATGAGTAGTTGTTGTTTGAGTATGTAGGTCAGGGTCAGACCAGGTGTCGTTTGATAGGTCAAGCACACTCACACAGAAGCTTGTTCTTCTTTGTTGGTATCTTGCTATATATATACATATCGATTTATATTTTGGATGCTGTGTCGGAGTCAACCTAGCCGTCAGATGTGTTCTAACCCTGTTACCACACACACACGCGCACGCGTGTGTCTGTGGTAACAGGTGTGTGTGGTAACAGGTGTGTGTGGTAACAGGTGTGTGTGTGTGTGCGTGTGCGCGCACGCGCGCGCGCGCACACACACACACACACACACACACACACACACACACACACACACACACTCGTGAAACAGCCGAGCGCGTGCTGCAGGATGGAGCAACCGCAACAGCACTGAGCACATTGAAGGCCCTCTGTTACCGTATGTGATGTCACCACCCCACTAGTAACATCACATGTGGGCGTGTCCACCCAGAGCTACGGCTTGAGGATCGATCAGCCCACCACTACGTGGTAGGCTTTTATCCATCCGCTGTTTTCCACTTAGGAAGTCACAATGGGGTTGATTTTCGAAATGACTCGTAATGACTCACCCACATCCAAAAGGGGTCCTTTTTATAAACCTGATCTACTCTACTGCAAATTATTGTCTGGATTACCGACACATCAACCATAGTGTACGCAGAAGCGGCGGCCGTGTCGTGGGTACGAATCCCGGTTTGATTTTTTTGTTTTAATCCTTCGGGAAGGTGCCCTCGGGGAATGGCACTTCCAGCTGCAGCAAACCCCATGTCACAATAATATATAACAGTAGAATAAGATTTCAAAACAAAGTATGAATGTGCAAAAGTACAAAATGCAACAAAAATATATACAGGGAAATGATAACAAACGTGCTTCATTCACATTTAACCATTTGGCTGTTGACACCATTTGTTCAAAGCGACTTTTAAATTATAATTGGAGCGGAGAACATTCAAAGCAGAGGCTTTTCATGTTTTGCAGTGCCTAGAGGCCTGTTCATTAGTGCGCCTGTGTGCTTTTCTGCCTAAAGCAACTACAAACAATCTCATGTTTCTAATTTGTTTTAAGAGGTTAACTGTGTGTGTGTGTGTGTGTGTGTGTGTGTGTGGGTGTGGGTGTGTGTGTGTGTGGTGCAGTGTTCACAATGTTGTCTGTGTGTCTGCAAGTGTGTGTGTGTGGTACGGTCTCAAACCTGACATTTAGTTTCTAAGAACACGTGTTGTATAGCCGGGCCTTCACCACTACATTATCCATTAACCCCCACCCCCCACCAGCACACACACACGCACGCACACACGCACACACCCGAACACAGGCAGAGAACAAAGCTTGGTCAACACCCCCAGACAGGAGACAGACAGGAAGCCAAGAACTCCTCCAACCCGTCATCATCAAACACGCGTCACTCCTCCAACCGGTCAGACTGGCCCAACGCGTGCTTCACATGGGAGGGATACCATGCGAAGCACGTGCACCCACACATGTGGCCCTCAGGTGTAATTATTAGATGGATCTCTTCTTTGCTTTGGGCGAATAAAGGCATCAACAACAACAACAACAGCAAGTAAATAAACAGATACATGGTTTGTGCGTGCATGCGTTTGTGAGCTTCTTGTTGGCTGTCTGTGTGTACTTCAACTGTACAGTGTGTGTCTGTTGAAGCTGGCCCCAAATATTAAAATAACCAAGCTGCTGCACTCCCATGGATCAGAGGCACCGTTATCCTCGCAGACATCATTGTAGTTGCGTTTTTTTTGCATGATAAAGACAATGACACAATTGTCCTAATTGGGTCAACTTGAACTGCTATAGGAATGAAAACAATTAACAAAACGTCAGGTGAGGTCAACGCAATCCGGCTGTGGTCTCCCCTGGCTCCATGAATGATCAACACTGTGAATGTGACTTTTCTTTAAATACTTTAACGTGTGTGTGTGTGTGTGTGTGTGTGTGTGTGTGTGTGTGTGTGTGTGTGTGTGTG
>JAOPUD010000062.1:9836607-9853303 GCA_027122715.1 Trisopterus minutus
GCAAATTTTTCATGGGCGCAACCCACATACTCAGCGCTGCTGCTCATCCCACAAATGCATGTTCCTTACAAATGGGGAACCATTTGTAAGGGAACTAAACAGGCTTTCCAAGGGTATAAGATTTATTGCCAAAAAGCATTGTTACCACCGAGAAATAATCAACCAAACACAAATTTCCTTACCTTTTGTGCTACGTTTAGTTGTGTTGCCTGCTTGTTTTCCCGCACTTTATACTATGACACTTGACCTTCCTAAATGCATTCTGTCCAAAAGGGCTTTCAGGGAAAAAGAAAGAAAGCCGGAGGCCGAAGTTCTTATGTATAATTTGCATAAGATTTGCAAAACAAATCGAACTGTTATTTTTTCAGAGTACGTCACAGGCACAGGTTGATGTGATTAAAAACAAAACAAAAGTAGGCTTTGTGAAGACGGCGACATAGAACTGACATATACTAGCTTAAACACATTAAGTGTGTTTTTGGTTTCTTCCAGTTGCAGGTGTCCCTCACACAATCATCAATTTTGACCAATCAAGCATCATCTTTATTACAAAGGTGAGGTGTTTTTTTCTCCCACTTAATTTCTATGATTTGATTAAACTTGTTTGAAACACTGTTATCACGATGCATTGCTATGACAACGTCTCCCAAAATGTAGTCGACAATACCGCCTGAAATGTTTTCTCTTCTTTTTTTAAGGGTCACATCATCTTTGCCGACCCCTCTTTGCAGTAAGTATACAAAGGAAGAAATTTAAGCTATTTGGCTTTGCGTGGTATTTATGTTTGTGTGTATTGTCTTCTCTGCAGGACATGTGCCTACTAATGAAAGGCAGTACAGAACGATGCCAACACATGGCATCGGCAGGTGGAAATATCTGTTGCCCAAAGAAGTGGTGAGTTGTTTTGTATGTTACGGTAACAGAGCTACCCCATCTGATGTTTTGCCTGGGATTGTGTTGTGACTGTTGTGTACTGTGTTTCAATGGTTTTGTCGTGCTCTCCTGTGTTGCGGTGGTATTGCTGTTGTGCGATGCGTAAGGACACTTTTGAGTGTGGATCATTGTTTTTGAAACATTACACACCCTAAAAATATGAACTTGAAACTTACTTGAAAATAATCTGAAAAAAAGTGTCTCTGAATAACTGCTATGAAAAAAATATTTTAAACAGAATATAGAGACCAGGTCAAGTCAAGTCACGTTTATTTATATAGCACACTTAACAAACAGCAGTTGACCCAAAGTGCCTCCCAGTATAAAATCCGATTTATTGCAAAGGGATAATCAAGTGACAAAGCTGTCACTATAAAAAGTAATCTTAACACGGAATCACCTGTTATTTTAACACTCTTCCGTGTTTCCTCTTGTCACGCACTTTGTTTGTGTCGCAGCGTTGCGTGACAAAGCGCTGACGGTCTGTCCCCGTTTGTTTTCAGCCCAGGAAGAAGAGGGACAAGCTCCAGATGAAGCCCATCCAGGTCGCCACTGCCACGGAGCACGGCTCGCTGAGCGTCAAGGTGTCGGGCCTCGACATGACGGTGGTGGAGCACTACACCCAGTACATCCACAACCTCTGCAACCGGCTCGGCGTCAGGGTGTCCGAAAGGTTTTCGCTTCAAATTTAAATTCTGTTTGCTGAAGCCCTTAATCACAGGCACAGTCTCAAAGGGCTTAACAGGCCATGATGATGATATCACGATAAGGAATGGATAGTTATGGCCAACCAAACAACATGGTGCTGAAGTGGGGGCTCATTTTAAAACCTTCTTTCCAAATCCAGTAGCTGTGTCGTTGTTAAAGGTGACCTATTATGCCACCAGGTGTGAGTGTGATAAGCCGTTACCACCATGCCGTTTTGAAAATCTGCCTCTTCTGACATCAACAAGTAGGCGTGTCCACCTGGATGTGTGCTGGATAGATCCGTCTACCTGCCAGTGGGACTGTAGCAAACGTCGCTCATCTGTCCGTCACACATCTGTCCGTCACACATCTAGGTGGACACGCCCACTTGTGATGTCAGAAGAGGCAGATTTTCAAAGCGGCTCGTAGCGGCTAATCACACTCACACCTGGTGGTGTGATAACATCCCCATTTGTCGACACGAAAATGTGACGGTTCCGTTTTGGTTCCCCGTGCAGCTACGCTTTACCGACCAAGAGCACAGAGGTCATGCTGATGCAGGAGCAAGGTACCAAGATGTACATCGACGCCGTCCTAAAGACCCATGAGAGGATCATCCAGGTGGGTTTCACTCTTCAGCAGACGCTTAACAGGCATCGCAAGAAGACGAAGGAAGAGGCCTTATTTCAAAAGCTTATCAAACGAAGGGCGGTGACTAGGGCTGCTCGATTATGGAGAAAAATCATAATCACGATTATTCAAACGATTGTTACAAAAATATATATATAGTTCCAACTCGATTATGTTACATTGGAGATCGTTTGACCATAAAATCGAAAGCACGATCAAAATTCGATGAATTGCGCAGCCCTAGCGGTGACTCTGTCTCCCTGTTGTAGATCAGCAGCATGACCGCCACCTTGTGCCCCACCTTCATGGACGTGGTTCTCCAGAACCAACCGGAAGGTGTTCAGCTCTCAGTGAAGGAGGTGAGTGTGCACACGTCCAACCCAGTATCCTTTTTATCGTCTGGGAGTGGGAACACCCCTAACCCCACCACTCTCCCGCCTTCTGTGAGTGTCCTCGTTCATGTGGCCGTGTATATTGGCCGTTGAGGAGGACCTATTTTTTTTTAAAGGGGACATATCATACCACCTGGTGTGAGTGTGATCACAAGCCGTTTTGAAAGTCTGGCTCTTCTGACATCACAAGTGGGCGTGTCCACCTAGATGTGTGACGGATAGATGAGCAACGTTTGCTACAGTCCACTGGGTGGGCTGGTAGACTGATCTACCCCGCGTACATCTAGGTCGACACGCCCACTAGTGATGTCAGAAGAGGCCGATTTCCAAAACGGCTTGTAACGGCTGATCACACCCACGCCTGGTGGCATAACATTGGGACCTTTAACCGAGCGCTAACGGCCGCTGTGCTGATCCTCCCCCTTCAGCACGTGGAGAGGGACTTCCTGGAGCGCTTCAAGGCGCGTCCTCAGCTGGAGGGTCTCATGGCGCAGGTGAACCAGCGGGACTGACCGTCCTGCGGGGCATCCCCCAGTCACCCGGTAACCGCCTCAGCAAAATGAAATCCCAGTGTTCCTGTCGTTCCTCTTCCCTCCTGCACCCCATGTTGTTGTGAGCCGCTTGTACCAACGACGGCGATGTAATGATTATGACTAGTTGTGATATTTGAATAAATTGTACTGACTCCCATAACTATGGTTCCCATGAGTCGTCTGTGGCGCTAGGCTTCTACGTGACCGCAGTACCTTACATTTCGTACGGCCCTAGGGAGGTCCGACCGGCGTTTAGAACCCAGGTGACCGTTGGATGTATGAGGCCAGTCGGCACTGATTGGTTCAATTCCCCTTTCCTTTTTGGAAAACCTTGTGACCGGGTCCTAGAGGGTCTTCATAGCTTACCCGGGAATCGTCTGGCCGCGGCTAGCACAGCTCTGATGAAGGGCCTTCCTTGAACGAGTGCGGTGCACAAACACAGGTTCTCTGGGCTGCGGATTTGGCTTCCTGATCTCAGAAATAACTTTAGGGGTGTGTTTTTACTGTTAGGAATTTGTAGTCGCCTTACCAAAGTGCCTTGCGTAGACATTTTTCACATACACCACGGCTGTGATTGCCACGATAATATAATAAATCTATAAAGCTATATAAAGACATTGGACTGACTTGTATGTAACAAAACTGAACTACATAATCATATTTTTTTAAGTGATGAAGACCATTGCTGCCTGTTGTGTGACTTGATTGGTTGGTTCCTAACATATTATAGTATGTAGTATTATTTGTAATTATTTGTTGCGTTAAAATGTATTGGCACCTGCTATAATGTATTGGCACCTGCTATAAAAAAAATCTAGCCCCCTGTAGGGGGCTCCCGCAATCATAATTCTTTGGCGCTGCTACTGGGAACAAGGCAGACATTGGAGTTTCAAACCTTCATCTATTCAGAAAGAACATATTTTTGGTTTAACTCCTATTTAGAGTATAGCAGTGTGCCAGCGTCACATGCAGATCAAAATATAAACTTTTCACACGTAATTTCAATGAGAAAAGGATTTAATGTTTACAATTATTATTCAGAGAAAAAAGCATTACATGACATAATTGATTAGAAAATGTATTATCTGCTTACATAACAACTAAATTGCCATTGTGGTACAAAATGACATTCAAACAATAATCGAAGGAAAATGTTATACATTTTTTGTCTAACTCCTATTTTTAGCAGTATTCCAGTGTCCCATGCAGATACAAATATAAACTATCTTCACACGTAAATTCAATGAGAGTAAGATGTAATATTTAAAATGAAAAACTATTATTTAGAGAAAAATCTATCCATAGCATAATTCCTAATTCAAGAAAACTAATTATTTGCTAGACTACAAAACCAAAAAACATTCTAACATTCTAACACAACTAACATTCAAGCAATAATCTAAAATAATGTTGGTTTTTGTGGGGGACTGTTGGTTCAGGTCTCCGCGGTCAGCCGTCATGTTTGGCTTATCGCCGGAGAACACCTGCATGGGTGATCAGAACAATTCTTACAAGAAATATACAGTTAAAACTTTTCTTCTATCTTCTGAACAGATAAATCAACCTCCCCGTCAACATGAATGCTGACTTGATATGTAAACATTTCAACCAAAAATTCTAACCTGTTATCGCCTCCTCATCTAATATCCTAGTACTGAATGTTGTAGGCTGTAGGGCCTTTGATGGTGAATCCAAGTTCAAAGGACACTTTCCCAGACCTCCAGGGAGCAAGGTGCTCCAATGCTGTCTGTGGAGGAGCCACAGACAGCTGTATTTCTTCATCCCCCACAGTGGTGTACACTTTGCAACAACGGACCTCTCCACAGACTCTGACTTTGTTTCCATCACTTGTTTTAAGATAAAGGAGGGGTAGAAGGTACCTGGACCTGAAATATGTCTTGTGTCTTTCATGGAAGGAGGACTTGATGTTATCGACCATAGTTTTCAAGTTCAACCTTGGTTCTTGTGTGTCATTCTGCCAGGTCTCCTGAAGCAAACGGAGCTGCGTTTCTGTAGGTCCTTCTCCAAGACCCTCCGGCAAGGCCTTACCTGTGTAATCTTTAAAGCATTTTCTGGCCTCCCTCAAAACATAATCTGGGTCTCCTTCTTTGAAGCTCTTTTTTGAGTAACTCAGTAATTCGTTAATGAATCTTGCTCTTTTTTTTATCTGTTTATGGAGAGGGGATATAAGTTTTTTATATTCTTCTTGGGTGGCTTCCGATTTTATAATATCCTTCAAACCAAAGAGGGTGTTTGCAACCTGCAAGTAAGCAGATGTCGGACTGTAGTTAAAGGTGTTTGACTGTTGGCTCAAATCACTGTCATCACACAAATTGTCACTGTTCTCTTGTTCCTTTCCTGCACGATCCTCTGCACATTTAAATGCTTCAAAGGCTTTCTTTGCTAAATCAAATACTTCAGGCAAGGTCTCTGGGTTAGACTGCAGCAACTTCACTTTTTTGTTCAAAAAGTGTTTGTAAACTTGTCCCAATGTGTCAGCCATATAGGAGTTGCCAGGAGCGTTTTCTATAGCTTTCTCTGCATATTTCTCTGCATTAATGAAGTCTTCATTCTTTAGGTAGTAGAAACGAGAAAGCGCCTGGGGGTACTGTCCCATCTTAGGAAACTTTTTGACTGCCTCAGTTAAAACCAACAAACTGCCTTTCCCAGTTTCAACATTACCAGTCATAATGTCCATAATCAATCTGGAGAAATGTGCCTTTCTTCCAGAATCATCATTTTGTCGTTTGATGAGCAGATCTTTAATGAACTTACTACATGTTATGGTATTTAGGTCCTCAGTACATTCTTTCAGCAAGATTTGTGCCGTGACCCATCTGTGCACACCTGCAGCATGCAAGAACTGAGTGCCTTGCTCTGCTATCATTGGATGAGCCATGCGGAGGACCTCTTCAACACTGCCATTGGACTTGTAGCTGACCATCAGGTGTCTGAAAGGATTCATTGTCTCTTCAAACCCCCTGACTAATTTGTCAAAGGAAAACTTTGGAAAAAAAGAGCCTGGGACGTAGCTGTTCAATAGGCACAGGCAAGAAATAAGCTGGAGGGCACGATTTGGGACTGGAGGCCTGCAATCTGTTGTTTTGAAAACATCACATGCGAGTCTGACGTAGTCTTTGGAGAAATTGT
This sequence comes from Trisopterus minutus, assembly GCA_027122715.1. Lineage (NCBI taxonomy): Eukaryota > Metazoa > Chordata > Actinopteri > Gadiformes > Gadidae > Trisopterus > Trisopterus minutus. The sequence goes on from JAOPUD010000062.1 coordinate 9,842,933, forward strand.
TTTGCATAATGTTGAAGCCATGGAACTCTAAACTCTTCTCTTTGTACTCGTGGTTAAGCCACTCTTTTTTCTCATCAAATTTCTTTTTCTCGTTATCAGTGAGTTTGTTGTCAAGGTAGATGACACCAGAGTGATCTTTGATGTGGGCAACCCTCACACAGTTAAGTATGACAAAGACCACTTTATCTGAATCGATCTTCCTTTTAGCAAATTCTGCCACAAAACTCTCTCGGAGAGTGTTTACGTTTTCATCCTGCACCAACAGAAGCACCGTCTTATGGTCGTTGCCAGCAATGTAGAGATCAACCACAGCGGTCGCGATCAGCGACCGCTGTGAGTTGGGGTCGGCTAGAACAGCACACTTGAATGATTTTCTGAAGTCCCAGAGAAGCTGCATGGCCAATGTGGTGCCACCACTCCCTGGCATGTGGTGTAAAAATACACCTGATTTCTTCCTCTTGATCTGTTCAGAAAGTTTTTTATACTTATCCCGTTTAATGAAACAGGATGGGTGTGTTTTGTCTTCATTTTTTTCAGCAAGGTAGAAATTCAGCCATTGGGGCGGAGCCCCGCGGTAAAAGTTGACTTCTGTTTGTCGTTCAATATCAGGGTCTATGGTTTCTCCTTCAAAGGCATCTTTTTCGAGAATGTCCAGGATTCTCTTTGTTCTCACTTCATTCCTAGTAAGGGAACAGGAAGGAAAGAGACATTTGTTTCTTGCCTTTGTTTTGATACAATACATTTAGTTAGGTAACAAAAGAAAAAATATCTAATTATTCCTTACCTGTAGGCCATACCTTCTGCCAAGCTGAACTCTGTCCAATTGGATGGCTGTGAAGAAGGTGCACCTGTGAATGAAGTACTTGACTTTATATAGATCCAGGTGACGCCCGCTGAAACTGACAGGAATGCATGATCAGTCATTTCGAAACCTACCCTAGGACGTTGGTATTTTAACCCTTCCTACATATTTTATGATTGACTGGTTACACAATCAATTTCATTTCCTCCACAACAAAACAGACAAGCTGTCATGGAAAGTTTAATTCCTGGGTTGGTTTGAGCCAACAGTCAAACACCTTTAACTACATGCCGAAATTTGCTTACTTGCAGGTTGCAAACACGCTCTTTGGTTCGAAGGATATTATAAAATGGGTAGCCACAAAAGAAAACAAATCTCGTGAATATAAAAATCTTATATCCCCTCTCCCTGAAGAGATAAAAGAAAGAGCAAGATTCATTAACGAATGGAAAAAAGGCTCATAAACATGCTGTTATCATTCTTTGGAACTGGTTTCCTGACAGGTCCTCTGTTGTTCAGCTTGTGTCACCTGTGGCTTTTCAACAAAAGAGATGTTCAATATGCACACCTCCACAATAGAGATGACCCAAAGATTTGACCTGGATTGAACTCGAAACAAACTGGCTCACTTTTCCTCATTCCTTCCTGAGTGTAAATAAGGCACTTTATTTTTCCGTCACATTTCTTTCTGACAGTAGTTCATAAGGACAGTAGCAAGGTGTCAAATGAACCCAGAAAACATAGCAGGATTGATGAAGCTTTGTCTTTCCTGCAGACTTCCATCCCAATGTCAACATGTCTAAGTTGTAAATGTTTTTCAATCTTTTAAGCCGATATCAAGAAAGGTGTAGGACATGTTTTATGTAATGTTACAAACGTACTGAAGATTTGCAATGGGCATGCAACTTTTGGCCTGCAAGATATATTTATAGCTATTATTAAACATACAGCTCAAAACTACAATGTGTCAAAGATCTATTGTGATACTCTGGAGTCACCTGCCAAGAACCAGAAATATAACCGCATTCAAATATGCTACAGAAACAAGTTTATTAGAATAATAAAGTAGTATAGTAGTAATAGTTATTTGAATCAGTTTTACTACCCCTGTACAATGTGCAATGTGCCAGTAAAATGTAAAAATCTATACATCGTTTTAAATTCAAAGACGACTGCTCCAGACACCACAATCGGTTAGCAAATATATTTTAATATATAATATAATATTTATATTCAGATTAGCACAATGACAAAACAGCATTTCAGTTCAGTCTCATTTAAACCATGATAGGTAAGCCACACCAGAAGGACTTTGTTTAACAATGTACATCATAATAACACGTTTTAAAGGCGTAAAATACATCTTTGAATTTATTCTCTTTCAATGAAACCCATTTAAACAGGTGTTGAGCCTGTTGGCATGGCCTCCAGTGGGTTAATGTAGAAGAGTTTGACAAACGTAAAAGCTTGAGGATACATTAACTGAGCTGTTGCAGATTTTCTTTTAAAGAATGACCAACTGAGACACACAATCTGACCACTTCACAACGAAAACAAAAGACATCACTTGACCACATGTTTTTATTTGTCTTCCCACTGACATTACTAGTGACATTACGTGTGACTTGCCTGACAGGTGACTTGCAAAACATAACAAGCAAATTTGAACAGCATGGGATTGATGGATTTCAATCTAAATTCAAGTGTTAAATATTTTCTAATGTCCACAATTCAACAATTCAACAGTAGATTATGTTTTCATATCCCCATAACAGTATTTGAAATGTTTTAACATCCCCATTGCAAGTGTTGAAATATGTTTTATTGTCCCCATTACAAGAATTGTCACTTTGACGGATGCAATTAAAAAAATTCTCCTAAGGAGAAATAATCGTTATGAATCATGTATGCTTGACTTGGCCCAGATTTTTGAGATAATTGCATTTTCATTAAAAATCTAAGTCATTTAGGGCACAAAGTACTTTTTACCGGTTGACTGAAAACAGTTTAAGTTAACCCCTTAAAATCAATCCGACAGAATGTACCAGCTGTCCTCTTAGAGTTCTGTCCAACACACATTAACCCAACAACCAAAGCGATCCATCTATCCATCAAGCAATTTATCAATGTTGGGTATCAATTGATCAATCTTTTAGACACCACTGCACAACCAATGATCAAAGTCTCTGGTCAGTTGTCAACATTACCTCTACGGTCTACTGCTTGGAAAACAATATGCACTGAAACGGGAGGCTTTAAACAATGGCATTGACAAAATAGATTGTTCAATGTACACACCACCAAAGCAGAGATTACCCAACGTGGTGAATTCAAAACAAAATGGCCCCTTTTTTGTAAGAGAAATGTCATTGTCATTTCATCCAAAATGTACATTGAACATTAAACCTTCTCTTTCCATCACTTCCTACTTATAGTGGTTATAGTGGTTAAGACCAGCAGCTAGTTGAACAATGTTAACCTCATTCATGACCCTACACAAGACAACTCTAATCACGATACCTCTACTATTTAACAGCATTCTGTGCAAGACCCGCCATGTTTGATAATGTATTTATCCCGTCCAACACCTCCTCTTTAAACTGTAAGCAAATCGCTAAAATCAAACCTCAGGGACCAGTCATGTATAATATAGGAAGTGACATCACCTGCCACTGACTGAGCCACTCAAAACACATTTTATTTTTCTTTCCTCCTATCGTTCTCTCCTGAGCCTTCATGAAACCTTGTGACATAAGTCTTTAATATTCTATATTTAAAATCCTCGTACAACCAAAAACTCAGCTCAACTGGCTGTGAACTGTGAATCTCATGTGTTTTTAACCTGGTTTTCTCTATCTATATCCAACTAGTTTAGGGTTCATCATAATTTCTTTAAAATACTGTAGGAATAGCAACTGGTCAATTGGTACCAAGAAAAAAAGAAACCGCTGTAAACCAAACCCATGCTTCCAAATACACTAGCTGTTAGTAACCACAATCAACTGATGTTGCATAGCGTCACTTTGTACCCCACTGTTAACACCTCAACCTTAACCGAGAGAACACCCGGTGAACACTCACATGATGCAAGAGGATAATGCATAATGATACGATAGAACGATGATGACGGATTAGCGCTGTAGCCTGACTGCTCTTAATTCAAAAGGTTTAACAATGGCGGTCTAATTGTAGATAAGCAAACATGTTTTCATTCCCGTTAATTGTTTTCAGATTAGTGCGCAATCAGGATACCTAAAAATAACATATAGGCATTAAATAAATTAATCAATTACAAAACACACTGATATATATATATTCACAAACCATTTGTACAATCTAGTCCGAAGGAACAGCATAGCTGTTATGCTAAAGGGGTATGATATTGGTGGATGGGATTTTCTTAGAATCGTTGGTAACTATTGTCATGCTGTGTATAGTTTGAACAATTATATATAGCTCTTAGTTATTGTTGCTATTATGTACTTAGTCAGGATGCACTCGGTACATTGAAATCCAAATTTTTACATTGTTTGCAGCAGATATGTTGATACATTATGTGCATTGGCTGCAGAACAAGACTGAAACAATGGAGAATAAGTCTGGGTAGAGTTCCCATACGCTCAAAGTGGACGTTTGGATGTAGGCTGTATGTGTCTAGACTTGATACACACTAATGCGCAAGCCTGTGTCTGAAAAACATAAACAGCTGTAATTGGATGTCAACGTCTTTGGTTGCGATGTCTCTGTGCATGCTTTTTGCTATCGTACTACAAGCCCTGGCTCTGTGAACATATACGCATTGCACGACACCCTCAACCAATAATAGATGTCGTCTATTAGAATTGAGACTAAAGCGCCCCGATTTTGTGACATCACAAGTGGCAGCATTGGCCCAGGAGTATGAAGGATAGATCCACCTACCATCCTTCAAGACAGACTGAATAGTGCTCTAATCGGAGATTGGCCACGTACATTTGAAATCACAAGCTGCTATTCAAAAAGCATTTTAAACACATCGAGTAAGATGGAATATAACGACAAATTGAATCCTTTGACCAAACGTCTACGCTCATGCTATGAAATGAAAATAGACGCCTTGGTGTTTGGTTTTGTGAAACCAAGGCACCCCACTGTTCACCAGCAACTGTTGAATTCTTTCTTCTGTTATACAACAGCAACACCTGTCTCCGACAGGTCAGAGCAGTGATTAAAACGACTACTTCTGGTTCGATTCCCTGTTGGGTTGGTGTGACATTGCAGTGGGAGAGTTTTTTAATCAGCAGACGTAGTATAGTTGGGCAGTACTCTGCTTATAATTCATCAGATTTCTTATGTACATGAAATGTCATAAATACATGCCCTTGACACAATCAGAAACATTTGACTGTAAAACGATACTTGTAACGATGTTTAGGAAAGAAATAGTTCGCTAATTTGTCTCTGCCAAGAAACTGGACATAGAGAAATGTGATACTTAATTGAACTTGAAAGTGTCTTAAATGTCTTGGAATTTGAGGACAGTTTAGATGGCATGATTAGTTTGCTATGTTTCCCTTGAATTAATGGATGCACAACTCTTGGAGTGCTCTATTTATAAAACACAGGAGAAAATAGTTATAGCGGACAGACGACCAGTTTCACCCCCTTTGCGTGACAAGTTATAAAACCCTAGTCAATAGATTTAGTGGGTAACTTTTTAACGTAAGCAGAGCAAAAGGCTTCATATACAACATAAACTTAAATGCATAGAAATATAAATCAATCCAAGAGCACAACACAATATATGGCAAGCAATACGGAATACAACATCCCCCGATCACAGCTACTGGGAAGCTTCAAAATAAAAGTCTTGGTCATTGGCACTGAGACAGGTGAAGGTGTGACTGTTGCATATACATACTGAAAGGAACATCTCTTAGGGGGGAGATGCAATCTATGGAGCAAGGTGCCACTTGACCTAACCAGACATGATGCATCTTTTTTTGTGTGTTTTTTATCGCATTTAAGTCGCAATGATGTGTAAAATATCAGCTAGCTCGTAGCTTAATATAACCGGGGCATGTCTTTAGTCAGTGCGGACCATGAGTGACTTCAATAATGCTATCCCACCTACAAACTGGGAGAGGCATCATCTGACATAACGCTGTGATTTGAATCAACCCATTCTCAAACATGGGACTTTTACACTGAAATAGAGCCGCATTACATCTCTGAGAATCACCCACGTACAACACCGAAGTCCTTCGTTGTCATTCCGGACTTCCAGAATAGATAAACGTACTACTGTCTAAAAAAAGTGATTAGATTATTGTTATTATTTTTATTTCCTATTGAGGAATGCGTGCCATGTGTCTGTCAAAGGCAAAACAGGACAACATTGGCCGCAATCTTTGTCACAGTTCTGACAAATTCTCTGTTTGAAAAAACAAACAAACAAACTATGTTGCAGATGAGTTACGTCGTGACGTCTGCTAAGGCTTGACCGCGGGGAGAATATGTGCACAGTGATTCAAACAGCAGTTATCATATTTGAACTTCAACAGTCTTTGCTAGCTATTTGGTTGGTGTCAAGACATCCCACAATGCACCAGGATGGCAAAGTCGGCGGTTTGTAAGCCGCTCTTTCATGCGGAACAAGTTCAGTTTAATATTTGAATGTTATGAAGTAACCTCCTTCATGATACACATCCCTCACTCTTCCGTGCGGTGGAAGGTTACTGATTGGATGTTTATTTTCTGTGCAACCAATGACTTGACAAACAGCATTTAGCTGCCCGTGTGTAATGCACACATAATGCGGATATCATTTTCCAAAATGTATTTTTCAAAATAGAATTTGATTACAACCCATGGTCCAGGTTACATATCCAGCTTTATATGGGGAACACATGTATTTCACATTGTTTTTAACATCTTTACATGTTCTTTGTAGAGATACTTTTTATTTTATCTATTTAGAGGTTTCATTTTAATTAAAGTTGGAATTCTCACCTCAATTTACATTTCCCTTTCAGACTCTCTTTCTCTAGACAAGCCCGTACGGCCATGTATTCTGCCATTTCAATTGGCTAACGTAGTTCTCTGTGTTTGAACACTTTAAATCTATTAGTTTGTGTCATGTTAGGCGTTTCCGTCTGCCAGATTTTTTTTCATTTCTCTTGTCAACACCTTTTCTCTGTGATTTCAAGAGTAAACTCATCTGGTATTTCAAAATGAAAACAAATGACGGTGTTGTTGATGGATGTGAGAGGAATTCTCCATCTCAAGCACATGACTTCTGTATCCATGGAGTGACTAAAGGCTCAAGGCAAAGATTGGCTTTAAAAATAGATATATTTTAGAAAAACGTTTTTAAATATTGTCTGATGTCTCATAGGGACTTTTGGAATTATTTTGAACGAGTTCTGAAGGGGCCGAGTATGTTTCCACGCAGTTGACACTGTTTTATTATATATATATATATATATATATTTGTTTTTTTCTGAGAATTATGGTCAGTATGATAAATCAAGAAAGAACCACCATTAAAACAGCTTCTCATATAGCAAAGCACGCTTGGGAACCGCTATAGTTATATTTGTCCAATAAAAGGGCTATTGTATTTATACAATGTACCGACAGACATTTAAAACTGTTGAGCTAAGTAAACAATAATTTCTTCTTCTTAAAAATGTATCTGCCTTATTATAAATGTATCAGCCTTATTGTAAATGTATCTGGCTTTATTGTAAATGTATTGGCCTTATCGTAAATGTATCTGGCCTTATTATAAATGTATCTGGCCTTATTATAAATGGATTGGATGTGTTTCGGTACATTTCAAGATGCCTCAGCTTGAAGGGTGTCTTTTGTTTTATTGATTCCTTTGTTCAATTAGAATAACATAATTGTCATGACTAAGGCATGAATTGAATTCTTTGACTCTTAAGGTAGCTACGTCAACACAAAGGAACTGCTTTGATTTATATATGTATTGTTTAGCCTCTGCCTACGGGCTGACATCCCTGTAATGTCTTTGAAGCCTTTTAATTTGTTTTGATAAGTCCTCCAGATGGATAAATGAATAACTACCAACTGAATCTCTGATATCTCTGCACACAGACACACACTCAACCGCACACACACGCCATTAACACAATAGCTATGGAATAAAGTTATGGGAACGAAACCGTTGGTTGAAGGAAGAGGACGACAGACTTCTCTCTCTGCCCTTTGTCCTGTCCAACTGTCTGTCCGTCCTTCTTTCCTTCTCTTTCGACGGAACGTCTTTTCTCGACAACTCCACTGCCGGCCGGGCAATGAGGTTGGTTAGGTGCGCGTTGCAGCATTCTGATTGGTTGTTGGTTGCTAAGGAGACTTGTGTGGCTGCATGTGTGCCGGGGAGAAGAGGCGGGCGTGGCTGTGAGATCGGGGAGGGGGCGGGGGCTTAGATATCAACAGAAGTGATTGGTTGATTGGTTAGTTGATTAGACGGGCCAGGGATGGAGGTCAAGGTGCAAAGGGCGCAGTGGGGTCATGACCTCATGCTTTTTTAGGTGGGGGGGCCAACTTGATGATCTCGTCTTCAGAGGGCTGGCGGATGATGTCTGAAAAAAAAAATGAGGCGGAGAGACACAGAAAATAGTGTTCACTTGAACTGGTCTGAACTGGAAATATCCTGAGCAGTCGAACCACAACAAACATGATATGGCTGAGCATCAATTGGGGATTGATTATTTGTCAATTAGGCCGTTATTGCTTCGATCTTTAAAGAAAGACAAATACAAATCACTACTAGGCAGTCCCAGAAGACTTTAGTATAGCATTGCCAAACCCAGTGTTGTGCATGAACTACTTTAAAAGATCTAGTTCAACAAGTTAATTTTTCTATGAACTTAACATATTTTCAACTAAAGAACTTGAACTTGAACTAGTTTCGTTTTTGTGACATTCTGAACTGATGCTTAGGTCCAGATGACATGGTTATTAAATATAGTTACTGCCTTAGTTGTGATGAATAAAACAGCTGAACAAATTATATCCACAACAATTTGAGATTGTAGTGATGGTACTGCTGGTACTGGAGAGGATTCATTTTAAAAGATAAGCACACAATAAGCACAATTTTCTTTGGTTTCTAAAAAAAAAAACTTAATGAACTGAACATGAACTAGTGCAAAACTGAATTGGCGAACTATGAACATGAATTTATTCATTTTCTTTCGTACGAACTGAACTTTGAACTAGTTCATGTGAAGTGTGAACTTGCGCACACACACAACCTCTGGATCCGATTTAACAATTTAACTCTCGGTTTAACCCTTGGTGACTGTCGGCGCGTCCACGTCCCGGCGCTACCTTTGTACTTCTTGGCAGAGGGGATGCGCGTGAGCTTTGTGTCGATCTCGTCGTCCTCGGAGATCTTCAGCACGGTGGTGCGGTACTCGATGACGCGCGTCAGCAGGTCGGGCCGCCGCGAGATCTCGAAGATGTGCTCGATGTACGACAGGTTGTCTGCAGGGGAGATCCGACGGGGCGGAGGGGGGGCTCTGTTTAGCTGAGCCTCATCATCATCATTGTCATCATTATTGTCATCATCATCATCATCATTTCAGCAGGGGAGTGTAGTGACGGTTATAGAGTGCAGCCCCCGACATTTAGAGGGACGGCATGCTCACGGTGCTGTGTCTATGGGTTTCTCTCCCTCGCTCTCCCCGTGTTATCTCTATGGGTCTCTCTCTCACTCTCTCTTTGTGTCTCTATCGGCCTCTATCTCTTTATCTCTATGGGTCTGTATATCTATGGGTCTCTCTCTCTCTCCCTCTCTGTATTATCTCTATGGGTCTGTCTCTCCCACTGTTTTATCTCTATTGGTCTCTCTCCCTCTCTCTCCCTCTCTGTCTGTACTATCTATTGGTATCTCTCTCTGTTTTATCTCTATGGGTCTCTCTCTCTGTATTATGTATATGATTCTCTCTCTCTCTCTCTCTCTCTCTCTCTTTCTCTTTCTCTTTCTCTTTCTCTTTCTCTTTCTCTTTCTCTCTCTCTCTCGCTCTGTTTCTCTCTCTCTCTGTGTGTAAGGTGTGTGTCACTCACCCTGAGCCAGCTTGCTGCGCTCCTCCAGGTAGGTGAACCAGTCGCGGGAGCAGGCGATGTGGTCGCTCTCCCCCTCGGGGATGTCCTCCTTGCAGGCGGACTTGAGCTGCCGCAGGTCCTCGCTGGTGATGTTCTCCGACAGGTCGCTGAGCAAGGAGCTGTACTCAGCCATGGTCTGGTGGGGGAGTGGTAGAGAGGTAGAGAGGTACGTTAGGTAGTTGTATAGAGACGGAGGTGGACGCAGATTTGTCAAACCAAAGTCATGGTAGGACCTAGAACGAGGCGATAGTTTGATGAATCCTGAATCCTATCCCAGCCATTACCACATGATCTAATGTGGTCCACATGATCTAATGTGGTAATGGGTTTTTTCCGTTTTTTTCCGGTATAGTATATGAGTGTGAGACACTCAAACGACGTAGATGAATGATGCTTGCCAAGTCGTAAGAATTTTGCTGTGCTGAAGCAATTTGGTACATGCAACAATAAACACA
>JAOPUD010000062.1:10715698-10723203 GCA_027122715.1 Trisopterus minutus
CGTCCTCTCCGCCCCGTCCCCCCGACCGCCCTGTCTCCAGAGAGGGACTCGCCTTTCACCCGCATCTCTGACGTTGTGGCGGCCGCAGACGAGTGGGCTGACGTGGGCGTCTCCATCACCATGGATGTAAGACGTGGTTGTTGTTGTTGGAAGGAACACGCTGGTGTTTGACCCACTTAGGTAGCTTAGCAGCTGAAGCGTGAACAAAGAAATAAGGAATAGATGGTCACATATGATATGAGACTTAAAAGGTACAGTAAGTTACGTTGAGGAGTGTTTAAAACGGCTACTGCATACTAAATACACACTAGTGGAGAGGGGTTTTCTCCGCCCGCCCTCTCTACCCCAGGCTCGAAGCTCAGACGGGTTGCCAGGTTCAGGACATTGAACGCACGCGGGAGCAAAATGAGCCAAGCTCATTGTATTTTAGGATGAGCCCAATTGGTGTATTTTGGCCACTCAACTATAAATCAGCTAATGTATACGTTTGCAATTTATTTATGTTTGCAAATTATGATTTAGCATCCTTCTAGCAATCCTTCCAGGCACTAAGCTTTCCCCATGTTTCCACTATTTACCCATGTTGGTCATGGAAATTCTTTCAGAGAGGCTTTTTTTAGGTCAGGTAGAATGTATTACAATCTCAGTTGATCCCGTTTGTTTGCTTGCTTCCTTGGCTGCAGCAGTGCTGTGTTTGTAAGACAATTCTTTTCATACCTGGCAACACAGGGTATTCTGAAAATAGTGAATCACAACACACGCCAAAACAATAACAAATGTTGCGAGGCGGAACGAAAATTTGAAGGTAGAACATTCTGGCTTTAGCGATGTGGTCGGAGAAGCCAGTATTTACTCAGACTCTGCTGACATATCGAGGTCATTTTGTGATCGAGTACAATGCATCGTGGCATATTGTACCTTTTTTTAAATACATCGGTTCACTTAAAACACCTCTAAACTCTCCACTAACAGGGTGAAAACATAGCCCAACACACAGTATAACGTTAATATTTTTGTGTATATTTAATCCTGTTGTTCCGACCGTTCATCACCTCCGCTGCGGCCCCCAGGTGCAGACCACCGTGGTGGACCTGGCCGACCCCAGGGAGGCGGACCCCGGCTACGACGTCATACACTACGGTGCCGGGGCGACCAATCACACGGAGGAGGAGGAGGAGGGCGGCAGCAGCGGCGGCGGCGGCGGGCAGTTCCCAGCCGGCGCGCCCCTGGGCACCGACCGGGTGGGCGTGGCCCTGCCCGCCACGCCCCAGCGGGCGCTGATGGTGTTCTTCAGCCTGCGGGTGACCAACATGATCTTCTCCGAAGACCTCTTCAACAAGAGCTCCGCCGAGTACAAGGCCCTGGAGCAGCGCTTCCTGGAGCTGGTAAGCCGCCCCCGTGTCCACTCTCTGCACGCGTGACCATCCCCTCTGAGTTTTTTGCCTTGAAGGAGCCCATCGTCGTCCCCTCTGAGCTGCTTCGTATCCACTCCATCTCCCATCTCCATCTCCCATCTCCCCCTCCCACAGCTGGTCCCCTACCTGCAGTCCAACCTCAGCCACTTCCAGAACTTGGAGATCTTGAACTTCCGCAACGGCAGCATCGTGGTGAACAGCAGGATGAAGTTCGGCAAGCCGGTGCCCCAGACGGTCACCACGGCGGTGTACCTGATCCTGGAGGACTTCTGCAACACGGCCTACCAGACCATGAACCTGGCCATAGACAAGTACTCGCTGGACGTGGAATCGGGTGAGTGCGTCGCTCTGAGCGCCGACCGCCGTGAGGCGACCGGCGACGTGTCCCAGACGTTCCTAAACATCCTAGGTTTAGATGGTACATGAGGTCGCTGTTTGGATCGGTTTGATTGGGAACCGGCAGTGCGCTGAAGCGGTTGACGTTTTGCACGGCAAACACACAACATCACACCTAACGCTGTCATCGGTCGGATTAAACAAACACACGATTGCGTGGCCGCCGTTCCCGGCGCTGACTCTCAGCTCACAAGATGTTTCCGCCTTCCTGAAGGATGTGGTAACAAATCCGATCTGGATGGCAGCGGACCGTCGCGCCGCGTGAATTATTCATACTCATGCTCTGGCTGACGGTCTTGAACAAACAGCCCTAAACGTTTCTGATTTACATGATAACACATCCTGTTCGTCACGTGGGCGGTACGTTTTCCAAACACAACAAGAGGGACAACGAGAGACTATATACACTCATGGGAGAAACACTGTTTTTGTAATTATTCGGTTTGTAATTTAGTTGCACAAATACAAGGACACAAGCGGAGGACACAAGGTCCAGTATTAAAGACTTCTTCATAGGCCCGGATTTTTATAAGATACTTTTATTTTGAAAGATGGACCTATATTTTGAAAGGACAAAGCGGGACTGGTGTGAGTTACACGGTTGTCAATATTCTGTGAGGTTTTATAAGAGACTTTTATTTTGAAGGGACACTTTAAAACTGATTTACATGGTTGTCCAGATTCCCTGGCTAGGTGTCCACATTTCCTGGTTTTAAATGACATACTTTTATTTTGAAAGGATGACCTTTATTTTGAAACGAAACACACCAAGACTCGTGTGAGAACTACACTTTATGCAGTTCCGATATACTTTTATGCATCGGGAAGACACTCTGACCAATACAATTGGCAGTTTGGACGGGACTTGTGTAGTATTTTAATTTGTCGTGTGTTTGTGAATTATTCTAAACTCCTTTTTAAATGTATGATGTTCACACACATTTCATTTAGATTTCTCTTTCTCAGTACGACGTGTTGGTATATCAGGGTTGCTATGCTGGAATATGTTTATTAAGGTCGACTCCTCGCCAGACTAATAATCTGATACCTTGGGCCCCTGCTGTGCTCAACAATTTGTGAAGAATGAAGTAATTAGCTTGTTTACTGTTCCTTCATAGTCAACACCACCACAGCTCAATCACACAATAAAATGTCAACAAAGTTTCAAATGTTTTGTTGAAATTATGTCTGTTTTTGAGGAGGATGCGGGTCGGGGTTTGCACTGTAAGGTTAGTGATTAAATCTTAATTTGATTCATCTGAGGTTGGATTGGTTTAATCAAATAGATTAGACTGGTTTAATCAAATAGATTAGACTGATTTAATCAAAGAGGTTAGAATGGTCTAATCAAAGCGAATCAAAGCCACATCTTAATACAGAGACACAGGAACGACTCGGAACGTAGCAACACATTTACAGTGACATTGATCTCCACAAAATGAAATAAAACGAAAGAGAAACCACAAGCTTCTGCTCTTCTTCTAGGGAAAGCCGGCCTGCTAGGTTTAGTAAAGCTGAGAAGCAGTTGAGTGCAATCCTCTGGTCTAGAGGACAGCCTGTGGAACACAAATGCAGAGATGACACGCAATACGCTGCCTTTATTGTGTGTGTGTGTGTGCTGTGTGTGTGTGTGTGTGGGTTAGACGTCTTACATTTCAGACTTCACTGTGTAAAGGGCGATGGAGAGCTAGAGAGGGAGAGAGCGATCAGAGTTCAACCAGATGGACGGGCAGCATGAATACCTTTGTGTCAGTGTGTGCGTGTTTGTGTCAGTGTGTGTTTGCGCGTGTGTCCCTGACCTCTTAGTTATCTTCCTTTGACTCTGCAAACTTATGCCTCAAAAGAAAACCCGTGACAGCATCAGCAACCTACACACACACACACACACACACACACACACACACACACACACACACAAATATTAACATTTTTTATAAAATACACCAAAATACATATATAAATACACGTAGATACAGCCTAAAAATGAAATAGGACACAAAATGCCCCAAAAAAACGTCAAATGCACATACATGCAAACACATGCGGTTACAAAGATCCACACAGGGTGTCACGTGTCTCTTGCCTTGTCTGGGTTGTCCTCTTGCACTGCGTGGCCACAAGGGGGCAGCAGCTGCATCATGAATTTACCTGGTGGAACGCATAGACTTATTCTCTCTCTCTCTCTCTCTCTCTCTCTCTCTCTCTCTCTCTCTCTCTCTCTCTCTCTCTCTCTCCCCTTGTCAGTGTCAGGTCGTTGACAACACCAGCTGACCCTGAAGAGGCTGTTTGTGTGTGTGTGTGTGTGTGTGTGTGTGTGTGTGCGTGTGTGTGTTGTCAGCACCCACGCTGCTCTCATAATGATACACATCTTTTTTTATAACCCTGTCTGGGTTATAAAAAAGATTATGTCAAAGGACATACTTAAAATGTGTGCCATTGTTGCCAATAGATGCATTCTCTAGTCTACAGTACATGACATGATTTTGGGTACGTGTTTATTTCATGCACATGGAAGGGGTTGCGTCAGTCCAAACTATTACCATAGTTACAAACGTGTGCTGTGTCAGTATAACCAGTTGCCATGATTACCACTGTGTGTCTGTGCCTGGTTACCATGACGATGTGCTGTGTTTTCTGCATCAGGTTTACTTCTTAAGTTGGTCATAATTGTGCTTAGTCAGTTTAACTGGTACAATGGGTAACCACTGTGTGTGTGTGTGTGTTACAGGAGTCTAACTGGTTACCGTGGTTACCCCCGTGTGTGTTGTGTCGGTCTGGTTACCTTGCATTTGTGCAATGGTCAGATCTCTGTCAAGACGATCCACTCCTTTGATCACACACAGCGGAACACATTGAAAACACGTTTACTTTGGTTCTGTATTTTGATCATCGGAATAATCACAGTTAGGTGTAAGAGACCTACCAGCCAATAGCAGTTGTTTGGGGAGGCTGTAAGAGACCTACCAGCCAATAGCAGTAGTTTTGGGGGAGGGTCTAACAGACCTACCAGCCAGTAAGAGCAGTTTGGGGGAGGGACTAACAGACCTACCAGCCAGTAAGAGCAGTTTGGGGGAGGGACTAACAGACCTACCAGCCAGTAAGAGCAGTTTTGGCAGGTTGCAGCCTAGGAAGAGGCTGGAGGTCCCTCTGAACCAGCCGTCCCAGTACTTCTCAGCCTTGGAGAGATCTATACGCCAGTTATACACACTCTGTAGACACACACATAGTTATATACATTATATATATAATATATAGAGAGTTATACACACCCTGTAGACACACACATACAGTTATAAACCCTCTGTAGACAAACATACACATGCAGTTATATATAGTGTATATGTCTACTATATGTAGAAAAAACACACACAGACACACACATACACTCATACCTTATATGCACTTTATATTATATTATAAGTACACACATACTGTGTATGCAACTTGCATTGGCAATTGTATCTATGTATGTTCATAGTGTATGAGTAATGTGTGTTTGTATGTGGGGTGTATTCGCTTTTGTGTGGGTGCGTGCGTGCGTGTGTGTGTCTGTGTGTGTGTGTGTGTGTGTGTTTCTTACCTGGTTGTCTGAGATGCTTACCTCTGGTGCGGTATCCTCTTTATCGTTGAGGTGGTGCCGTTCTTGGAATTCCTCGTTGCCCCGGACAACCACATCTCCCACCAGGCTGGCGGGCTCCAGCGAAGCGTCTTTGTCCACCTCACACCTCGGGAGGGAAGCACACAGCAGCAAGAGAGTCAGCAGAGAATGTCACAAAGCACTGTCCCTTCACTTAAGCCTACCAGCAGTATGAGTAATAGTAGCATCGATGGGGATTCTGTAGTGTAGAGTGGGAGCCATTTTAGATTCACTACTATCGGTTCACTGAGAACCATTTTGTGATGAAATGAGACCCATACTTTTATTTAGGAGGATGAGGGCCATGCTGGCTTTTATTTTTTAAAAGATGAAGTGAATCCGTTTCATGTTTTAATGGCGAGGCGAGGCTTACTTTTTGATCTGACCGACCACTGAGACTCTGGCCGACTCTAGGTTCTGAATCTGTCCGCTCTTCACGCTGAAAAGCAAGTCCCATCGGAGAATGGTCAGTACGGGTATAGAGTGGGAGCGTTGAGGTGAGCGGTGGTCGTCTCGGCAGACGATGGGGTCATCGCCGTTTGACCTCTGACCTCCATTCAATGGCGTGCTCCATGGACTTGAAGGACTTCGGCCTGCTCCTCAGGAAGTTCTGCATGCCGTGTAGCACCTCGATGGCACTACCTGGAGAGAGAGAGTGAGAGAGACACGATCACTCTCCCATCTCTCTCTCTCTCTCTCACCCATCCCTCTCTCACTCACCCATCTCTTACCCACACCTCTCTCTCTCTCGCTCTCTCACTCGCTCTCTCACTCTCTCGCTCTCTCTCTCTCTCTCTCTCGCTCTCCCTCTCTCTCTCTCGCTCTCTCTCTCAACTCCTCAGTCTCTCACCCTCCACTACGTCGATGGCGACCAGCCCCACGACGGTGGGCAGCAGCATGTTGCTGGCGGCGTGGACCGCGATGGCCCCGCCCACCCCGTGACCAATCAGCACCATTGGGGGCGGAGTCTCCCCATAGCACGCTCGCACCACATTGGCCACATCCCTGGAAGAAAAAAAACAAGAGTTCTCTGTGGAATAATCGTACGGTATGATAAAGAGTAGAGAGATTGTGTGTGTGTGCGTGTGTGCGTGTGTGCGTGTGTGTGTGCGTGTGTGTGTTGTCTAACCTGGACATAGTTTGAGTTGAGAAGTCATCACATTGAACTTGGGTGCCACCTGCAAGAGAGACGTGCAGACAGACAGACAGACTGCGATTTGGTTTTTTACTCCATTGGTAAAGCTTAGCATAACTTCTTCAAGGTCCCATATTACAGCAACAGGTGTGAGTATGATTAGACACACACACACACACACGCACACACCTAGATGCACCTGAATGCTCTCAAAGGGGACATATTGACATCACAAGTGGGCGTGTCCACCTATGATGTGTGTAGCCGGACAGATCGGTCCACCAGCCCTACCCACCCGGTGGGACTGTAGCAAACGTCGCTAATCTATCCGTCACACATCTAGGTGGACACGCCCACTTGTGATGTCACTAGAGGCAGCCGTCACTTGACGGTACACGTCACCTTTAAGAAGGACAGTTATGAAACTGTACATTTGATATTTTTGGGGTTGTGATGAAAGAACAGGGTAGTGACACGTTTATGTTCTCTCGTTCTTACCGGTAGGTGTGACCTAGTGGACGGTCCTATCATACCGCCATTCAAGTGACGTGAGTTTAAAGACTGTCGGTCACGGATTGCGCACGTGACATACTTCCTAATATGGGCTTACCGTGACCCCGGAGGTCCATGGCAAACACTCTGCAGCTCACCCTGCTGGAGATGGCTGTCTGGAACCGACAATTATTAATCATCATTTAATATCCCATCAAATATATATATAGCTCTCTCTCTGCCTCCTATGTCTGTCTCAATGCTCTCTCTCTTTCTGTCTCTCAGTTCATTTATTATCATCTCTCTCGCACTCTCTCTCTCTCTCTCTCTCTCTCCCTCTCTTTCTCCTACTCTCTGTCTCCCTCTCTCTCTCTCTCTCTCTCTCTCTCTCTCTCTCTCTCTCTCTGTCTCCTACTCTCTGTCTCTCTCT
>JAOPUD010000062.1:11341909-11352468 GCA_027122715.1 Trisopterus minutus
GGGGGGGGGGGGGGGGGGGGGGGGGGGGGGGGGGGGGGGGGGGGGGGGGGGGGGGGGGGGGGGGGGGGGGGGGGTGGCACATGTTGATTACCAAAAATGGAACGACTTGAACTTTTTCCTCAGTGAGGTTGCATTTCAGTAGCAACTAATTCATTCTGATTGTGAAGGAGAAAACATTAACTGATTAACACAGGGGTGGAGAAGCATGTTTGTAAACCACCACCTGGTGTGAAAGAGGCTTGCAGTACGACCTCAACAAAGTGAAGTTTAGTAAAAAAAAACCTAAAAAAAACATGACTAGCCTGATGAACGGGCACCCTTTAAAATTTTTTTTTTTTAATTTGTAATCCCAACCAAAAGGCCTGTAATTAGTGTAACTACACCATGATCAGTTTCGTGAACAAGTATTTATTAGTTTTAATCCTTAGCAATCTCAGCAATTAATTGCCTGTGGTGTTGGTGTCCATGCATTCACCTGATCACTTAATAAATCTCACCAAAAAGTATATTTAACCATGACGGAACTTTACATTTGAAGTGACAGGTGCTTACACTAAAATGCTTCCTGCTTATTAAAGGAAATTCAAAACTGATATTGGGAGGTTTTGACTCAAAATATTTTCTCTGGTATTTCACAAAAGTGTTTTGGAACAGTCCACCTCTTCAAGTTGCCAACATACACCATACTCAATAGCAAGCTCACAGGGGTTGAACAATATATCTGGCATTCACGGTTGTTGCTTCTGAAATAATCAAACATATCTGTGGTAACGTGTAAAAATGTAGCCCTAATGACAAACTTAGATAATGCGGCTCCACCATGTTTTGGCATAGCAAAAAAATGTAGGCCCCCCCCCCCTCCAGTGCTGAAGTGTCCGTCCAAAACCTAGGACACCAGAACACCAGTTCCGCCTTTCGAAGCCCCGCCTTCACTCTCCCTGGAGTCTGCCGATTGGCCGTCTCCCTCACCTTCTCCGACCAATCGGATGTTGTACTTTTCCCTGTACTCCGTGAGTTCACGGCCTTTGGTCTGCATCTGTGCGGACAGCGTCTCTATGATCTTGGTGATCTTCAAAAGAAAAGAACATTTGCGTTAGCATTGATCGTGTCACACCAACACACAGATTAAGATCCTGACTCGGATGGGTGCAAATCAGTAGGATGACATAATAGCATAGTTACTTCAAGTTGACATACATATTTACTTTTTAATGGTAGAAACACTACAATTATATTCTTCCCGTAGCGTTCAGTTTTAGAAACGTCAGCGACAGAATATATTGAGTGAGGATTAAGGTTCCATGTTCATCTCAGCACACCTGTTCTTTGTTGTTTTCCAATGCGGGCAGCACTTCTTTTACCGTCCTCTCCACAAGCACACCCCCAACTAGACGAAAGCACTTCCTGGAAGGGTCAACTTCCTTGAGGGTTTCAATTACTAGGCTGAAAAGGCAACAAAGAGTATGTAATTATAAAAGACAAACAACAGCACCGTTGATTGTCTATTCTAAGAATATATGCATATTATAAGAATTTGAGGGGGGGGGGCAGGGGTGTAATTTGCGGGGGGGGTAGGGGGGTCACGACCCCCCCAAAAATAAGATAATATAACCCCCCCAATATCATCACACATAATTCAGATTAACAAAAACTTTGTTTTCTTCATTAATTAAATTTGCCTACTTGGTATTACCCAACAGTGGGCGGTCGCTTTCTCTACCAAAACCAAACTATTCCGTGCAGTCGCTGGGATGAATAATTGGAGAAAGTGATGAAAAGGACACTGAAAGGCAGCCAGACAACAATTTATCATTGTTGGTCGACACCAGCCAAAAATACCAAAAATCCTGACGAAAATTAGGTAAATACCCCTATTGTTAATTTAGCTGTTAGTTAGCTGATGATTAGTTGACTGGAGTTGGCTGGCTAGATGTTTGTTTGACAGTGTCTATGAGGTAAAGCCAGAGGTTGACAGGGCTCTACTGTGTAGAACCAATGTCATTGAATTGTAACTTAAGTTGCTGTTTGCTCCAATATAGTCACACGTTTTGGGGGGGATTGCATAATTTACTTAGAGATGTCATCCATCAACATCTAGCTGCTATGGGCTAGTTCAGAAGTTACGCCACTCCTTTTGAGCATGCACGCCTGTACTGTACACACATACACAGCATTTGGAATAACGCAGGCATTAAAAGAACGAGATAAGTGATTATGATTGGCTAAGGCAGAGTCATGTTTTATGGTAGCCAATCGGAGCCAGTGTTTTTACACACTCCAGTGTGCCACCCTGTATTGTGTGATGACTTATTGAGAGTTGAATTGTGCATAACACATTTGCTGCATGTAGGTGCCTTTACAGTGATGCAATTGATTAATCAATTAATCAATTAATAAGTTCTTGCGTTTTTTTGTCATAAGAGTGAACACACACACAAAATCAATTAAATGGAAGCTGCCACTGCTGGCTAGTGCTTAAACACTGAATTTAACTACAGTGTCATTATTGCATAAATAGTCAAAAAGTAGCCTAAATCAGTAAAAGTATCGCAATGTATTTCTAATACAGAACAGGCAAATTGGCATATTACCCTTTACACAAGAAAATTATTAAATGAATAAATATGCCGCGAGATTAACCCCCCCAATCCCCCCGGATCAGTGTTGGTTTGGCAATGACTCACCTGTGTTCGTTGTTCTCCATCTCAAACTCTGACGCCTTGGAGGCCATGCCGCGCTGTTCCTGACGCATCCTTTGGAAGTTCCCCACCACCTGTCAATCACACAAAGCTTAGCGTATGTTTAATGTATGTCTTGTTTTTATGCTACTGGATAACTGAATTTCCCTCGGGATAAATTAAGTATCTATCTATCTATCTAGCGGAGGGACACCTCGCGTCTCAATCAGGTTTTAATGAGGACGTACCCCTGATGGCATTATGACAAGTCAAAATATCGAATTGTTTTACTATTTATTACGACTATGATAAGGACGTCTGCATATATCATAGACCTGAAGGAGTGACATGGATAAAATTAGCTCCCAGACCAATGGACAGGGTCCATCCACACTGCTAACGTTAGCGAAAAGCCAAATGCACTACAATGTCCTTCTGTACAAACAGGTTTTTTTTTCCAAATGTAAAAGGATTCATTTTATTGATTGGGATAAGTTTATAACCAACACATTTTAACAGCAGTGGCAATACTACGGGCTCTGGAACACGTTGTGAGGCGAGAGGGGATGAGTGTGTGAGGATAGCTCCGTAGCACTAGCCTGCCGCCGTGCATCCACAGCGCCATCCAGGAGAGCGCGTTAGAGCTTCACTCAACACCGCCAGGGTCAGGCTGATACATAAACGGAGAGAAATGGCTATGGTCAAATATGGGATACCTGTTCGGCCGTCGGCCCAGATGGTTTCCCCCCGGCATTGTTACTAGTCTTGCTAGCCGTGCTGCTACCGTTGGCTGCCATCTTGGAAGGGTGTTGCCGGAGTCTAGGCTCAGGACAGGACCCCGGTAGGACGCCTCGATGCTGTCCTTGTGTTGCCTGTAAAGAATAAAACGAGTTAAATGCTGCACAGTAGATCGTTGATCTGTCACTGACGCTGGAGATGCAATTCTGGATTTCCTCACACTCCATGAGTTGTATGGACGCATATAACGATCAACAGTGCAAATATATAAAATAGCGGTGGAGGGCAGCAATACGCCGCAAATCTATATAGTTTCGTTTGTAGACTTTCGGAAACAAATTAGAAGAAGATCTGCACTTGAGCTTGAGCTTAAACCCTATTTACAGTCTATGGCTTTAACGAGTACTCATGCAGCCCAAAACAATCATTTCAGGTGAATGCTGTGGAGTAACAGGACAAAATACGCGCATACAACACTAAATCGGATGTTTGCCCTCAGGTGCACATTCAGAAAGCAGGCCAGGCATTTTGTGACGTTTTCTGCTTGGAAATCCCTGACAAAGCAAAACAGGTAACTTGTTTACTTCATGAATCAGAACTCTGGTTCACTTTTACACTAACTAAGTGACAATACATTTTATCCTGGTAAAATGCATTGTTGTCTCTTGTTATGTTATGTTCGTATCTCCTGTTCGTAATAATTCACAGTGTGGGCTGTGAATTATTAATTCACTCTGGATTAATATGTAACGCTACCTTGCAACTACGTTATATGTCACTGCAGGCTGCGTCGCAAAAGTGAGTTGCAATAGGTTTAACATTGTTGGGCTTGTATGCTATTCTAGGATGTCCAGTACATCCAACCCAGTGGCTGCCGTGTGTCAGATGACGTCCACGCCTGACAAGGAGGCCAACTTCTCCGTCTGCAAGAGGCTTGTGGAGGCAGCCAGGGAGGGCGGTGCCTCCATGGTCTTCCTACCAGAGGCCTTCGACTATATCGGATCAAGCCGAGACGAGACTCTGGCCCTGGCCGAGAGCCTGACCGGAGACACCATCTCGCGATACACTCAACTAGCTAGGTTGGTTTAGTTTTCGGCGACTCTAGTCTATTCTTTTTTTTTCTAGACTATTCTCTCTTCTCCCTGTAATAACTAGATAATTAGCTCAATAAAAGCACTGTCTCACATGATTGTCCTGATGCTTTTTTTTGTGTGGCTGTTTTTGGAAACATGCCACAAAGCCAATCGGTGTACAATTGTATTCTGAATACAACTTTAAAGGTTAAAATTGAGTAGTACTTGTTTTTTTTGTTTTTCGCCACTCCACTGCTCCTCACATTCAAGAGACGTGTGAATAACAAATCTTTTCTCAGAATATGTTTTTCTTTGACTACAGATCAGTGTTCTGTTTTTCACAGCAAGCTGAAGGTATGGCTGTCTCTAGGGGGATTTCACGAGCGAGGCCACGATTGGGTGAACGACCGACGGATCTACAATAGTCACGTCGTCATCAACGACCAAGGCACTTCAAAGGCTCTCTAGCTCTCTCTCTCACTCTCTCGCTCCTTCTCTTGCTCTATCTCTCTCTGGCCACGTCTTTCTCCCTCCTTCCCTTTTAGATGCAATTACTACACTATTCCAAAGATCTTTCCAGCACTAATCATCATAGTGCCTATCCCTCTTCCCTCTATGCAGGCTCTGTTGCGGCCTTGTACAGGAAGTCCCATCTGTTTGACGTGGAGCTGCCCGGGAGGGGCGTGTCCCTCAAGGAGAGTGCCTTCACTATACCCGGACCCGCCCTTGCACCTCCTGTGCAGACTCCCATTGGCAAGGTCCTCTTCCAAAATAGGGCTTGTTCATCACGACGCCACATTGCAATGGCCGCCACCATTTTGGGGGCATAGTATAGACACACACACATATACACACTCATACACATACACACACACACAGACACACACACACACACACACACGCCCGCCCACAACCACATACAACCACACACATACTGTGAACAAAAACAATACAAAATCAGCGACAATTGGTGATGAAGGGAAACTTGCATGATTTGTATTGAGCACATCTGACACTTATAACTAGGATATGTGGTGTAGCAAGTGTATAGTATATTCATGATTTCAATTCAGACCAACTGCACTAACTATTGTTATCCAACTTGAACAGCTAACCCGTAAACGCAGCTTTCTGAAACAGGTCTGTGGTGTTTAGCTCGATGCCATGAGTCCTTACCGGGCGCTATCTCTGATCTCTGATTGGTGGCCGTACTCTGCCGTCTCCCAGGTGGGATTGGGTATCTGCTATGATCTGCGGTTCCCAGAGTTATCATTGGCTCTGCAGAGACAAGGGGCGGACATCCTGACCTACCCGTCCGCCTTCACCGTGGCAACGGGCGCTGCCCACTGGGAGGTAGGATTACAGACACAAGGTCATGTGATATTTTATTGTTTCCTTCTTGTCATCTGAGTGATGACCCATTCACGACATCAAGGCGACATTAATATCTTTGAAAAATGTAGATATATTGCATCCTTGTTTGCCAATCATATTGAATGGCTTAATAATCCCTCATGTTGTGCATGAACTAGTTTAAAAGAACTAGGTCCAGATGACATGTTTATTAAATAGAGTTACTGCCCTAGTTGTGATGAATGAAACAGGTTTGAGATTGTAACAATGGGCAGCCGATAATTGAGAGGATTCATTATAATGCAATGTTTGGAATAACAAACAGAACATTCCTGAAAGATACTCCTCCCAACAATCATATAATATAATTAAAATATGTATAATTTAAATGTTCTTATTTTTTGTTGATGTGTTTGTTATACAACAGTGAGAGAGAAGACCATGCTAAGCTAAAGTCTGCTAACAGACCCACTCCAAACTGCCACAGGTGCTGCTGCGCGCGCGGGCCGTCGAGACGCAGTGTTACGTGCTAGCGGCGGCGCAGGTGGGCCGGCACCACGCCACACGCACGTCGTGGGGCCACGCGCTGGCCGTGGACCCCTGGGGGGCGGTGGTGGGGGACTGTGGGGGGGAGGAGGAGATGGAGGAGAAGGAGGGGAGTGGCACTGGGGGAATGGTCCTGGTGGAGGTGGACCTGGAGAAGGTGAGGGAGACCAGGAGGAACATGCCCGTTCAGCAGCACCGCAGAGACGCCGGCTTCTACCGCGGTCTGGAGGGCGCCGTGGACAACACCTGATCTATTGTTGTTGTTTTTTATAGTTTGTTAATTCAGTCATTCAATCATTAATTTCATTGTATTCATGTAAAATAAAATCAACGTTTGAATCATTTTGTTGGTTTGTTTTTAAAGTTTAATGTTTCGCAATGGCAGTCCATGTATAACAAGACACATGTATTCAAATAAATCATAATTAAAAAAAACTGGAATTATAATGCTAAGTTCACTAATATATTTATGTATTGCTGAATTTAACAGATACAACTAAATTCCACACGCTGCAGAGTTGTTTATTACAACATGGTTTAATGTAAATCGATAATAAATATATGCCATGATGATTGGACGGTTTTATCGCAGTCGGCGCACTTTGCTCAGTAGATGCCGATGTTGAGTTGTGAGGATGGTAATTAGCAGAAAATAATGTAAAAACCAACCACTAATACAGTATACGTTGTTGTTTTCTCTTGTACACAAATCAAACAATAATGGATATTCTACAAATTTTGCCCAAAACTAAAGATACTTTTAGCACTGCCTTGTGCCCCACAAATGTTACATAACATTATGCTATGTATATTTTATATATTTAAAAATAAACTTGGATTGCTGATATAATATTTCTGAAAATTCGAGTTCGAATTTTAATTTCAGGTTATTTTTTTAATGTGTTTAACTTTTGATGTTGTATTACATGGTCGTATGCATACATTGTATTTCTAGTCTAGGCCCAATGTCAATTCTTTTTCTTAAAAGTATGCAACTCTATTGTAATATTATTGTACAAACGTCTTCCTTTCAATGTGGTGTAGGTAGGAGCATTATTGTCGTATCAATTGAACCGTTCGAGATGTTATTATGATACAGCCACGGGTCTATGG
Organism: Trisopterus minutus; assembly: GCA_027122715.1. NCBI lineage: Eukaryota > Metazoa > Chordata > Actinopteri > Gadiformes > Gadidae > Trisopterus > Trisopterus minutus. The sequence goes on from JAOPUD010000062.1 coordinate 11,349,411, forward strand.
CGTGGGGTGGGGCGGAGGGGAGCAGGAGCAACGGCAGCGACATGGAGAGACCGGAAGTGAACGTCATTGACACAGGAATGGTTCAGAAAAAAAAACATCAGAATGGTGGAGAATGTCAAACACGTTTCTGTAGCATAAATCGTCGTTTTTAACTCGGCGGAGAACGATGAACTTATATGTCCGCGCTGGAATCGAGGCATCTACAAGGTACGGGTGTGTGTGGTTGTGTGTGTGCTTGCTGCGGGTGGAGTTTGTGTGCGATGTGTTCGTACATCTCAGGCCATTCTCGTTCCCTGTCAGATTTTGTGAACTCACCGGTTGATAACAGATCATCTTGTTTCAGCAAAAGAGAGTTATATGGACTTTACGTTCTCCTCTTTTTGTAGTTTGGGACATGGTGAATGCCTTTCAACTAATTTGGTTCTCCTTTCATTATTGCTGGATGTGTGTGGGTAAATCGAATTGTCGCTGCAATCAAACCCAAACGGGCCTTGAATCCAAGTCAGTCCCAAGTGTCCGGTTCAAGTCATGCACATGTGCAAATAACAATCGATCGTAATAATTTGGTATGATATTATAGTGTCCTCCTCTGTGAAACCTTTCACTTGTGTGCTATCTAACAGTCGTCTGGTCTAATACAGCGTCATTACACGGCTACAAGTTAGTTCAGTATGGTCCTAATGGAGTGTAATGATATAGCTAATTATTTAATGTGGTTAAATTCCCCCAGAAGGCTTATTTGCTTTGACATTTCAAACAATTGTATACTGTTATGGCCCAACAAGAAAACAAAGGTGTAGCCTTCTAAACCAAATGCCAACCAACTTGGGCAAAGCAAAGTCATTCAAAGTTTTCTTATTTGTTCTGGTATGTTACACGAGTCAACCATGAGTGTCTATTTTAGTTCAGAAGTATTTCTTCAATTGTTTTGGCTGTGTGTTTACATGTAACAGCTATAGGGCCCTACCTATACCTTATTCTAATAAGTGATATTAGCCAGTCTCGTCATTATCAATACCAAGATCATCCTTTTTTAACTGTAGATTTGTAATAGGTATGTAGCCTAATTCATGCCTTAACCGGCTCACACCTTATTGCCTCTAGCATTTATCATCGTAGGACAAACACAAGTGAACCTCATAAACCTAATGATAGGTCTTGTCTTTTTTTTTACGAGGCAACTGTAGTACTGTAGTACAACTTTAGAATAAACTAGTGAAGATAACACACATCGACCATGGAACATGTGCCTTGGTCCATACAAGTAGCAGACCAGTAGCAGGTTTTTCCTATGAAGACACTGCTGTGAAAAGCATCTATTGGGTCTATAAAGGGTCCATTGGGTCTTTATCTATACACACACAATTAGATTGCATGAATGAATGTTTGATTGAGGGAATATTAGTTGACACAGTAGTTCATGCTCCCAAACAATGTTGAATTAATAACCAGGAAGTATTAGGATGTGTGTGGGGCTCAGACAAAGCCATCATGTCTACAAGTGTGGTGAGCATGTTGCGGTGAAGTCTGTTATTTTTACATAACCTGGAGGATGTGGGGATAGTAAAGCACATAGCTGCATGTTAGTAGCTTTTTTGCAAGTTAGCCATGGCTAAAAGTCCCCACTCTTTCCTCAGGAGCCTGTTGCAGGTGGGGGAGACAGACTCTCTTCCCCGAGCCTGTTGCTGGGAGGGGAGGGGGGGGGGAATTGCTGAGTCACAACCCGGCAGCGGTCGCCTCGGTTACACCTTCACAGGGATGAGGGAGAGAGAGAAGGCACCGATATTGGCTCGTTGCGTAATGCTCCGAGATTAGTTTCTCTGATATTTCAGTGTTTCCCCACAGGATTCTGGGGGATAAACAGCCTGTTTTAGGATTCTCATCCTCCTCCAGGTTGGATGGGAACTGTATTAAGTCCAGGTTTTGAAACAGGCAGAAATGGTTGTATGACATCCATGAAACTAATCTAGGTTAAACACACAAGGCTGTTGACATAGGGAACAGCAAAGACAAAGATCATATAAGGATGCGAAGTGTGACTGACCTTCTCTTCTGGAATTCTGCCAAAATATACCTGGTCGTCTGGCAGAAATCCCAAAAAGTTCACCTTGTTCGGCTGGGGGGGGGGGGGTTAAATGTGTACGACTGTACGTGTGTGTGTGCATGTGGTGTGAGGGTTTATGAGACCAGGGTGCCTCAGATCATGCAAGGTAAACCGCAGAGCTGTTATCTCCACTGGTCATACACCAGAAAGCTCTTACAGCCATGGACTCTTGCAATTTGATTTCCGGGCAGAGTTGATTTGATTCAGCTCCACGGGGAAGCCCTGGGTCCTGTGGTCAGAGAGTAGGATCGTTCTCTTGCTTTGGTCTTCTCATCGCTCTTAGTCCACGGGTTTTTGTTTATTGGTTCAGCAAGAGATCTCTGTTTCCCCGTTTAAATGCTTTGGAGTCACTGTCAGGGTTAGGGTTGGGGGCTACATAGAACTTCTCATTGATATGTAGACACTCATAAGTAAGCAAGAGCCAGTTTTGAGAATACAGTAGTTTTTCCTCAAATGATGGATGGTTTATACATCTTAGTTGGCAGTCAAACTGTCAGCAACAACTGGTACAGATCAATTGATGTTTTCCATTTGATGTACTTTAATCTGAGGCCTGTCTGCCAAGACGGAAAAAATGGATCCAAATTGACCGTGATAGCTTATCTCATTGCTGCTTTCAAGCTTAATTTCTTCTGGATAGGTTGGGGTTAGGATGCGGGAAAATGTGTTTCGAATATTTGACCACAGGGTGGCAGTGTTTGAAATTAAAGTAATATTATGCTCCGCAGTAGGCTGTACTTCTGTTAAAATGTTTCTACCGTAATCGCCTCACGTCGGTGGTAGTGTTAGATTTCAGCTTATTTCTAAACTGTTCGTATAGACTCTGTTGTGTATTTTCCCAATTGTAGTAGTAATTCTTGAAGTGGAAATCAAGGACCTTGACAGGTTGGATCAGAGGGTCGAATAGATGGTTTATTCCAGGATGTAATAACAGCGAGATACAGACTTAGGTTG
>JAOPUD010000062.1:11584024-11596537 GCA_027122715.1 Trisopterus minutus
CTCAATTCACTGAAGAATCGTGATCTTCTATGATTCGGACTAGATTCCCAATCTTTAATTCACTAATCTTTTTGCGTGTTTACATTATTGCAATCAGTGGACCTTATTTTTTCAAATATAAAAATGTAATTTTCTAATAAAACACACTTGTAATAAAAAAATAGCTTGTAATAATAAAAGCTTTATGGGTTAATGAGACAGAAAGCTTTAAATCCAACCCATGGAAAAAAGCGGTCATTAAAATTGTGTATGTCTGCTTCATTCATAATGTGTGTCAATCTTAAAATCTGGCAAATGCTGGTCTTCATGTGTGTTTGTGTGTGCGTGTGTGTGTGTGTGTGTGTGTGTGTGACACCAACCGTTTTGTTGCGCAGCCTGATGATGTCAGACACAGAGCCGGCTCCACAGTATTCCATGACGATCCACAGGTCTGTGTTCTTAAAGTAACTTCCATAATACTTCACCACATACGGGCTGGAGGGAAGTGGCAGAAAAACAGCATTAGCTGGCGTAGCAAGAAGTGACCCAGTTCCCTTTAGCAACTGAAGAACTGAAGAACTGAAGACCTGAGAATAACCTAAGATAACCTAATAACCTAATAAGGCGTCAAAGCTGGTGAAAGAATTATTTGCTTCAGACACCAATAAATGGAACATTTCTAAAACACATAATTTTAACAGTGAAAATGTACATTGTTATTCAAAAATGATCAATCCCTTCCCAGTAATTGTGAATCATATCGCAAACTCATCTCCATATCTGCCAAAATAAATCACAACGTGATTTTATTTTCGTGATCGCGCTATAAACTGCTATGACACAGAGGGATAACGTTAGCAAGTGAGTTGTTAACTCGCAACAGAAAGCATTGAACGGCGGCCTTCGTACCTGTCACACTGCTGCATGATGGAGATCTCCTTAATGATCTCCTGCAGGTCCGACTCCACAGGCACCTGCTTGATGGCCACCACCTGGCCCGACTCCTTGTGGATGGCCTTGTACACGCTCCCATAGGAGCTACAGGGGCCGCAAACTCAATGTTAGAAAGCAGTGCAAGGGCCACGCATTCACCACCCAAACACCTTCTGTCAGCAAAATGACATGATGACCATTTCACTGCCAAACAAGAGCAGATAAAACAGCCTCACACTGAGTGGTTGTGTGAGGCTGATTGACACAAACGTCATAAGTCATTTGTAAACATCGGGATCTATAAATGACACGCTTACCCTTCACCGAGTTTCTCCAAAACATCAAAGACCTCCTCTGGTTGTTTGGTGAGACTGTCTTCACTGAGCTTTTTCAGCTTGCTGTAGAGTGGATACAAACGGGTAAACAAGTCAGCAAGTGAACTCCCCCAAATATTGGGACGAAAATAGGAATTATAAAGTCAACGCATTATAGGAAACGAGTGTCATTTAGGATTTCTCCTTCATTCAAAATCACAACCTCATCATAGAATAGGAAGCTACTGTAACACACAAGACCTCTGACCACCACACATCTGCTGATGAAGGCAGAATCAGCTTCACTGACCAAAGGCGAGCGATGTGTGTCAGTGTAGGAACACTTCTCACTTATTCTTACTTATCGTACATGGCAGCAGTAGCGACCAGAGCAACATGTCAGCAGTCTAGAATATGGGAAAAGTTGACATCACCCATTGGAAAAAATCCACCCTAACTTCCATTAGCCTGACAGCTCGGGGTACAGCCCTGGGGTCTGGGGGTACAGCCCTGGGGTCTGGGGGTACAGCCCTGGGGTCTGGGGGGTACAGCCCTGGGGTCTGGGGGTACAGCCCTGGGGTCTGGGGGTAAACCTGCCGTCAGGGCCGAGCGACACACGGATGTCAACACAGAAAGAAAAACACATATGGAAGGAAGCGAAGGAACGATCACAATCGCTGCGAATACTTGAATAACGTCAATAACCCAACCAGGCTCAACAGTGTTGGGAGAGACTAACGCTAGGCTAACGAGCGCTAGTTCACAGGCAGAGGCGGTCGGTCCTGGTGTGACTCCGGATCAGTACCGGAGTGGACTCACCTTTTGGGCGCAGACTGCTCCATGGTTCGGGTGTTCGGGGGTTCGGGGAGGACGCGCGTCGCCGCGGAGGTTCCAGATGGGGCTGATGAAGTTAGTGTTCAGGATCTAAGGCGCATTATTTGATGTGTCTGTTGTCGCTGGGAGGACTGTGTGTGTGTGTGTGTGTGTGTGTGTGTGTGTGTGTGTGCGTGTGTGTGTGTTGGTCCAGTTGGGGTTTGGGCGAGGGGTGGCGCCCTCTGGTGGGTCGGAGTACACACACACACACACACACGGCCGTGCAACCGCGTCAACCAATCACGACGCGTTTTGTTGCGATGTCAGTGGTCGGTGTGCGCATGCGCGGGCCGTACAGTGTGCGATTCAAAGAAAAATAAACCATCAAGTCTACCTTCACCCTTCTGCTGTTCCACCCAGGTCTGTATGATGCACTGTAATGTACAAATTATGATTGTAGTTTTATACAAGAGTTTGGGCTTGCGCTGTTTTTTGCTTGGGGAAAGTAAGGTTATATTTCCGTAGCCTAACAGCACCACCATGCTTCTCTGTGTGAAATGTTGAGTCGATGAGAAGAAGTCCACAAAACGGAATCATCTTTAACGAAAACATTGGATAACGATGAGTCCGTTGCAGGGTCATCCAGGCATGGACGCCCAGAAGGACGTGCAGCCTCCGAAGCAGCAGCCCATGGTCTACATCTGCGGAGGTAAAGTGTTGTTGTGATGACTTCTGAGGTCTTTTTCTCCTCTCCTTTCTTCGTCGTTGAGCTCACAGTATCTGCATGCATTCAATAAAGTGTGTTTGTATATTGATTGATCATATAATACTCCGATCATATAATATTTTATATTACAGGACACATTTTTCCAAACACAGTTGATTAAATTCAGGTTCAATGGAAAGAAATAATATTTTACCTTGTCCTGAGTGTTATATCTACTTGTAGTTGTAATGCGTCTTAAATACAGTATCTTGAGAGGACCCGTGTTCTGTGGATATAAGTGAACTATATGTGATGATCCAGCGTTGAAGACAAATGTAACCATAATATGTATCTATAGTATCTATCTATCTATAACGCCGTATAACCCTGACATCAACTCACCTTGATGCTATCATGAATCAAAAGCCTGACATGTAAGTCTGCGGTGTGAAAAGCACCAAGTGTATGATGAGCTGATGTCAAAACAGCCCATAACCACGATGTCTCCCACATGGCCATGCACTCTCAAACGGCCCTCACCAAAGCCTGTTCTCAGACTCTGCTCCTCTGTGACGTTGAGACTTTGTCGTTGTTTTTCCGTCCTGCAGAATGCCACACAGAGAATGAAATAAAGGCGCGTGACCCCATCCGATGCAGAGAATGCGGTTACAGAATCATGTACAAGAAGAGAACCAAGAGATGTATCCTTTTCCTAAGCGTGTGTCGTGTAGATTGGTTGATTTTTAAGCAGTGAGGCATCTATTACAGAGTTTTTATTCCTGACCTGGTAAGGTTGGAACAAAGTACGTTTTTATTTCTGCTGACACTACTAGGGGTGGGACAATTTCATTAATACACAGGATCAGATGTTATAATCCCTTGTGCCAAAATCCAAGGAAAACACATATTCAGAAGCCCCTGCCCAAACCAACCTTATATGCACGCTGGCCACTAAGCTACCAACCAATGATGATTTAATGTTTTTATTTTTCAGGCAGTGGATGAAAACAACATCCCAGGCCTGGACTGTGTGGGCCATGAAGTGAAACTCGGAAGGCTGGTGTCCACGGCATCTGGAACACACCATTATGGTGTGGATCGAAAGAGTGCTTGATGTAGTCCATCTTCAGAAATTGTTATTCCACGCTAGAGCCGCTAGGGGTCAGCAATACGCGCCATCGCGCAGTGATGTCAGTTAGGAAAAGTGGAGTCTAATTAATTTTAAACAGTGCTGTCTTTTCCAATGATCAAAAGGAAGCACCTTTTCATCTCTCCTTGACCGGATGACGTTTGCCACAAAGGTTAAGGAAAGGAGGCATAAAGGTTAGGAGATTTGACTTTCAAAATTGGGCCCCTGTATTTGGCATTGGTACATTTAATGGAAACTTAAATAGATATTTTATTTAGGGAATCATATCTGCTTTTTGAAGCCTGGATAGCTCTGTCTATGTTTGACTTAGCACTGGTAAGTAATGGAATTAGAAAATGGATGGTATATTTGACAGTTTACACTCAAAAAATGGCTACTGTAGAAACATGGTGGGCACTGTGGCCTGGAGGACCCAATCCTTGTGTATATTTGAGACGCTCATTCTAGGAAACAAAAAGCAAAAGCTGTTAATTTTCATTTGATCCTAATTTAATTTTGAATGTGTCAATTCTATGTAGGTCTATGTTGGATTATTTTTTTATTAAAATGTTAATCAACATTTCAGTGATTGGATTTTACTAAATAAAAGGTACTGGGAAATGCAATTGGAAATATAATGAGTGAAACACCTGAGCCCATCCTGTGTACTCTGAGACCCAGTCCAGTCAGCTCTGAAGCGCTGTCTCTATAACAGAGTGCCGGAGTCCCGCCCCTTCCCCATGGGACCTATGAAATTGTAAAATATGAATGGGTTTCAATGGAGAGAAAGTAATTATTTGCTGGTCTCAGTCTTTATATGCCCAGGCTCACACATATGTTTGTGGATTTAAATGAAAAAATGAAAAAATGTCAAGAGGTTTGAGTGTTTATTGTGCAATTGTTCAGTTAAAGGCTGTAGAGAATACAAAATGAAAAAGACTACATTTATGTGACGTCACGCTCCCTAGCATGGACAAGACTGACTATCTCCCCAACAGCATAACAAACTCTCCACATGCCCCAAATTATAATGTTTTTCACCTCTTTCAATGCTGTTATCCTCCCCTTGGAAAAAATTGAAGTGAAGTGGAGCAGAGAGACCGCCATGTCTGTACCAAAGTGCGGTTGGTGACGTATATCGAGCAGCAAAGTGCTGTAGTAGCAAAGCAGCCTCACACAAAACCTAACATTATCAAACTTCTTTGCGATAAATTGTAGTTTTCTTAGCATTATAAATTATAATATTAATCCACAAAAAACGTTTGTGTAATCCGGGGCATATAAAGACTTCATATTTTATGCTCTCATAGGTCCCAACGGGACAACCAGAATGGGCCCACTCATATAGCGATGACCTATGACCTATGCCTCTCTGCTCCGCCCCCTGAAGCATGTCCAAGCCAGCTCTTTCACCAGTGCTTTTCTCCTACAATAAACTCCTGGTTAACCCTCTCACTCCCAACAAAGAAGGCAATATTATGACTCAGACTTAAGAGCCAATGAAATAGGATCGTTATTCTAGTGTGTTGTGACACCCAGCCGAAAGGTGCCGGGTTCCTTGAGCAAGTTAGCAAAATAAATCGGCTAATTGACACAATAATAATCGGTGGTATGGTTGTTATGAATGCAACGCAATGGTTGTTGTGCAATTTAAACATCAAATGCAACAATGTGTTTAATACGTCCTCCTAATCGGATGTGTCCGTACCTGGTCTCTCACGTGATGTCCTGCACTCTAATCTCTGACCGCTCCTTGAGCCAGGTGAGGTCATTAACACTTTAAGCCGCTCTGGAAGGGAGAGAGTTCAGAGCTCCGTGGCCCAGAGAAGAACAAAAGCAGAAGGGAGAGTGACCTCCGTGGCCCAGAGAAGAACAGAAGAAGAGGAGGACACCGTTTCCCCTTTCTCTCTTTTTCAGTGGTGAACCAGGTGAGCAAGGCCGTGTTAAACTGTCTAATCGACTAATCGACATTTCAGTTCGGTTTTATCAAATAAAAGGTACTGGGAAATGTAATCAGAAGTATGGTGAGTGGAACACTGGAGCCCGTCCTGTGTACTCTGAGACCCAGTCCAGTCAGCTCTGAAGCGCTGTCTCTGTATAACTGTGACCTATGACCTATGTCTCTCTGCTCCCCCCTGAAGCATGTCCAAGGCAGCAGAGAGGACTCCCTCGACCACCTCCTCCCTCTCCATCACCTCCAATGTCTCCACATCCTCAGCAGAGGGGTAGGATTCCTTTCCCCCCCCCCCCACCCCCCCCCCCCCCCTACCTTTGTTAGGATTGAGGCTGTCGATCCCAACCGATACTAGAGCCTGACATTGACAGTACCGGGGTTATTGGTTCAAGTCCCATGCCACGAATTAACTCACTAATTGCAATGTAAGACTCTTCAGATACAATTGTCCAACAAATCAAAGTACTGAAATGCTCAGGAATAAAATGTCCATCTCCCCTCATATTTTTTACATTTTACATTTAGGGGATTTTTGCTAACTCTTTTATCCAAAGCAACTTACAACCATTAATTCACACATTCACACACCGACGGCAGAGTCAACCACGCAGGGCGACAGCCTGCTGGTCCGGAGCACTCAGGGTGAGGCGTCTCACTCAGGGACACCTCCTCACTCCGCCAGGAGGAGCCGGGGATAGAAGTAGCAACTTTCCGCTTACCAGTCAGCCCGCTCTACATCCTGAGCTACTGTCACAATATCAGCACTAGCCCCTACCCTACCCGCTCATCAATGACATGCATACCTGTATTATGTGTCTGAATACGCAGTGAATGTAGAACCGGTTTTGTGGTTTTGTCATTACCAGCAGTTTCAAGCTGTCATTTAGAGGTTCAGGGTCTTATTTGATTTCTTGATTTCTATCTCTAATCCGGTAGTCCGGAGAGCGGCTCCCAGTCGTCCTCTGAGCCGCCCAAGAAGTCCAAGAAGAAGACCAAGAAGAAGACCACAGAGGCCATGACCGTGGTCTACACGTCGGTGCTCAACAGCGTGTTCGGCGCGGTGAGTAAAGTGCACACCAGGAACCCCCAGAACCCCCGGAACCCCAGAACTATGAACCCCAGGTCTGTGAACCAGGTCTGTGAACCAGGTCTGTGAACCGGGTCTGGGAACCAGGTCTGGGACTAGTCCAGTAGTATATTGGAGATAAAGTACTGCTTTTAAACAGGTTTAGTTATGTCAGTGGGGTATCCAGTTATATTATATTACCTTATTACACCTCTGGACTGTATTAACACTACACTACTAATTAAAAAAATATACTTATGAACAAAGAAAAGGCAATCGAACTCATGCAGCTTACCTTTTGAGGTTGTGTGTGTGTGTGTGTGTGTGTGTGTGTGTGTGTGTGTGTGTGTGTGTGTGTGTGTGGGTGTGTGTGTGGGTGTGTGTGTGTGTGTAATCCACTCCCAGGTAGAGAGCTCTTAGCCATAAGCCTCCTGTGGTTTTCTGTTTCTCTGCCTCATTAGTTTGCTTGAATGCATTTCGAGTGAGTCCTAGTGTGCCATCCAACAAATCACAATGGGATTCTGCATGCGACAAGGAGAAAATATATTATTATAATATATATATATATTATTATTAGCAGTGGAAGGTTTAGAGTGATCACAGGGACGCGTTCCCATTGTCCTCATAAGTCCCTCCATCCTATACACACATTCAATGAGTGGTTTTACATATAGGGAATACAAATTCTGCCTTTTTTTCTGAATTCTTGAAATTTGAATGGTTAAAAAAAGAATTGCTCTGTTTTTCTGAGTTAACAAGATACCTACCGGATTTTGAGGCATCTCATTCTCATTCAGAAAAAACAGCCAAATTTTCCTTCCACAAAACCTTATCTCAGAATTCTGAGATTATTATGCGATTAATTCAGAAAAACAAGAGCATGAATCCATTACTCTTCCTAGGAAACATGGTCACTAACTCACCAACAAACCAAGTGGAATTCAACAGGCTGCCTTTACCACTAGGCAGGTGCAATTTGCAAGAAACGTTTTACCATTTGTCATGATGAACAACACATTGCACATTTCACATCACAACCCATATGGTCAGACCTTTGGGATATAGTGCAGTGACCACAACTTGACCAAACACACACATTAACTCCTTTAGTGCCGAAAGTGGGAAAAGCTGCAAACTTGGCACACATGTACCAGGTGACCGTGGGACTATATGGTGTTAAATTCATAGCAATAAGGCGAAAGACTGCAGAGATATGCATTTTTAAGTAAAATACATGTGTACAGCTCTACAACACCTTTAAACATTGCATCCAAAACACGGAGGCTCAGCTGTTGAGTATGGTTATTAAGAGGAGATTCCATAGTATACCCATGCCAAATTTGAAGACACCCAAAAAACATTTGTTTGAAGTTCTCCTAATCAAAAAGGGTATTCAAGGTTTTATGATGCACCCCGCGGTGATCATAGTTTGACGATATTTTCTTGCAAAAATACGGGTGTACTGTGGAGTGGGTAAGACTGTTTTTATTGGCAGGCTAGCAGATCCCCTCGAATTGTGCCAGCCTACCACCAGCGATTTCTGCAACTAGAAGGACTGAATGAGATGTGTTGAAAACGATCTCCAATGAGAAATAAATGCCTCACTAGGAAATTAGGTCTGATGTCCAAAATTCCAAACTATCCCTTTAAAGTAGGAAGCCTGAATGTAATGGGAATGTAAATACCAGCTGGGCTGGGCCGCTGAGACTTTATTTTGTTTGTGTGATCATTTGATTTTTGAATGCAGGAGCGAGAATTGGCTCAGGCAGAGTTGGATGGTGAGTAACCACCAGGGGACACCTCATGCTTTACTCTACATCCAGTCCAAGTTTCTCTGGTCCATCCATTATTTTGTTGTTGCCTCAGTAACAACTGATTCCGTTGCCACGCCCTCAGAGCTGGCAGATGCCTTTAAAGAGTTTGACTACGACCAGGATGGCTACCTCAACTACAAGGACGTGGCGGAGTGCATGAGGACCATGGGCTACATGCCCACCGAGATGGAGCTGCTGGAGATCGTCCAGCAGATCAAGATGAGGAGTGAGTAGAAGGAAAACAAACGTTAGTATGGGAAGCTTCAATAATGAGGAGCCTGGATTCACAAGTCCTTGATGACTATAATCTTTTTCATACAGTCATTGGTGTATCAATGTTTGTTTTTTCCTCCCCCGCTCCTCACCCCCCATCACCTCCCCTCTCCTTCTTCCTATCGTCCCCATAACCCTGCTTTCACTTCATCTCCCCTCCTTACCCTTCTCCTCCCCTCCTCTCCTCCCCTCCTCCCCCCTCACCCTGTGTGTCTCAGTGGGGGGGCTGATGGACTTTGAGGACTTCACGGAGCTGATGGGTCCTAGGATGATGGGGGAGACAGCCGACATGCTGGGCCTGAAGGAGCTGCAGTCCGCCTTCGTTCAGGTGGGCCCACAGCACCTCCTCACAGCACCTCCTCCCCACACAGCACCTCCTCACAGCACCTCCTCCCCACACAGCACCTCCTCTCCTCACAGCACCTCCTCCCCACACAGCACCTCCTCCCCACACAGCACCTCCTCCCAACACAGCACCTCCTCACAGCACCTCCTCCCAACACAGCACCTCTCCACACAGCACCTCCTCACAGCACCTCCTCACAGCACCTCCTCCCAACACAGCACCTCTCCACACAGCACCTCCTCACAGCACCTCCTCCCAACACAGCACCTCTCCACACAGCACCTCTCCACACAGCACCTCCTCACAGCACCTCTCCACTCTGTACGCTCTCTGAGACTCCTCCCCTCACGTCCTCTTCTGACGACTGCGTGTGTCTCCTTCCCCGTTTGATACCTTTACAGTTAGTATGGTTAATATTGGACTTCTGTTAAGTGTGTCAGAGACAGAGTTTAACTGAACTCATCAAACCGTATCTATGCCAACCGATAAGGAGTCGGCCATTCAGATAACTGATGTTAATCTGAGGTATTCATGTTTTTGTTCAAACTATTTACTGTTGTGGAGAATGGAAACTCTAGTTCTCTTTTATCCCCATTTCTCTCTCTCGCTCTCTCTCGCTCTCTCCCTCTCTCTCAGTTCGACCTGGACGGGGACGGGAAGATCAACCAGGATGAGATGAAGGAGGCGGTGAAGACGCTGCTGGGGGAGAAGCTGAAGAAAGGGGAGCTGGAGGAGATCCTGAAGGAGCTAGACATCAACGCCGACGGAGACATCGACTTCGAGGGTGAGTATACCCTAACCCAGGGACGTCGTTAGGGCTATTTTGGGTTAGGGCTAAGCCCCCCCAAGATGTTCAAAAGCCCCCCCTACAAAAAAAAGAAATTACTATATATTTTTTTTTTTATCAAGGAAATCGTAACATGCTTGCACTTAACATAATAAGCCAGACTATGAGTTGAAATAAATACTAATACAATTAGAAGTTGTCTTTTGGAATAAAATTGTTTCCGAGAGCGCTGGCGGGAGGGGCTAGGGGTGAGGGGTCATTTAACGTCACATTTGACAAAAAGAAGACATAAGAAAGAAAAAATGTTGCATGCACTTCGGGCACTGCTAGGGGCTAAGCCCCCCCAGCCTCTAAATCCTAGTGACGTCCCTACCCTAACCCTAACACAGAGGGTTCTAGTGGAGGCTGGAGGCCTCTGTTCTGACCTTTGACCTGCCATGGTAACATGGGATGCTTCTGTCTGCCTCTCATCCCTCTGCAGAGTTTGTGATGATGCTGTCAATCCGCTAGAAGCCAGCAGATGTTTTGAAGTTGGGACCCGGTAGATCATGTCTTCCTCTTTATGATGCGTCCTGTGGTCACAGTGAATGGACACTGCTGCAATAGTAATGCTACTAGCGGTGTGTGGTTGCTATGGTGACCATTTGTGCTAGCCTATAACTGACCTTTGAATAACTTTGCATTTTTCCCCTTGTGTCCGTGGTTGTCATGGAGACATGTCAAAGAATACGTGAACACATAACAAGTTCAACGTTTGGGTTAATGTCATCACAGATGCACTTTGTCACTGATATAACGAGAGAGTATATTTGTGATCAGTTGAGAAGAATGCTATCTTAACTTAAAGACTGCGTCATCTTATTGTATATTCCAGGAAATAAATAGGCTGTACTAGAAATATAGTGCCTACATTTGAGAGGAACGCTATAAATCAATGTAAAACTTTATCTTATATTTGTATTTTGGAGAATGTGAAACCCTTTCTGTTATACAATTTTTAAAACAAAAATGTATGTTTTTATATTTTACCAAGGTCATTCAAACTGTGAAAACTATGGACTTTACTTTTGTTGTGCACTAATAATCTGTGATAAACAGAAGAATCCCGAGAGCACAACCAACCTGTAGTGTCATCTTTATTCTCCCACAGACAGGAGCTTCTCATGTGGTGTGGGCACTGGCCTTCACACCCAGGAGGAACTCAAGCTGTTTCTCTGGGGTCCGACAGCCTGTACTGCTCCTGGCTAACAAATGAAAACAATTAAATAATGGGCTTTTATTCAGAGAATAAATAAACACTGCAAGTCAAACTCACGTCACTATAATCTCATCATTTACTAACCATAATGCATCTTAAAGCAGCTTTGTCAAAGTCGTTTTAACGAATGACAAACATTTGCATTTATCAAGCCGGGGGGGAAAATAACATAATTATACTAATTTATTCACACATGCTTTTGTGTCACAACACATGTGCCAAAAGTTTAAGGTGTCAGTTGTAGGAACAAACCGAGTCGTCAAACGAGTATTTGAGTCTGATATTATTCTAATTTCTAATAGCAAAACTATCTGTAACACAAAATATTTAATATTACGTTATATGTGCCAACTCTGCTTTCATAAATATACCATACAGCATTATTAAGCATCATTTGTGAGTCTTAAGTCACCAAGTAATTCACATCATTTTGAGAGACAGGTCATTTGAGAGAAATACAAAATGGATGCCAAATTGGCCTTAGTGTTGAAAGAGAAAAGAGGAAAACAGTCGCAATAGAAATACAAAGTGTGGAAATGGGCTTCAAAACACATTCACAGCAAAAAAAATGTTTTTCCAAAACAAGGATATTTTCTTTGCACATCCTGCTCACTTAATGTAATTTACCTTCTTAAATTGACGGTGTATCCAATTGTTCATCATGCATTTGCTTAACAAACTACAATGTATATTAAAGGGGAAAACATAAACAAAATGTTATCTCATCTCCTAATCTACACCAAACCAAAACTACGGACATTAGCTTCAATCCGTGAAACTCCACAATTAACATTGTGTCCAACGGCCGTTTTAAAATGGAATATTTGACCTTCACCTGGTCAGTAACGTCCATCCCACACATTCAAACATACAGAATATCTTCTTTCTAGATAGATAAATGAAAGTGTTCATATTTAACCAGGTACACAAAGCGGGCAGAACCGGACTGGTTTGCATAAGTGGAGTAAAGGCTGAAAGTGGTTTACATTCGTGTCTCCATCTTCCTGGGTGAGATGCAGACAGGGATGCCTGTAAATGGAAGTCGATATCTCAGAGAAAGCCTGTCTCTCTATGTACACACACTCTCTCTTGCAGACACCCAGACATTCCTGGGCAGGCGTACACCAGCAGAGTTAGATTA
>JAOPUD010000062.1:11721082-11731941 GCA_027122715.1 Trisopterus minutus
AGGATTCAGGAGTGAAGCTGCTCTCTGCTGGACTGAGGAGTCCACACTGTACACTGGAAACTCTCAGGTCAGTTTTAACCAATATGCAGTTACACCACAAGTTCCATATCAGAGAACAGTTATATTACTCAGCTGATAAGTCAGTACCTGTGTTGACCACATTCATGACTTCGGTATCATAGAAACGCTATACCTTGTTGTTTAGGCGGATATAGTAATATCAATCAACTTTATTCAAGACACAGGAAGGTAAAAAATTTTTTTTTAATAATAATTATATATATGCATATTTATTTAATATACAATACAAAACATTTAAGATGGATGCAAATGAGGCATCAACCATTATAATTCAAACACATTTAAAACACATACAAGCTTCGGGTCCAAAGTTTCCAGAAGCAAGATGAGTACCTAGTGTCACTCTGAGAAACATCAGTTAGAGACACAATAATCGTGTTCAAAGACCCAGTCAATCTGCACATGATTCTATGCATAAAATTTCTCAGAAAAGCATTAAAAGTGGGCACATTGTTTGTCGCAAACATTTTACTGGCACTAGCCCCCCTCAGAGTTTGAAGCAAAATACTCAGAACATCATCATATGCCACTTTTTGCCAGTTTTTAAATTTTCGCTTTACTATAATTACACTATAGGTGAAGTGTATACAGTGGAGTGCCATATGATTTGAAGAGCGATATTTTAACATCAGTTGTACAGATGTAGAATTTGCGTGCCAGCATGTTGGCTGGCACCATACAGTTTACCACACTGCCGCTGCACATCATCATCACAGAGGTCATCTCTTATCACATCCCATATATTTAACATTCTTTACAACCACTAGTGGTTCACCTGCCAGTGAGAAAGAAGGAGAGACAAGCTTCCTTCCTCCTTGGTTCTAGCAATCAGTACAACACTCTTCGTTGAGTTAAATTTAATATCATACATTATGTCATATTGAGAGCATATTCTACAAAGCTGCTGCAGGCCAGCACTGGAGGGGGACAGTACCACCAAACCATCAGCGTAAAGCATATGATTAATGAGGCTATCCCCCACCAAACAGCCAGTTCTACACTCCTTTAGCTCTTCAGATAGATGATCCATGTACAGATTGAATAGTAGCGGGGACAGAATTCCGCCCTGCCGCACTCCATTGGAGACATAGAAGGGTGTGGACATACTCATCCCCCACCTGACTTGCATAGTTTGGTGAGAGTCCCAGAACTGCAGTATCCTAATTAGGTAAGAGTGGGACACCTTGCGCATGTAGGTTAACAAACAGTTTCCCATGATTGATACTGTCAAAGGCTTTTGACGCATCCAGGAAACACATGAAGACTGTGCTATTGCGTGATCTTTACCTATGGACAACTTCTTTAAGTGCATAAATACACCAAATACATCAGTTCCATGCGTATTGTTAAAGCCAAACTGGTTATCTGTTGATGCTATGTATTCTGTAAGCCTTCTAGTACCTTGGATAGTATACTAGTATATGTAGTTATCTATACTAGTTAATTTACCAGTCTTATTTTTCACTACAGGTACCAACAAGACAGATAAATTGGATCCAGGAAGTATGCCATGCTTCATTAACCCAGAAAAGCAAAGAGCAAGTAAAACTGAAATACTTTGGCTAGTGTATTTCAGATATTCTGCTGTTATATTATGCTGCCCACAGGCTTTGTTTATTTTAAGTTTCTCAATAGCATAACGTCTGGCCAGATCACTGCAACATCACTGTGAGGTATTTCACCTATGTTTAACACATCACTCTTCACACAGTTAAACATGTTCTCATATCTCATATTCGTCTCCTCCATGGCTCTGCAATGTTTTCCGGTTCAGTAATGCCATCAATACTAGAAGGTAGTGGCATCTTGCTGTTGTTTACCACCTTCACCGCCTTCCAGAACTCATATACATTATTAGTTTGTAACTTTTTCACCATCGAGTTCGCCCTCATTGTCTGCCAATTTATTTTTATAAAGCGCACAGCATATTTTAATCTAGCATTAGTCCGTACCTTTTGCTCACAGACTGGGCCATGCCTCGGTTTGCCTGCTAGAACCCATCTTCTAAATGCATATTTTGCCTCCATATGAACTTCATGAACATAGTCATTCTACCCTGGTCTCACAATATGTTGTTTCACCACTTTTCTTCTCAGTGGTTCACTTCCATCAACTAGACAGTTCACAATTTTATCATACATTGCACACAGGTCATTATTATGACTTAAATTCGTACAGTTGATATTCCCACACATAATTGCATCAACGGGTAAATCAGTATTTCTTAAGTGCACATCAGTCAGTAACTTGTAATATTGCAGGTCATCTTCTGTGAGCCTTGCTCAGTCCAGCATCTCACTTGGTTTAGGCTGTCATTGCAGACAAGCTCAGGTAGACCCTTGATGTTAATGAACATAAAAACAGGAATATGATCTACTGTGGCCAGATCACATCACATCATTACAATTTGGGATGTGGACAAAATCCCATAATGAATAATATTGATTAGTATTAATGCTTGTTTCATGGGTTAATGTTTCTCAGTCTGTGAGAAGTCCTGCAGCTACCTCGGCCTCAACCTCAGCTGCGCCTGCACGGAGCCCTGGGAGGCCTGCGTTGACGCTGGCAATGGTAAATCTCAATTTGACTAGGAAGCCTGTAGAGGTAATTGATGTACCTATAGCTGTGCCTGATGCCTAAGAACACAGCCATACAGCATCCTTGTTTTGTATTTGTACTTCATCGGCTCCCAGCGTCCCTCCAGCCCTGCCACTGCGCTGGCCGGGAGAAGCACTTCGTCTGCTACCCCACCTCGAGTGACGCCCCCCTCCAGTCCGAGAGCCGACAGGCTCATCTCCCATCTCTTTCTCTCCACCTCCATCAAGCCCCGTCATGTCGGCTGTGAGGACCAAGCTCTACCCTTCTGGTTAGTGCAATCCCCTCCCTGCTCCTCCCTGCACCTCCTGGTCCCTCTGCTCCTCCTGGTCCCCTCCCTGCTCCTCCCTGCACCTCCTGGTCCCTCTGCTCCTCCTGGTCCCCTCCCTGCTCCTCCTGGTCTCTCTGCTCCTCCTGGTCCCCTCCCTGCTCCTCCTGGTCCCCTCCCTGCTCCTCCTGGTCCCCTCCCTGCTCCTCTTGGTCTCTCTGCTCCTCCTGGTCCTCTGCTCCTCCTGGTCTCTCTGCTCCTCCTGGTCTCTCTGCTCCTCCTGGTCCTCTCCCTGCTCCTCCTGGTCCCCTCCCTGCTCCTCCTGGTCCCCTCCCTACCCCTCCTTGTACTGCCCCAGGTACTACCTGATGGTGACGGAGACCCTCGTGGACAGGTACTACCTGATGGTGACGGAGACCCTCGGGTGCAACCATCTACCTGTCCACGAGCCAGACAGTCCTGTACCAACTGAGCCCGGCTCTCCTCTCATCCTGACCTGCAAGTGAGTTCAGACCATGGAAGCGAATATATATTTTTATGTAGCGCAAGTCATCCTGCCAGTAATCTGGCACAGGGGGTCTCAAACTATGCCACACAAATGTAATCATATAGCCTCTATTATCTATTTGTTCTGTTAGATGGTTTTGAACTCTTTTATGCTTCAAACATTCAGTGCTTATAACACAATAGTGTTAAAGGAGACATATCGTACCACCAGGTGCGAGTGTGATTAGCCATTAGAAGCTGTTTTGAAAATGTGCTGCTTCTGACATCACAAGTGGGCGTGTCTACCTGTGATGTGTGCTGGTCGTCTGCCAGCCTGCCCGTTGGACTGGACCAAACGTTGCTCATCTATCCTGCACACGTCTAGGTGCCCACGTCCACCTGTGATGTCAGAATTGGCACATTTTCAAGACGGCTTGTAATGGCTAATCACATTCACATAATAAATGTTATCGCATTTTGGCATAACTTAACAATATGTCGATAGATATTTTAAATATTTTTGATGAAATGTGCGTACCAAAATGTAGGCCACATACATACAAATAGATTTGGGATATTTGGTAATTCATCACAGCAAATAACAATGTGGAAGGACAGTGCAAAAAAAGTGCAAAAAACATTGATGTTAACATTGCACAAATAAATTCAATGCATTGAGAGGCAATTGTTTTAGGTGGTTAATCATGAATCATAGCTTAAATGTGTGTGTGTGCATGGGTGCCTGCGTGTGTTAGTGCGTATGTGTGTGTGTGTGTGTAGGAGGGGAAGGGGTGGGTGAGTAAAAATTAACTGAAACAACGGTGCAACAACAGTGCAACAGGGTATTCTCAAGTAAGGTTGATTTATCGGTGTCCGTAAGATATTTATACAAAGGAGGTTTTATATTTACATGATAAAACACTTTCCACTTTAACAGCACATTGTTTTAGCAGCAAACTGACCAACGTATAAAAAGGGATGCAGGCTGCAGCTCAGGGTTTGGCCGGAACGCTTCCTCAGGGAAATTATCTCTGTTATATGGGAAAACCCCAGTGGACTTGAATCCAGAAGTGATACTCTGTGGTGTCACAGCTGACAGGAAGGCCTCATTCACAAGTCCTGCAATCTGGTAGATGGAGACTGTTTTGCCAGGGTTAGATCTCATCCACCCATCAAGAGCTCGGCTGCATAGGGCCTTGAACGTACGCGGTCACGTCGAGAGGCTGCATGCGATGGGATGTGTGGGGTGGAAGGGTGAGCAGAACAACACCGTGGCTCTTTGCTTTCTCTACTGCCTTGAGGGAGATGTGAGCTTTAAGATGATCAAGGATTAGCAGCATGGGACGGTCAGGAGGGCACTGAGTGTGCTGTATCAGGTGATCAAGGAACTCAGGCCAGGTGTCTTCATTAATCCATCCTGTTCTGGTGGAGGCACCCCTATCATGAAGTCGTCCTTAGTCGTCCTAACCCCGTACCTAACTCTGGGGAAGACAAACATGGGAGGTATGGCATTCCCAGCAGCATTCACTGCACACACCACAGTCACCAGTTCTGCTCTCTCAGCTGTTGTGATAGAACCAACTTGCTTTATTCCTTTCTCTGTCACAACCTGAATCAAATATAAAGTTAAGAATCAATGGCATGTGCAATCAGTAGGCTACTATTGGTCTAAAGGTACATTGCATTTAGTTTCAGTCCATTCATTTTTTCCAGTTCACAGGTTCACAACATTATTAAAAGCATTAGTTTCAGCATTCTGCCAATAGCTAGCTGGTCATTATCACAAAGCCACTCAGTATCAGTCTGGTGCTCTCTGGTGTATCATGTGTAGCCTACCTGCCGCGGCTTTTGAACTGTAAAGACACCTGTTTCATCCACATTGTAAATCATGTGTGGAGGGAATGTGTGCCTGTTAAAGAAGAGCGGCAAGAGAAGAACCTTATCAGAATCAAAACCAAATCTTACAGGCAAAGCCTCCATAAAACATTTGCTACAGCCAGATTTTCGAAGAACTCCCCCACTGTAGAATTATTGAAGGCTGTAGCCCTTCCCAGTGATGTAGCCTCCGGAGTTCGGACAGAGAGATGGCGACGTGCTAGGAAGCTGCCAAACCAATCTTCTCCGAAAGAGTAGAGAATAATTATTCATTATTATAAGATTTAGCTTTGTGGCAACATCAGTTGGCCTAAGTTAACCTACAGAATCAAGTGATCTCTTGCACACCCTAGCCTACCTGCACATTGTTTCCCTGTCCAATTGGCAGGGACAGGGATATTGTTCCTCTCTGCGTATTCAAATGCCAGTTCACGGCACTTAACTGGAGCAAGGCCATGGAACTGGTCTGCTAGTTGTTTCAAGTGTTACGCAAACTCCTCCTCCATCTCATCTGTGTATATTCTCTTTGCCTCAGCTACTGCACCCCAGGCTACTGTTTTAACTACCCCTTTCTATTTTTCTTTATGAATCTTTGTAGGGTTTTCTTTCTATCCCTTCCAGCTTTTCTTAAGGACTTCTTTCCTTGGGTGACCTCAGCGGCTGCACTCTCCATCTCTGCGAGGGTTGATTGGCCCCAGGTTGTCTTCCTGGTGTGCTTTCTTGGCATGATGTCTTTTCTACAATGTTTATGACATTAAAAACATATGTAATGTAATATTACACTATATATGTAAACACTAAACTTAACTTGTGCATCATGGTCTCACTTTACCCCACAGCAGTTATCTCACTTTACCCCACAACCACCTTTTTAGAAAAAACAACATCTCTTAGCAATTCAGGCTAATCTTCAACTAGCATCAATGACATGGTTTTATATGTTGGAAGTTCATCAACATGCATGATAAGAGTTTTTCTACCTGAATCAATTTGCTTTGACACAACAGTTGATTAAGTTCACAGCAAGAGAATTTACTTTTACATGCAAAAAACTTGTTTTTGTGAAAAAACATACTTGCTTCGCTACATCAAAAACCGACTGAGGAGTTGCCTGTCTGCCAGCAAACTGGAAGCCTTTTTGTTGATGAAAAGGATGTCCTTGTGTTCCTTGATACTGACACAGTGATTGACAGAGTTGCAGAGAAGAGCGAATCAATGAAGAAACTGCTTTTATAAGGTGAGATTTAGGATAAATAAATACATTTGTGTTAAATTTGTGGATTTAATTAAATGTTTTGACAGAAAATAATGTTATTATTGCTTTGCTCTCTGCTCTCTCCTCTCTCAGGGTGCCCTTGCGGTTTTCAGTTGCTCGTGTTCGTAATCATCCAATTTCATTGCCTTACTACATATTCATTCTTGTGGCCTATTGGAGGGCCATTCAACATTTTCTCAACCAGTATGTACAGTATATCAGACTGTTGTCTAGCTCTAGTTTTTTTTTTGTCATTAGTCTTGCTATAATGCAATTGGTGTGTATCACTCACTTTTTTTGTCTGTCAAACTCTTTCTCTTTAAGGCTGCTCTGTCCCCCAGGGATGTACCAGGGATGTGCCTTTCATTGGTGTGGACTTCACAGGCGTTCTTCACATTTGTAAGTTTACTATGCTGTATACTGTTGTTATGTGTTCCTGCTGACATCCACCCGGATGGTCATAAAGCCTACTACTTTTACAGAGTGACTGTAATCAATGCAACTATCCATTATTGCATTACTTTAAAGACACCAATACTATCAATGTACATTTTTTTTTAAGTCTAATTTTCACTGTTCTCTTGGCCTCTCTTTCTCTCCTCTTGTCTTTTTTGGAGTGAAGGTTTGCCTTCCCCTGACGTGGAGTTCACGTGTTCTTTTTGTTTCATTGTGAGTTTACTAAATAGCTCTCATTTTAATTGTAGAAGAGACAGTATCAGATTGATCTAGCATATCTCACCACACCTTTCTGTCTCCCTTAGAGCCCCAAGGTCCACGCAGCCTTTTGTCTCAGCATATGTAAGTACAAAATGAGCTATTATCTCTCTGTTCACCTAAAGATTGTTTAAACAATACCTTAAACTGATCTCTCTCTCTCTCATATAGGGTGCCACTAGGGTGACTTACTGTGTTATAATTTGGAGTGTTTTATTTAGTGTTAATAAAATAATACATATTTGTATTCTGCCTGTTGTGTTCTTGCATTTTTTGCTGATTGTGAGATGTGTCAAACTGTACATATAATATATAATAATTAAAATATAATTATCAGTAATTTCAGAGGAGATTTGACCTAGCTGCAAAAGTCTCAGCAAGTATAGTGAAAGAGCGTATCATTTTTTTTAACATGGTTCCATGTAGGCTACTGCTCTTTATTTTAATTGTTGAAACAGCACAATATGGGGATATATCCCCTGGTATGTTGTGTGCCTCCGCATGCCGTATAAATAATCATGGTGGGCTGCCATGGCCAAAAATGCCAGGGCCATTTTTTGGTCGCAGTCCAACCCTGGTTTTAGGGTTAAGATAAGATAAGATAAGACCTTTAGCGTTAGTGAGAGCGGGGCACTGAAATTATGGCTAAATTAAGGCTATGTCAACTGGGCTATTGGTCATGATATCGGACTTATCGGAATGATGTAATAATTTCTGTTATCGGCCCGTGCGAAACGTCTTTGGGTGGCACATAGCCTATATGAGGCAACAACAGTTTAATTTCTTCTGTCAGTTTAATTCTAGAGCAAACATATTTTTGTACATTTTTGCAAATCTATCACAGGTGGATGTTAACGAAATGCTTCTGTACAGTTGGTCATGAAAAAGAATGACCAACAATAAAATACAATAGAATAAATATGAAACAAATGTATAAATAAAGATATGAATCTTACATTAAAGGAAAACTCATAACATGCAGTGATCAGCTTGCGAGGAATACCATCTTTTTGTTTTTATTACAGGGATGTATCAACAGTTGATGAGAGAGGTGTTCATCAGTGTGGGTTCTGTTGGGTGACCTCACCCTGAAGTGAAACAACAGTCGTTGCCAGAAGGGGGAACATAGATGGACATAGAAGGTGACAATCAATCGACAAAAGAGAAAACGGCCGATAAAACCAGTTCCCTGTTCAGGACGGTATTGCCGACAGTCTTTTAACAACCTTATCAGTCACTGATGCTTCAAAATAAATACCAACTTGGCAAAAAAACAACAACACCTTCCTCCTGTCTCCCTGCCTCAATTTTGTGGCACAGCTAGCGAATGAGGCTGGGGCCTCTGTATTAATACATGTACTGTATCTAAGTACAAGCCTCCAGGCTCTAAAATAATACAACAAAGGATAAATTAAAGGAATGATAAATTAAAAAATAAATAAAAACCTGATGATTACTCTTCAGAATCCCTACTCACTCTTACCTTAAATTATACGGCAAAACATTTCAGAGCCCCCTTTAGAAAAGGATTTTCAACAAAGCAGTAGTTTTTTCTGGAGCAGATTGTCATGGACATTAGCTAGCTCAAAGAATAAAAGTGTTTAGTGTTTAGTGTTTAGTACATGTCATCGTTACATACCTCACCTCACTTAAGGGGTGGAATGCATTGGGATGGATTTGAGAAGAGGTCTGTGACACAGAAAATACAGAATGACCGGAAGAAAAAGGAAATGGTATGGAACCCTATACAAAGTTATGTTTCAATAGCACTCAAACACGTACCCTTAGTTATTCATGTTCCAATACCCAGCCCTGATAGTGCACGTTTGCATTGTGACAGCCCATAGCACAAAGCGGGGACATATAATAAATCACTTGTTGAATCTATGAGCATCCTGATCCCTTCCCCTACTGAAAGAAAACCACGAATGACTAAATGGATGTTGTCACAAGTGCCCTTCTACAGTAGAGCCCCCCGGGGCCACATCGTTACAGCAGGTTTTAAAAGGGGGTGTGGCCTAATACCATGCAAGCCAGTGAGTGTGCAAAATAAACGTTAAAGTAGCCAGACTATTTTTGTCTTCTTAGTACATCAAGGAAGGCTTTTGCGAAGCGGTGTTAAAAAAAAAGTGTATGTACAAAAATATCTGTTGACTTGCTGTGTTTTGGGGGGGAAGAAGCCCCTCTTCTATACTTCCAAAACACAATACAGCACAGAAACCTTATAGTATTAACTAATACTGTGTTTTAGTTAAAGAATCAGTAACACCATCATCATCACCGTCTTTAATTTCCCTATTTGAAAGAGCGATATACGTGTTCCAGCCAAGACTTGTGTGTGTGAAATGTATAAGGCTTCTGACTTGTCTAGGATGGCCATTCACCCGTAGACAAGCATTGGCGGGAAAAAAAAAAACATTCAAAGTATTTACAAAGGAAAATACCTTTTTCTTCCTCGGACTGAGGGGTTCAGCCATTGTTCTTTGACTTAGCAGCATCATCATCATCCTCACCACAAATGATCTGGACAGACAGCATTCGTTGGCCACACAACACCAGGGTGACTGTTAGTTACTGTAGGTTGAAATGACACCTCGGACCATTAAGGGTCTGTCTGACTGACTGTCCTGTAGTGGGCGAGGGGTTTAAAAGGACTTAAAAGGTCAGAATCCTGCTGAGAATTGTCTTTTGAAGCGCCTCTGTTAGAAAATTAAGATTAGATTGAAACTATTCTTTTTTAGATTGTCAATTTTTCTGCAGTTAGAGGGAAGGGAAAAACAGGAATAGGTTCCATTTTTGACAACTATTTAGCTATAAAAGGGTTGAAATCTTATAATTTATTATATAGAATTAAACAATTGAAGCAGTGGTTCTCAAAAGCCTTAATAATGATGACAAACAGAAAGAAGTAAAACAAACAAAACTTACAACGACATTTATCTGTTTTTAAATTACCTTTCAAATGTTTAATATTTGGTTTTCCATTGGACTCCCAAAAAGAGATTTTTAGACCTCCTCCAGAAACCAGAACATTTCCGTCTGCCATCGAAAGCCTCCCCCCTCAAAACCTGTTTGAACCAGCCTCGGAGTGGGAAGCATGGTGACATGCAGATCTGCAAAACGCAAAGAAAATGGAATGGCGGAGGGGGGGGTGGGGTCGTGTCGTCGTTGTGCGAGGAACGGGATGGGCCTGGGGGGGTGGAGGTCGTCCATTAGCTGTGAGAGGAGACGTCAGAGGAGCTGCTGCTGTTGCTGTTGGTGGTCTGGGCGCGCTTGATGTACAGGTTCAGCAGCTTCATCTGCAGGCACACAAACAGACCGGCGCTCTATGCTACGTTCAACGCTAGAGGGCTCCCCTCAGAAATAGGAATGTGATTCAATTCAGCGACTACAATAAAGGACGCCAAATATAAAGCAGTTGTGTTGAGTTAGCGTAGATATGTAGGTGCGTGTACGTTTATGCGTGTGTAAGTATGTTTACATTGTGTATGTTTGTCTAATAGTGTGTGTGTGTGTGTGTGTGTGTGTGTGTGTGTGTGTGTGTGTATGTGTGTGTGTGTGTGTGTGTGTGCGTGTGTGTGTGTG
>JAOPUD010000062.1:11741924-11754343 GCA_027122715.1 Trisopterus minutus
GACAAACAAACAAACAAGGGGGTCGTCTGCATGCACATCAATGGAAAGAAGGGTCAGGGAGAGGGGAGAACAATTTTGGATTTGCGGTTACTGGTTATGGCCTAAGTATTTACTTCAAGATAGCTCACAAAAGGAGCCCAAATCCTATCGAAGTGGTGCCTTTTATCTCTTAAGGAAAATCTAATTTCCTCAAGGTGTAAAGTGTTGGTAAGCTCACTAAGCCACGCCTGTAGGGAAGCCTGTTGTTTCTTCCAAAAGGTCAGTATGAGCTTTTTTGCACTGAGCAGTCCATATGACAGGAATTGCAGTTCATATTTTGACAGTTTGAATGACTGATCTGACAGCCCAAACAACATCTGGCTCAAGGTCCTTTTGTGTGACATTTTTTTAAACAAAAAAAATGCCCTGCCAGTATCCTTGTAGGTTGGGGCAAAGAACAAACCTGTGAGCTGCATTACAGCATTACACTTGAAGCGACATTAAGAAATATCTTGTCCAAATTACTCTTAGAATAGTGGAGTCTGTGTACCACTTTAAAGTAGTAGCTGTTAAAATAGATCCTAAAAAATGTGTCTAAGCAGGAGGGGCTAGCTGTTGCTAAATCTTTTGAGTGTGACTGTACAAAGTTCCTTATTTGCAAGAATCTAAAGAAATGATTCCTATGGAGACCACATTTCTCCTGAATTTCTGGAGAGGTCGCAAATCTCCCATTTAGGTAGAGATCCCCAATGCATTGTCTGCCCACCTCTTTTCATGTTTGAAGCCATTTGCTCTAGGGAGCAAAAAGGATAGAGAGTTTGCACCACAGGACATCTTGATTTGTTTCCAGACCCTTATCATGTTGTGGATAATAAAATTATCCCCGTAAACAGTTATTTTATGGCCAGTTGTTGAGTATTACAGCTGTTAGATCATGAGGGGTGCTCTGCTCCATTTCTAATTCCATCCACACCCCAAATCCAATATGATCGTTCAGCAACAGTGCTATAGTTCTAAGGTTGGAGGCCCAATAGTAGAGTTGGAAGGCTGGAACCTCCCCTCACATCTTGGTTTGCAAAGGTGTGCTTTTTTTGATCCTGTGATGTAGTGCCAGATAAAGGGCATGATTAGTGAGTCCAGTTGTTTAAAAATTCTTTAGGAAGAAAGACAGGGAGATTTTGGAATAGGTATAACAGCTGTGGAAGGAAAATCATCTTAATGGTATTAACCCTTCCAATTAGAGAGATGGGGAGGGACCTCCAGAATTGAATATTTGATTTAGATTTCTCCAACAGAGGAGTGTAGTTAGCTGCAAACTAAAATTTTGGCAGTTTGGTTACAACAATGCCAAGGTACATGAATTTGTCTTTAGATATTTTGAATGGAAGATGTCAAAGTTGAGAGGAGTCTATAAGCCCAACTGGCATAATTTCACTTTTCCTCTGGGTGAAAATCTTGAGCATGAAGGGTGTTAATTTGTTAAAGTTTTTGTATGTTTCACAGGGTATCCCGTCAGGGCCAGGTGTTTTCCCTGATTTCAATGATTAAATAGTTTTGTTTATTTCTTCTAGTGTTATATCTGCCCCAAGAAAATCATGATCATCCTGGGTCAGTGTTGGCAAATTACACTTGTCAAGAAATGTCTCAATGGGGACTGGGTCCTGATTAGTTTTACTAGAGTAAAGTGCTTCATAAAATTGCTTGAAGCGGTTGTTGATATCTTAAGGTGAAGTCAAGGGCACCCCAGAGTCAGGTTTAATCTTATGGATTGACGGGTCATTCTCTAATTTACGTAGTTGTCTAGCTAGCAGCTTGTGAGGCTTATCGCCAAATTCAAAATACTTCTGCTTTACATACCTAAACTTTGTTGAAAGCCTTTGTGAGATAATCTGGTTATAATTGAATCTGAGTTTAAGTCTTTTCTTATACAGATCGGGGGAAGACTCAGCATTGTCAAGCTGGTGGATTTCCTGTTCTAAGTTTAGTAAAGTTATCTTGTTCTGTTAATTTCTTCGTCCTTTAAATGCGATAACACACCCCCTCAAGTATGCTTTAAAGGTCTCCCACAATAATGAAGAAGAAGTATTTGGTTGGTCATTAATGTCAAAAAATGATTTGATCTCTGCACGGAGGTAAACACTAAATGCAGGATCACTCAGAAGCTGAGGGTCAACTCTCCATATTGGCTTAGTTGAGGAGAAATCAGTTAGGTTGAGAATGAATGTGACTGGGTGACTGGACTGGTGACTATGATCAGAAATTATAAATGTCACAGTATTTAGCATTAAGAATATGGGGCATCAGTTTCCTGTCGACCAGGAAATAATCAATACGCGTATAAACATTGTGGACTGAGGAGTGAAAAGAGTAATCTCTGCCTGAAGGATTAAAAGTTCTCCACAAATCATATATGTTTGTATTATTAATGTATACTTTTAATAAATCCCTGGTTTTGGATGGAGGAGCTCGTTGTGTGGAAGACCTATCCAAATATGGGTCGATGACACAATTGATCAATAATACAATAATTAGATTAGTGAGTGATAACTCTGGGATCAGAGAGAACACTTGGGGATTATCAAAGGCCCATAGCAAGAGTCACTGGTGAAGAGTGCATTTCCCCAATCACTCTAATGTATCTTCCATCTCTGTCTACGATTGTTGATTAGTGTTTGTGAATGCCTTTACGTATTAAGATGGCAGTTCCCCAAGATTTAGCTGAAAAAGTAGAGTGGAAAATCTGGCCTATCCAGTTAGATCTTAGTCTGAAGTGAGCATCATTCTTAAGATGCGTCTCTTGAAGAAACATAATTTCTGAATTCAGTGCCTTCAGATGAGATAGAACTTTGCCATGCTTGATGATTGATTCATGCCTTTGACATTCCAAAATGTGAAGATGAGTCCCCTCCCTTTATCTAGGCTTCTAATGGCTTGTACAGTAGGCCTACTAATTTTAACACAGAGTCAGATATCATTAACCCATTCCCCCACGACCCGCATAATCCTTCCTAAGTACAGAAGCAGACAAAACTTTCATTAACCAACAAGCCCCTAGCCACCGTCCCTACGTTCCCAAAACCCCTGTGTAAACCCATAAGACCCAGGTAAACTATAAACAGTGGTGCATTAAACTGGAAAATAAAAGTAAAGTAATAAACACAAAAAACAAAAGCGTACCCGTAGCACACATGGCCTAAACCGCAAGTTATCATGGGCATCCTAGTGAGTCCTGAAAACTAATACTATCTAAATAAAAAGCTCCTATAGTTGCTGATAGCCTACATCAGGCTGTGAGATAAAAGCAAAACGTAAGTTTGTAACTGAGTCAGTTTGTAACTGACTCAGTCAGTGAATGAGGCACCTCGCTCGAGCTCGGCTTAAGTCATAGCCTGCTCGCTAGCTACTTCCTTCACAGCAGAAATAGCATTACTGGTATCGTTCTTCAGTGCAGTCAGTTCACTCCGTATTGAGGACGAAAGCTGTTCTCTCTGGTCAATCATATCCCCAATTTCAGCTTTAAATGAGCAGATTTCCGTCTGTAGGGCAGCAAGTCCATCCAACACCGCTTTGCTAACATGTTGACTAGCTTCCTCGTGGTCGCTAGCTTCCGATGATAGGCTGTTTGGTTGGTTTTGTTCTGGCTTTTTGGAGGGTTGTTTAGGCATCTTGGACACCTTGGACATCTTGAAGCACTGTACTGTCTACACCTGTCGATTGGTTGTTTGCTATATTTTTTCGTAATTTTTTTCAGGAGCTCTCTTAACCACGACTTATGTCCTTCATGACGTAACTGGAAGCCGGGACGATACATCTTAACGTGGAACTATTTGATGCGATGATCTAACGATCCGCTACGATTTGATGCAAGATGATTCAAACCGATATACAGTTAATATTCACAACACATACATTTTCAATTAATTGAAATAATCATTCTATAAAAGAGCCATTGCCTACTTTCAAATAGATGCATGGTATAGGGACCATGGAATCTTATTTATATTTGTTTCAATGGGCAAAAAATGGAAGAGAAATTAGAACTACACGTCTATTTATTAGTTTTTTTATAGACTTGATCACAGCCCTACACCATTTAAAAATAGCGATGCAGTTGCCAATATTCCCCTTCTTTTAATAAAACCCAAAGGACTTCCTCACATTTGATTTCAGATTTGCAGGTGCACTGAAAATAGTTTCCCAGTTTTCGGACATGTTGTATTGTTCTATTTTTAATATGGTTGTTTTTCGCATGAGAGACGTGGACACGTGCACAGAGACATACACAGACACACGGATCCGCCCACTTCCTTAAAGTTACTAAATAGCTGTCTTGATGTTAGGCTAAGGCTTCACTCAACCGATTAACAAAGTTTAAATAGGTGCATTGACCGATTCTGATATACCCGTATATTAGGGCTGGGCGGTTTATCGATATTTGAAATATGTAGATATTGAACGAGACACTATCGTCAACATCGGAAAAAAATAAAAAGCCGTTTCGAGCCACGCCTGATGCCTGCTATTTCCTCACTGTCTCTCTGTCCCGCTCTGCCTCTGGCACACACAGTGTTGCCAGATTGGGTCAAATTTCCTGCACACAATCTGCTTTTGACTGATTCATTTTCAAACGTTTAGCCACCCTGGCCTACACCTAAATTTAGAATTGAGTTTGCAATTAGCAAGGCAGGTTACAGAGCACAGTGACGCAGTCAGGCAGGAAATGAAAGGACATCGGCGCCCCGGATGTAGAATGAAGAGTTGGAACGCGCCAACGGCAACTATGTTAATACAACAACAAATCGATATATATATCTTATATATTATACGGCTTTCTGCTTGAAAATATCGGGATGGATCGACTTTTGGTACATATCGCCCAGCACTAACGTATATATCGATTTTTACTCATCACAATGCAATACATCATTAGCCATTGGACATTTTCCACAAGGCATTTTTACGTACTCAAGAGTCAATTCTTGATCATGATGGAATAAAAAGTTAATCCAAATGATGCTGCTGTTTAAGGTCATCAGGTAACCGATAAAGCTGACATTAGGTGCAGTGGACTGAGGTTGACTTACTGGAATAATCACTCTAAAGAGGATCTTGACTGATACCAAGAAAACCAAGAATTCCCCTCCCCACGAGGCCCAGCCTCTAGAGGGTGAGGTGTAGGCAGTGTACGACCGGCTGCGACCTGACACTTTCTCCTACCTTGCGGACGTCGGAGCTCTTTGGTTCGGTGGTCCAGGTGATGATGCGGGACACAGCCAGGCGCGTCTCACTCGAGTTGACGAAGTCCCCAGGATCCATGTGCCGTGCCAGGGACTCAATGTACTTGAGGATGGCCACCTTGACCTGACAGAAACGACCCACTGGCTCAGGCCACCACATCACAGGTCCCACCAAGAGTCTACCTTCAATATGGTGGTTACATTTGCATTCCCCATGCTTTTTGATTAATTTAAAATGCCCTTTTAATCGCAGGCAACTAAGTTTACTTTTCCAGAGGATTCAGATTCACTCTTGTACCAGGCAGGAGTAAGGGGGTATATAAATATGTCATGCAGGTAGGTGGGGAGGGGAGCCCCACTACCACTACATCAATAAAATGGGCTAAACTGAATAAATGATTAAAATACTATGATTAATAGTGGATTGAAAAACAGCTAATACATTACACAAATTATCCTTAAAATTAGATCACAAAATCAAAAACCTTAGAACAGATTTTATACAACACATTGAAATAAACTCCACTTAGCTAGGTCCCTGAACTGGTATACTACTGAGTCAGCCATACCTTGAGGTTAGGAGTCTGAGTTTGGTCCACGATGAATCTCATCAGGATGTTGAACTGTTGATCGAAGGGGAAAGAATCCCTGAAGAACACAAAAACCCACGAGCAATGTTTAATAGTGTCATAGTGGCATGAACCAGAGCAAGTAAGCAGAGCTGAGCGGTGCGAATATCCCGCTCCTCGCTTAGGTGGCTGTTCACTCGGTCGCTCTGCTCAATATCGCTCCCCGCACTAGTGAAATCATTCCACGCTCGCTCCAATTTAAGAGGGAGAAATAATCTACTACGAATGGTCACCTTAAACAGAGAACTTAATACTAAAGAACTAAGAGCAACAACAATATATTTCAATGAACAAGCTTGGCAACATCAATACAAAGATTTGCCTAAAAATAAAGGTATCAGTGGGATTAATTGTCTAAAGAATACAGGCTAGGCATCCAAGTTTTACACAACCAAAACAGGATAAAAGTGTTTGCTAGAAACCATAACCATGCGGCCACAATAAGTCAATCAGAAATGTAGACTATTGAACTGCCTTCATGTAGCCTATTTCAAAAATTACATGAGCCTGTAATTACGGTCATCCTTAACATTAAATAAAAATATGAATTAGGCCATAAAATAAAGAAATTAAGCAGCAAGGCTAAGCATCAACAAGTGCACTTTAAAATTGATATGTGTCTGTAGGCTAGGCCTTATAATTGCCATCCTATAGCCTAACTAATAATAGGCTAAATAAAAAAGGAATAAGACAGACAGGCCTGCATTAGTTATTTTGGAATCACTTTCAAGAAAGTCTGGCCAAGGTCTGAGGCTTCAGACTACTGCGGTGACTTCTGGACAGCAGGTCAGCAGCAGAAAACACCCTCTTGGCACTTGCAGAGCCACTTGGGATGCTGAACACTCTGTAAGCTACTTTGGCCAGGTGTGGAAAAAACACGGCATTCTCTTTCCAAAATGAGATAACCTCTGTGTCCGGGTTCTGCCTCGAGGAGCTGCTCAACGTCATATGAGCCAGGACAGATTTTGGTCCAGAATCAGTGTTGGATGGGCCTGAGGTGTCGGTGTCAGGTGTCCCGCTGGAAGGGTTAACTCCCATGGTTTCCTCAATGAGGAGGTCCCGGATCTTCCCAACCTTGTTGCATACAGACTCATCTTGAATTATCCATTCAGTCTTGAATCTGAGGTCTAATATTGATGCTAAAACAAGATGCTTGTCTGTGTACTATCTCTCGTACCGAGTTGACATGTTGTGTGCCAATGTTTTTGCATAGGCTGCGATTGTCATGGGCAGACCAGCATCGTTAGAGAGCAGGGATTTTATTTTGATGACTGCGGGGAGAATCATTCCCAGGTTACCTAACTCCTTCTGCCATTTTTGAGTTGGGGCTGCCAGGGGGGTAAGCACTCGGACAAGGTGAGTCAGTGAGATGAGTAGCATTAGTTTTGAGTTTGTTTAGCCACAATGGGTCTTTCTGAAACAGTCAGAGGACCGAATCAATCATGTGTAACTGGCTGCTCCATCTAGTGATGCAGGCAGTTGTGGGCCGGACCCCTAATGGGTCTGTTACCTCAGTGTTTAATGTGCTCTTGCGCACACTTCTCACCAGCGGACCGACTTTCAGGAGCAGCCTAGTAATGCTGTTGTGCTCGTTACAGGCATTTTTGATTGACAGCTGGAGCATGTGAATCGGACACCGCAGATGTATGTTGGACACGGTGCAGTACTGGTTTATCATTGTCTCAACGATGGCCGCTACTTCTTCCACCTTGATCTGCAGGAGAGCAGGTGGTCTATCCTCCTCCTGGTCTTGGTCAGTGCTGCTGCTTCTGGCACCCGCGACCTCATCCTCGCTCTCAGCCTCCTCTTCAGTGACAGGGATGAGGTTAAATGCCTTTACTATGTTACTGGCACTGTCGGTCACCCGCCGCTCCACATTGCAATATTGCAGGACACTTTTGTACTTTTGGTAAATATGATCAGCAGTGTGGTCACAGCCCAATAAAACAGTGTGTCCCTGGAACGTCCCATCATCTTCTTATGACAAATGTACTTATTGTAAGTCGCTTTGGATAAAAGCGTCTGCTAAATGCCCTAAATGTAAATGTAAATCAATAAAACTGGCCACAATGCAGAGGAAGCTGTGCCCCATGGTCCAATTGGTCCAAATGTCCACTGACAGAACAAACCCATCACCATTTTGCAGTAGGTCTCACAGCTTTGCTTCCATCTTCTCAAGAGCATGGGTTATAAGGGTGTTCCGCAGAGGGGTGTGCGGCCTTGCTGGGCCACGCTGGCAAAGTGTCGCATCCCTTCTCGTTCTCCTTTATTGAGTGCTTCATAGTCCATGTGGATCCTTTAAAAAAGGTTGTGTCTAGTTCCTTCTTTCTTGTCCTAGATATGGTTGGGGCTCTGGGTGCAGTGAAGATACTTTTAAATGCCTCACTTTTTCTGCTGTTGTTGCTGCTGCTGCATTTCTGTCTTTATGAAATACAATTTCATGAACAGCGATAAGTAGATTACAAAAATCTTACTAGGCCTACTTGAAATGGCAAAACTAATTAATAGTATGTTTATTATTAGCCTGTATTTAATTAAGCCTTCTACTTGATGTGAAGCGACCAGAGGCTGCTATGAATACCGTGAGTCAGGTCTAATGGTTTTTACAGAGACTTGGTTTAGCAGAGATGTACCAGACAACTTTGTACAGGTGGACGGGTTTTCTCATGTACGTTTGGACAGAGATGGGCAAAACAAGAGGAGGAGGAGCATGCATTTATATCAAGGACAGTTGGTGTTCAAACTTTGCAATAAGAGACACTATATGCAACCCGGACTTGGAGCTACTCTGTGTTACTTTACGTCCACACTACCTGCCAAGGGAATTTAGTAACATATTTGTGCGCCGTCTATATCCCACCTAGTGGAAATGGCAACAGAGCAGCAAATCAAATAGCTGACTGTGTGCATCGTCACCTACAGAACAAACCTGACGCTCCAATACTGATAAGTCTACCTGGTTTCTATCAATATATGAAGTGTAACACCAGAAATAAGAACATTCTTAATAAGTGCTATGGTAAAGCCAAGGATGCTTATACAGCCAGAGCCAAACTTAGAAACTCTGACCACAAAGCAATCCATTTGCTACCCACATATCGGTCAGTCCAGCAAACCAGAAATCCCAACTGTAAAGGTGTGGTCTGATGACAATATCGAGGAATTGAAAGGTTTTTTCCTCTCTATGTTGACTCCATCATAACACAGAGAACTGTCTAAATTTACCTAAACAATAAACATTACATCCCAAGAGACATTAGGGGGTGTATTAACAGGATAAAAATCAGCCTTAAAAACTTAGCGACACAGGGAGTCAGAACAGCTCAAAAAGAGCTCAATCAACACATGAGAGCAGCTAGGCTGCAGTATATGGAAGAACAGGATTTGTCCGCACATAACTCCAAGAAACTGTGGGATTCAATTAGAGGAATGACAAAATGGAGGCAAAAAGGAAGCCCCTGTTTCCTCAGGATGAAATCTAAAAGGCAAATGTACTGAACCAATTTTATATGCTTTTTGAATCCGATAACAACAGGAACTGCTGTGTTGTTTTAGAAAATGGAACTTGTAATGTGAAAGACAGGATTTTTTTTGACTTCCGGTAAGCCAGGTCGGTCAAATGGCGTGGGCGGGTAATGGGTGGACGCCGAGGCCGTAGAAATACCAAAAACTCAAACAAAACTCTGGAAAACAGTACGTTGGAAGAGGTTGAACACATCCAAATGGAACATGAGGGTGAAAACTAGATAAAGCAAGAAATTGCCTATCTCAGACAAGATATTGACCACAAGCTCACGGAAAACAATAAGGAAATACAGGAGCAAAAAAAGGACACAACCGAAGCACAGGCCCGCATAGCGGAGCTGGAAGAATATAACACAGAGGCAAGCGACATGCTCGCTAAGGTGGTGAAGCAGACACGCCAGATGCAGGACAAACTAACGGACCTAGAAGCGAGATCACGGAGGAACAATGTAAGGCTTTTTGGCCTGCCCGAGGACACCGAAGGAGCCTCTGTCGCCAAACACCTGGACAAGTTGCTAAAAAAGGAGCTGCAGTTACCCGACGAAACCAATCTGCAAATTCAGCGAGCACACAGAGCTCTCACACGAAAACTGAATCCAGACGGCACTCCAAGATCAAAAGTGGTTAATTAATCCTTCAGTGTGAAACCAAGGAGATGGTCCTACAGAAATTTTGGGAGACGAAGGGGCTACAGGTGGGCGACAAAAAAAAATTGACCACGACTACCCCACTGAGATTGTGCAAAAACATATCTAAGTATCAAGAAGACACTGAAGGAAAGGGCCATCCGTTTCCAAACCCCATTCACGAAAATAAGAATGCATTGGAATAACGGTGTGAGGACCTATGACAGTGGGCAGGAGGCAGCGGAGGTCACGACAGCCAGGGGAACACCTGTGGACGTGCCGAGCGATGATGCGGGAGGCAGCGGAGGAGTGGAGCCGAGGTAAGCTGGGACGGAAACGAGCAGGACGCCCGAGAACGATGATGGAGGCGGCTGCACAGCGAACGCTGGAAAAGTTACAAGGTTTCCAGCGGAGAGCCGACAATCAATACCCCAGACAGGGTGGAAGATAACAGCGCTGCAAGGTGACACATAACAACCGCTGCTTAGCCTCCGACACAGCAGCAGATGCAGCCCTTCGAGCCTGTCAATATCCTGCAACTGCAGAAGGAGTCCTCCAGGATAACATATCCCCTTATTCTGTCAGATGGCCCGACCACCGGTGTCCACCACGGTTATCGCCCCTTGAGGCACCTTAGACCTTGATGCCACAGCTCACCGCAACAGCTTCGGTAATGGAGGTTTTGAACACTGCCCACTATGGCTCAATGCCCCCCAACATCCACAAGGATGCCAGAAAAGCTCTGTTGGTGGTGTGAGTTGAAGATCTCTAGGATGGGGACTCTGTCCAGAGTCTTCCCCCATTCCCTGATCCAACTCACCACCAGAGTTGATCACCACCTGAGTTGACATTTCCGACCCTCTCTTCACCCGAGTGTCCAAAACATGTGGCATCAGATTGGATGACACGATCACAAAATCAATCATCGATCTTCGGCCTAGGGTACTCTAGTACCAGGTACACTTATGAGCACCCTTATGTTTAAACATGGTGTTTGTTATTGAAAATCCATGGCTGGGGCCCTGGGCTTCCTCCGGGCAGGGTCTCTCCTCCTCTTTCTTCATTGGGGTCTTGTGAACCATTTTTAGTCTGGCCCCTCACCTGAGACCACTCTGCCATGGGAGACCCTACCAGGAGCACAAGGATCCAGACAACACAGCCCTCAGGATCACAGGGACACACAAACCGTGTGAGGTAGACAACAATCTTCAAATCATGTCTCAATATTAATCATAATCCCCAGATAATACTTCCTATTCTCTTAAGGTAGGAACTGGTTATTGCAGCAAAAAAAATAAATGATAATTACACTAATAAAAATAATAATATACAAATGTAAAATAAATAGATAACAAAACCAAAATGAATGAAAGATTGCTGACTGTCTCAGCGTCAGGGTGGTCCTCACCGCGTGATGTCCAGGGCCTTCTGGACTTTGGCCTGCACAGAGCCCAGCAGGTCAGCGCCCATCTTCTTCAGCAGCTGGGTGAGCAGGACGAATAGCCAGTCTAGCAGGTCGTCCCGGTGAACCGTCACAAAGTCCACCAGCGTCTCAAGGAACATGCTGAAAACCTGGGGGGGGGGGGTTCAAATTACTTGACTGGGAGAACTCAATGTGTGTCTATAGATAAACAAAACTCTGCATCTCTGGAGGTGAAGTCTGGCGTTCCTCAGGGATCAATCTTGGGACCTGTTTTATTTACTATTTATATAAAAAACCTTGGTCTAGGCCTAGATCAAGCAAAGGTACATCTCTACGCAGACAATGATATTATTTACATGCATGCATCTATGTCACTTTTAAAAAACTAGATGTAGTTTATCATTCTGCCCTGCGCTTTGTAACAGGTGCTTACGCAAGGACACATCATTGTAAATTATTTGAAATGGTCCAGTGGACATCATTATATCTGAGAAGAAAAAATAATTTACATTTTCACGGCTAAGGCTTTAATGGGTGAATTACCTAACTAGCAGTTTGCTTAGTCAGTGTACCAGTACATATAGCACTCGGTCTTTTTTACTGACTCACTGCACGCACAGAAAACAACCCATCTCAAACAGAAACATATCACAGTATTTAACATGCACATTTCTTATAACTCTCCGATGTCTTATTTGTTCAGTGTATTAGTTAAATGTTGTGTGTTGGGTTTTTTTTGTCTTACTGTATGTTTTCTCTGTACTGAAATATTATACCGCTCATCTTGACCAGGGCTCCCTGGAAGAAGAGATATTGTATCTCAGTAGGACCTTCCTGGTTAAATTTGGTTGTTAATGTGCTTCATGGTAAATAAAATGGCCTTTTTGGGTGGAATCCCCAAAAACACACACACACACACACAGACACACACACACAGACACACACACAGACACACACACACACACACACACACACACACACACACACACACACACACACA
>JAOPUD010000062.1:11804257-11816426 GCA_027122715.1 Trisopterus minutus
CACACACACACACACACACACACACACACACACACACACACACACACACACACACACACACACACACACACACTTTTGTAGATGCTTTTCGATAATCTTTCCCACTGAAAGTTCTTTCACAACACAACCAGAACAAATTGTTGATATCACACAGGCTTGTTGAGGAATGGTTCACTATCTGACATGACAGCAGCCGGGGGGAAAGGGATGGAGCCTGCTGACTGTAGACACACCGACCTTAGCTGGAACCACTGAGGAGGGCCCGAAAGGAATTATCAGACATAGAGAGACAGTAACGTGTCAGTGTGGATCGGCCTGACTCAGAACTCACGAATCATGACATACTCACAGAGTGCACCAGGCAGGCTTTGTCAGGCAAGAATATGCTTACCCACACATTTGTAGCACAACTAATTAATTTGCACTTAAATGCATTTTTGGCCGCTTCAGGTATAACACCATGTGGTCTTATGGATTCAGAGCCACATGGTGGTAACAGTAGCACAAACTATAACTATATTTCATTGTCAGCACAGTAGCATTTATTGTCTATGAGTATTAGCATTTTCATGTGTTTCGTGCAAATCCTCTGTAGCACAGGAATGCAGCCAAGTTGTAAACTTGACAGGTAAATGAACTACCGTGAGAGCAGAATGAGCTTGGTTTTCTTACTCAACAAAAGACAACATTCTCGGGAGAAGACCATTTATATGAGGCTATGACGGTTTTCTACTGCAGAACAACAGATTAAAAAGTGGTTACATGCCTCCTCACAAAGCTCCTCAGTTTATGGAGGACAAATCCAACGCAATCCCCCCCCCCCCCCCCCCCCCCCCCCCCTCTCACTAGAACTAAATACTTTCCACATTCAGTCCCTGATGATTGGCTGAATCCTGGCATGCTCTTAAAGGCCTCATCGCTCCGCATCAATACACTCAGTGAAGTCCACCCCACCACACTGAGCGGCACTGTGTTTCAGATATTCTATTTCTGTATTTATTGGTTTGTGTGTTTGTTTGTTTGCGGGGTTTAGTTCGGAGCCAGCTGACTTTCCTGCCGGCTATTTGTCCTTGAAAACAGACAACATCATCGCCCGCTGTTACTAAATGACTAAGAGACCCAGAGAGGGGGGACCCCCTGAGGTGGGGTGGCAAGAGGCGGGAGGGACTGAGGGGAAGGGGGGAGAGAGAGAGCGAGAGCGAGAGAGAAAGCAAGAGCGAGACAGACAGACAGTGAAATAGACAGAAAGAGACAGAGCCAGTCACATAGAAAGACAGAGAGGAAGTAATGCACATGTAGGCTTTTCTTTTCCTCTGAATTATCCTCTCCAGTGTGGAAAACTATGAATAAGCTGCATTTGAGTTCAGTGCAGGAAATAAACATTGGTCCAGGCAGCAAGCACATTCATGGCATTTAAATGCTTTCCAATGCTTCAACTTCTTCAAACATTTCAGCTTTATCTCATCTAACCTAGTTTGTGGTGACACAATGACACAACGTTCCCAATGGCACTGTCAATACTTAAAACCGTAATAGCAAAATCATAAAATAATAACAGCAATAATAAAACCAATAAAAAGTCAGTGCAGTCTCCCACCATAGTTGGGTCCGATATTGTAGGTCTCATATTTGGAACTGGCAGTCAAAGTCATTGAACTCAACATCACACACTTTAGTCCATTCAGGGCTAAAGAACTAAGTGCGACAAAAAAGACAGCGACGTTGTTTTCTACAGTATTAATGGAAGATCCCATTCAACCTATGCTTCAACTCTTAATAATGGTATACAGGCACAGCAGCTTAACAGCTGACACGCCAAAAATGAAATGCCCAAAAAAAAAAAATAATCCAAGCCTCCGGATTGTCTGCACTGCCAGTTATGTGTTGGGCACTGAGTGCATTTTGCTCTGCGCAATAAGGATATGGGATCACTGTAATATTCAGACAGACGTGCAACAAAAGCCAGTGTCTCTTGACCTCAGTAGACAAGAGTGTTCACACACCAGGCAGACACTTAGAACAGAGAGAGGACTGCAGCGGTTGGTCGTTGTCAAGACCACTCATGTAATCCAAACGTCTGTGCTGATGAATTCAAGACAGAGGATCCTTTGGTTTTATTCCAAAATATGGTCCAATCAATCGCACTGGGAGAACGTGAGGCTCCCACTGGAATAACACATGGGTCTTTGACTAGTGCCTGTATGCTGTTTGTCTGTATAATGGAAATCTTTATCGATCCAAAACTCTGCAACAATATCACGATTGCATTACTTGGTTCCGGAGTTCAACATCACTGCTCTGTTGTTCAACCAGGCCTGGGCAATAAAACAATAAATTATCATATTGTGATAGACTTTTGATCAATATCAATATAAAACATGTGTATAAAACATAAAACAATATCTATCGAAAAGAGATTGGACCCACCGAATCTAGCAGCTGGTCTGTTACACAAACACGGTTCCATACTTTTAATTTTATATACATTAAATGTCTATATATATTTTATATTTACAATATTTGAGTGTTTTTCATTGTTGTTTCGATCAACATTGGAGTATTATCCAATGGAGAACAGTGGGAGGTCATATTAAGTGTTAAGCAGAAGTGTTTAAATCCAGCATGGTAATTCCTAGTCTTTTTAGCTCATACAAATTATCAATAGTTATCGATATCGATCAATATGACATAACATATATCGTGATATATCTTTCCCATATCACCAAGCATATGTTCAACCACCATTATTTTTCCAATACAAAAATTGTATCCAAACAAGGATTTTATATTCCTTCTAGGTTTCTACTGCATTCTCTTGAACCACAGTTCAAGTCACTTTGTGTAAGGATTTGTCAGGATAACATTATCAAACACTTTCCAACAAAAACAAGCTTCTGAGCTCACCCTAGCATCCTAAGACATCACATGATGTATGCTTTAGAAACTATATATTTTCTCAAACCCTGAACCTTAGTCCTAACCCTAATAGCGAAGTACAACCACCTTCTTTTTCGACTGCAACGATACTAAAATGCGACAATGATTATTTTATTTTTTACATTGCTCGCGAATTTCTCCAAGGTTCTTACCTTGAAGTTGCTTGAGTTAACCCAGGAGGTTGCGATGCCGTCCACCAACTTGTCCAGGCTGGTCTGATCGTGCTCCAGGTCGCTGGACTTGTCTTTGTCCGAGACGTAGTCGATGATATCCTGGCCCACTTGCAGTCTGCGCCCGACGTCCTTCTGCAGAACCTGGTTCAGGCAGCTCTCCATGTTGGCCTCCATCCTGAGCCCACCACCTCCCTCAGTCTGTATGCCTGTCCCAAGGGCCTTGCTTAGTAGCTCACCACTTACAGAATGACTGGGGACTGGCCTGGCTGCTAGCTAGCTCACCTGCACTGCTCCAGTAAGCAGTGAGAAAATAACAAGCAAGAGTTGAGTTCAGCCGCAATGAGTCAGCTTGGAATTGTATTGAATTGGGCCTTCGTGCCGTGCCGACGAGCGCTAGCTAACAAGCTTGGGAAACCGGGTGTCCGTGGCTGGGTGATGGATAAAGTGGGGCTTAGGGAACGGCAGCAATGTAGCATGTGTGGTGTCTGGAGAACAGCTAGGAGGGTTGACTGGCTCCCTCCTACTTCCCTGTGGTTCCTCTTCCTATGGGTCTGTGGGGGAAGACTCTGAGTTACACAACCTCTGGGCTGGTAGCAGAGATGGTTGCTTCAACGGAGAGCAGAGGCTGGCGAGGGATAGAAGAGGACTTGTCTTATTGCCTAGAGGTCCATATCCTGTCCCGGGGTCTGCTTTGGGGATTCCTGGAGCAATCAGAATCAGAATCAAATCAGAAGGAGAAGTTAGCTGTCCCATGTCCCAGGGATTTGTGATATTTTATGGGTTCATAAAATTTGGAAATATTCTAAATAAATGAACAAGATATCCAGTAAAAGAATAAGATATTTAGACATATTTAAAATATAACTAAAATAAAATATGGTGAAATGGAAAGAGAAGGTCAACAACGACAGGAGTTCAAATCACATCCTTCAAGCGTCCAGAACAACAATGTTACTATACATAAGTCCACTGTTAGTCATGCTTGTTAAGGAAGGCTCCTCATTTGGTGAGCATATGATGGGATTACATGGAATGAGCTGAAAAGCGTGGAAAAAGGCCATCCCATTTCCATATTCCATATGTTTGCATGTCCTGCATTGCGTGCCCGAGGACCAGAATTACGCTTTCATCCCAGAAACACCTGAATTTGGTCCTCATCAAGTCTGATTATGGATATGGATATAAACCATAGGATTATAATCATCATTTATATAGATGTATTATAATTTCCAGGTATTATTTGAAGAGATACATGTACATACTTTGGGATTTTCAATTTTCAATGAGGGGCAGGAGAGTGTGGAAAGTGTTCATGTCCTGGTCAAGCGACATGGTATGATATCAATGCAGCCTACCTTCAAGACTTGTTTCTGTATTCACTTTCAATCGATTGGGATAAATGCATCCCCTAAATATAAATGTTATCTGAAGCCTAATCTTAGCAAAGAGGCATACATATACATGTTGTTCCTCCACGGGTAATGATTACTTTGAGGAACAGGCAAACGAGACCTTACAATAAGCCCTTACTAGAGTGTGTTAAGGAGGTTTGCGTCGCCATGGAACACCATTCAGCAAATGAAGCCCTAGTTGGGACCAATGCCACAAACGGTACTCTTTAATAACCTGCC
The DNA here is from genome assembly GCA_027122715.1 of Trisopterus minutus. NCBI lineage: Eukaryota > Metazoa > Chordata > Actinopteri > Gadiformes > Gadidae > Trisopterus > Trisopterus minutus. The sequence goes on from JAOPUD010000062.1 coordinate 11,808,999, forward strand.
TAATTTACATAATTCAAACTGTTCCATTGACTCTCTGGATAGGTAGGGCACACAGTGACCTCAAAGGGACAAACCTCCAAATGCAGTAAATGTTCTGGTTTGATAATTGGTTACCATGGAAACCGCAAAGGAGAGTACAGATTTGGTGTGGGTGTGTATAATTGGGGGGGGGGGGGGTCAGCTCTAGTAGTATCAACCTAGCCTGGCTTATTATTTATTTGGCTAGTAGCACTTAAACTGTTTCCACTTCAAAACAAGACCTGTCACATGCTGACCCAGCTCCTTCTGTCAATAACTTGAGGGCATTCCTGTGCTCCCCTGTGAGAGAGCTGAGGACACCTCAGCTAAATGTGTTCACTTGTTTCTACTGACTCGGAGGCAAATCATAAACTACAAAGATCCCAATGATGCAAAAGGCAACACAGTGACTAAGCAACTGGTAGAGTACAGCCTGAACACGGCCAAAGTTCAAGAGTCCCACTGCAGCAACCCTATCGCTATCCCTATAGCTGACAACATGCCTTCAAACTTATGTAGGTTGATTTGGTTAAAGCATCCATCACACAATATATTTTTTGACAGAAACACATTTATTGAGTGCCAAATTTTGACTTGGGCATGCTTTGTGTCATAACTTAGAAGTGGTTCTTGCGTCCATATTGTCCACAATATGTCCTTTTTGTCACATTTTAGAAATATCCCTTATGTATGTTTTTTATCACTTGAATAAACATTGAATTGGACAATATTTGCATTTGTATCAAATCTAGGGGGTGAGATATTGAATGAGACCATTATTGTTTTGATGTTATGCAGCTGGTGTGATGCCATTTTTTATAAAGCATCTGTAACTATGCGTTTCATTCCAAATATAATGTAGGCTGTATGCAAACTATATGCCTACTGCTTTAACGGAAAGTCGGCAAAGTTAAAGCTGTGCAAAATCAGGTGTGCAGATTCTGCCTGCCCCACTGAGCATGCTCAGACCCTATCCCTTCCTCTGGAATGGTCCATGTGACTTATACCGGTAGTGACTGTACAATCCTCACACCTTGGGGCGTTTCATTTTTCTATTTTCATTTAATAAGCATTGGCAGCATGAAAATTTTATTTTTGTATGACTTAAAAGCTGCGATAGGATTACAAATGCATTATTGTGCATTACCAAGACTCAAAGAAAGTCCCTTGACACACTGTCTGAATCCAGGCCAGCAATAGAGAAACAATATAAACCATATATATTGCTTTCAGGAACAATATTAATGCTGAACAAAGTCCATTTACAATTATTTTGTAATATATAGGAACATATAACGCCTGTTCAGCAGAACTTTTGCTAATTATTATTAATTACATTTATATCCTGAGAGGCAATGCAGGCTTGACAGCCAGGGATCTGTGCTTTTGTGTGGCGTTAGCGGCTAGCTTTCACAGCCCAAATAAAGCAACTAATCACACAAAACCACACAAAAGCCAACTCTGACAGCACCAACAATGGGCAACACAATGTCCGCCATCACAGCGAATATCTAGCACTTACCGACCATTCAGTGCTTCACATTGTAACATTATCAACACATCTGGAGGGGATTACAGGTGAGGTGTGCAGGTCCACGGCTACAGGCTAGGGGCTAGCCCCTAGCAGAGCCCTGCCTTTCATTGAAACGTCAAAGCTAGACAGACACCAGCGCATCACAAAGAAACACCACAACTCATCTGCACAGGGTCAAGAACATGCTGTACATTCGTGTACATTGATGTAGCCACTCACCACATTCTTTTTAAACAGCGTAGCTGTTGAATAAATATAACTCCGGGGTCCTTTTTTCTCAGCGTATTCGCCAGTTTTCTCTCCACCCCGGAATTCTGGAGAAGAATGAGAGCCCTGCGCATGCGCGGTACACCTAGGGATGATGTTGGCACTTGCCGAGTGTTGTCGCATAGAAGGCCCTTGGTCCATGCTCAGAGCCCTGGCGACATCTTCTGGACACGAACCAGGTAGCTTACTTCCAAGCACACGACTGGACGATTGTGCGACACACAAAGCCTATATATGCCTATATATATATAGGCCTATATATATATATAGGCCTATATATATATATATATTAAAATGGAACTCCAAAATTCCTGGTTAATTCTGGCTTTAGGGGCTCAAAAGTATAATTTATGATTCCTTGAAGCAACTATAAAACCATACAGATGTTGTACAGCTTTCCAAATTATACTTCCTTAATTATGTTTCTTAACCATCAAGCAAGGAAAAATGTCCAATACATTTTATTTTATTGTTATAGCGCAGGGGTTTTTATGACTTTGAACAAGAAGCTGTAACCAACTTTGATGAAAGGTGTTGGTAATGATAAAGAGGGACAAACTGCAACATACTATAAATAAAACCTTTATACACGCAACTGTTTTCCCAAAAAGGTTTATCTACGGCCAAAGAGGTTTTAGGAGAAATGTCTTCCTCAATACCTTATTACCTATTAAGGGAGGTTCATCATCAGTCTGTGAAATTATTTACACATAATAAATCCATAGTCCATTTACAAGTTGTATTGGGGGCCCACCTCTCAAAGCCTAGTTGACCCATGGAGACCATACCACCAATATGTGGGAGTCCATGCTCTGATGGCGGTGGGGGGGGTGGGGGGGTGGTCGTGCAAGCCAATGACGTAAAAGAGAGTCCTCATTCAGCCACTCCCTCTGACGGCGTCTTTGTCTCGAGGATTTTATCCATTTCCTCCTCACTGATGTCTTCCTCATCTTCATCGCCCAGGGGCAGCTTCACAGTGACTTCGTCTTCCTCATCTGTGTCGTTGTTTGGTCGGACCTGAGACTTCCTCCGCTCCAGGACAGAGGGTGTGCAGAGCGGGGTGATGTCCTGAAGAGAGAAAACGGGTCATTAGATATGATGAATCATATTCAATGGCACAACACCAACTGAGCCCAAAAGAAATATATACGTTTGAAAACTTGTGAATTCGACAAGCGTAAAAAAAGAAATTGCATAAGCTTTGAGAACCAATCAATACCTTTCAACTAAAATTCCCATTCATTTCAAATAACCACAACATCCACACATGTTTGTGTCGAGTCCTGCTGTTAATAACCCAATTAGATCCTTCATCCGTTTGTCTGTTGGCATGTGGGTTGTATCTTGTTGCCACAGGTGCAGGTGATTAGCATTTACACGTCACAGTGATGTAGGCACCAGTTTATCAAACGTCAGGCCACTGAAGTCATTTTTAGTCTGGGCGAGACAGGGTCATAGGGAGAGAAAGAGATATAGAATGGATAAATGGTCCTTATGTCTTACACTGCAAGTGGAGAGGTCAGCATTCTCCGATCTCTCCTTCTTTGGAACTTGAGAAAACTGAAACAAAAAAAATATATATTTTACCCTGGGGCACTTGCAAAAATAACAATACGAAAATAACATATGGAGGAGCGGGGTAGATGGTGTAGTAGTGGTTATGTTGGTTGACAGATTTTAAAATTTAAAAAGTAAAATATGACATTTGTCTCTAATTCACCCAATTATCTCATCAGATTTTAATTAACCAGCGTTTAAAAGGTTTTCAGGAACATATTGGGGCATGGGACAATACACCCTGAACTTGTTTGAAAATATATTTAAGATAAAATCCAAAAATCAACAGCTTTCCCTTTCACTTACATTCTCATCCAGCTAAACAACGACAGAAAAGGTAAAAGATAATTACTGAACCAATTGATGAAAAATGGTGTAATTACACTCTAAAATCTGAGTCAATCTGTGGACATAATGGTGTCCGCACTCTAGAAACATGCTAGACTATCTGGATATTATGAAGAATTAACGTACATAACCGGGGAAATCATAGTCGATGCCTTTAGCCGACAGCCTCTTGCGGAGCTTGGACTCCTTGCGCAGCAGTTTTCCGGTCATCTTGGCTATGCCGTCCTCTGTGTGCACCATGTTGTACCGCTTCACAGCAGGAAAGATGGGCTCTTTGAACTTCCTCTCTGATCCCGTAAACAGACTTAGGTGCACCTTCTCTGGTGCGATCAGTTGACCTGGAACAACACATGCATATAAGATTATACTGTGACTGGTTTGATAAAGGCATGACACTGTTAGTCGAGTCGCAAGATTTTTCTATAAATAATTGCTAATAATTTGCAATTTTCTTTACAATTAAGAAAATATCAATTTAATTAATTTTGTCTGTGTTGCCAATCCAAGTGCCCGTAATGGAAATGACTTGTTAAGAGCAGCTGAGTAGTAATGAGTCATAATTTGATTTTGACGAAACAGATGTACAAAATTGTATGCATTAATTGCCACCTTCAGTGATCAAAATCTAAATATTGATAAATATGCAATTAATTGTTGCGCCCCAACTGTTGGTATCATGGTAACCAGACGACATCAAAATAAATCAATTTGAAAATGAAGTTCACCTAGGAAAAAAACAAGTACACACATTGACACAATCACATTCAGATGCTGGCTAATGTCAGACCTAGCAGTCCTACTATGTTATAGCATTACATCTTGACATAGATTACGCCGAGCATGGGCCCGAAACAAAAAAAGAATACGGTTATGCCTGGTTGTATTATATTCTGCTGAACAGAAACTAATTCTGTGAGTGGATGACCTTTCAGAAGGGCATTCACTGGGTTTCAAGTTAAATGTATGACTTTTAGGACCGATATGAATGCAATCCAAGACCTATTTAACCTCCATACTGGCAAAAGAAAAATATGAAGGAAAATCCAAGTCTTCACATTCAACAGATCATGACTACACAGAACTGTGTGTATGCATGTACCATATGCAATGCTTTATTAAACAAAAACGATCCTACTAGATACATTGTAGACAACATAACATTTCTGCAGTTAGTGGTAAATACAACTCTTCATATGTTTGGACAGTCAGAGAAAGTCTAAAAACGTTGTGAAAACAGGTCACCAGATGCCTTAAACAAGCCCCCGCCAAAAGGTTCCCTCCATAGTAAAGTGGGTTATTAACATAACACACACTAGGTGCATTAAGGCTGTCTCGGTGGTGGGTCATATGGACCACCAGTAAGGGCCCTGAACAATATACTCTTGTATTGGAGAGTGTGATCGAATCCACCTCCCGGCATATTTTTTTAGTATGAAGTATGAAGACAAATAATTAATAGAATCACATGGTGCCTTTAATGTAGTACTCTGTAAGAACTACCTATTTACAGCAAAAAAAGACACGACACATGCTAACTAAAGTCCGTTTTTGGAATTTCAATGAATATGCTGATGACATGAGCTCTGCCTCATCTGGGTAATATGCTTGTGCGGGCAACATGCACATGACCGGGAACCAGATCGCTTGGCATCCATTAGTAAGCTGCATGAGTCGTTGTTAGTGCACTGTGGGTCATGCTTGGACCGGACTTTGATGCTCCCGATGTGACTACTGAACAACGTTGTGTGATGCCAGGCGTTTGCCAGTCTTGTTACAGTGGTTTTATGTTATGTTCTGACTTCCCATGCGACTCTAATTTCTTTATACCCAAAGTTCCTGATTTGGGTGTTTTCTTGCTCAAGGTGCAGTTGTCGAGACAGATCTGGTAGTAGATGACTTTACCCACAGTAGATGAAATTAACATTAACAGAAACAAGTAGTTATTGGTTCCATATTCCAATACACATTTAAGACATGTCGCAATCATATTTAAGAAATTTTAAGGCCTTAGATTCAAATTATTGGATCTTAGACATTAAGACTTTAAGGGCCTGCAGAAACACTGATTTTAGTGTATTCCTCCAGAAGCCAGACTACACCGTGTTTAAACCTTGACATGAGCTGTATCCAAGAATGTCTGCATTCTATTTTAGCTTATCTTCCCACCAAGGAAAGTTTACTGGTACTTGCGGAGTTTGTGTTTGCGGGAAGTCAAAGATGCGCTTACAGATTCCAGCATCCACCATCATGATTGGTCCAAACAAAGTTAAATTAAACTGCCACACCCTTTTCACCCAGATTTTGAGATTGTCTGCTTGTCTGTCTTTTGATTATTAATATAAATTTGTGCCGAAAAATACAGACATAATACAACAACCATCACAAACCGTTTGGATTCCTTTTAGATTTTTGTGGGGGCATTGGTTTTACCAGCTGGCCAGTGTGTAGAGCAAGTGATAAGCATTAACGCCCCCAACGTCACTGTAGGCACAGTAATCTGCCCCCAGGTGACTGGCACACAAGAGGTCATTTTCAGTTTGTGCCACAAAATAACTGGAAGTATTTTTCTCCTGGTACAACCGACTACATTGCTCATTCAGTTCATTCTGGGTAGTATAAAATACTCACATTTGATCAGCCGCTCTCGCATGAGGTAATTGTTCATGGTCTCAGCGACGATCTTGGCCACCTCATCACATTCATACTCAATGAAGGCGTATCCTTTGCTGCCACCCGTCTAGCAAAGAAGAGAAACCAGCAGGGTACATCACAGGGTCAGGCTCAACCATTCAAAACTGAGTCAATACATTCTTATGACTTTATGCCGGGAGTGTTGGAACGACGCATATATATCATAATCTATATGTCCCACCATCTCCATTGGCTCTTGTGTCGAATAGAAACATGAGGGATGGAGAATTTGCATTAACCACCATGATACCCCTTGCAGGGGCTATGAAGGAGATTTTCGAATTGAAAAAGTTGACTGCAAAGAGGTTGTGGACTTAATTCCAAAACGAGTAATAAAGCAAACAATGGTGTCTGTTACCTTTTTACTCCTTGACAGGCGCAATCTCAAGATCTTCCCAAACTGCTGGAAGTATATCTTCAGCTCCTTCTCTCCAAGAGATCTGGGCAGATGTGCGACATAAACCACACCTGGGCTCAGACCGCTGACCTGTGGAAACATGAACACGTGAAATATACAAACGACCGTTGTGTGACTGAACGACATCAGAGTGTTACAGAGTGTTGCAGTAGGCCTGTAACTAACCGACCTGTTTGGGTCTCTTCTTCACCGCCCGGACCTTCTTCCTGAACGCAGACTCCTCTTCAGGGTTCAGGGCCAGCAGCTCTTTTGGAGCTTTAGCCATCGCGGCTTTTCCACCCTCTGTCATGTTTCCTGATTATTTCAATAAAGGAGTAATAGTAGAGCACGTTCGAGTAAAACCACAACAACCTGGGAGAACCACGTTGGTGTGCTCAGTGTTCATCCGGTGGCCCATGTGGTGACAACGGAGACCAGGGGGCCAGGAAGCCAGGGTTCATCTGGGGGGTGAGGGGCGCTCTCACAGCGCCCCCTGTCGGCTCGGAGGTAGATATCAGCCTTCACGCAGTTCACGGAAAAACGATAGTTATGTTATTATAACTCTAGTTCTATGAATGTAGGCGTAGCCGTCTAGGCTTCGCCTTATGGGCTTGTC
>JAOPUD010000062.1:11874432-11885480 GCA_027122715.1 Trisopterus minutus
TAGGATGTAGTTATATTATTTAATCATCTGTCTATATGACTGTTGGATAGAATGTAGTTATATTATTTAATCATCTGTCTATATGACTGTTGGATAGGATGTAGTTATATTATTTAATTATCTGTCTATATGACTGTTGGATAGGATGTAGTTATATTATTTAATCATCTGTATGACTGCTGACTGCCCTGTCAGCCATCTTGCCTCTCCCTGCTGCGGAGTGCGGAAGCAGAGAAGCTGCGGGTTCAGGGTTCCGCCTGCGGACGCTTTGCAAGATCCAGACGCACAGACTAGAGTTATCCACCAGAAACATCCACCCTCTGCAGTGATCACAGCCGAGATATGGCAGGACGGCTACCGGCGTGCGTGGTGGACTGTGGCACAGGGTAAGCGCTCTCCAGATAGGGTTGAATGTTTGGGGTTAATGAGGAACAGAACCGGGTGTGTGTGTGTGTCTGTCACCGTGTGGCTTTACTATAGGGTTGTCACTGTCACCGATAACTGGGTGTGTGTTTCCACATCCAGCCCTGGATCGATTCTAACTGTGTTGTCCATAATATCACATTATTTCCCCCCCCCCAGTCTGGATAAATGCATGGAGGATGTACAATGGGACCTTTCTCTGAATTCTCCCAAGCTTGTTTTATTGCGATCAAGGCATTTATAACCGGTTTCATTCATTCGGTTGACGGTATTAATCCCAATACGATTCATTCGCCATTTTCTCGCCACATTAAACACGTTTAATTTACAACGGCGCCTGAGAAATATGTGTTTTTTAGGCTTTGCAGTTCATAAATCTGGCATAACCCTATTCTTCTGAGCATGCGCAGAGCGACTTCCTCCACGGCCCACACTTCCTCATTTATGCTCTTTAGTCCATATATGGTGTTATATCGGCATCACTAAAGTCACTTCTCTAATTGATCGATTATGGGTATTTGCGCAGACGGGTTGCCATCATAGAGATGTCATGGACATCCCTGCCCTTGTTATTTTTATTCAGGTCAATGCATTGTCGTGCATTCCTTTCCCATAGTGCATTTATGTGTCAATTTCCTCAAAATAGTTTAGGTGATCTGCGATGTGTATCGATTCAAACTATTTAACATAGCCTAAATGTTGCTTAGACCTTGATGGATTGATGGAGTAGACGGATGTAGCCTATTTTAACCCTTTCTCTTTCGGCTAGAAACATAATCATGGTAGTCATGACACGTTATTGGTATATTTGCAGGGTAGAAATGTTTTGCATTGCTTGCATGTACAGACCCTCACACTTGCATTCTTGCATTGCATACCTTGTAGCTGGTGGGTTAGACTTGTTGAGGCTTGTGTCCTTTCCAAGCAAGATGGGACGTCTCTGTGGAATGAAGCAGTGTTTTGGTGTGTCTGTCTCTCGCTCTCTCTAGCTCACTTGCATACGACACAAGGGCATTATTGCCTTAATGCAGGGTGGTTCCTCTAAAGAAGTACTGTGTAGTGAAATGAAGTGGCCTCCGGCACTAACCACAAGTCAAATGACCTTCTGTTAAATTTGACAAATGTTATAAAACATACAGATGAATGCATGTTATGTATATTATATATATATTATTTATAATAGTCCTTTTAAAACGTTGGTAAAGTTATTATGTTTGTCACTCGATCCCAAAACAATCTCTCTCGGTCACTGTAGGATGCTAATTCGCTCAGCCAATAAGATTGGAGCATCAGTTAACAGTTGATCCTGCTAATAGCGTTCCAAAGTAATTTCTTCAATATAATAATCAAAGCCTAATGTCATTTTAGCCCACCAACACCTCTCTAGCTCTACAAAGAAAGGAGCTTCTGTGGTGACTCGGTAGTATCTTATTGTGGCTCTAGGGTTTAGTTCCTCCATCAGATCCACGGTAACAGGAAGCGGGCCATAGCACTGAGAGGCTATGTCTTGTGTTTGACGGTACTGCTAAAGGTATGCTCACGTTTGGTCTGTTTTGCTGTGACTAATGCAAGACCCCCCCCTTGTAGCATCATTCTGATCTCTAACAGAAAAGCCAAAACCTAATACAACAAGGGACACAGTCCTTTTACTTTAAACCCTTTTTTATTTTGTCCTAATGAATGTGCATGATTGATTGCCTGTAGGTCTTTTTAAACCAACTAGAACTCAACATAGCTTTTACTTAATACTAGGGTTAGTAATACTAAAAGTGGACAGAGATGAGGTCAGAGTCTATATTTAGGTCATTTAGTAGAAGTGGGCCATGCTATGGGGAAATGCAAACAGTGTCGCCTGCTTGCTGGTGTATCATGAATAGTCATTTGATGGTCTTCTGTCAGAACACGATGGGCTGCTGCTACTGTTAGACACAGTGGGTATTGATGTCAACAATATCAATGAAGGCAATTCGGCAGGAAAATATGCCCTCGCTTAAATCTGCTTTATTAGAGTATTATTATGTAATAAAGTATTAATGTGCTACAAATGATTTTGATTTGTATCTAATTCTTGTATTTCTATCTGGTTGTATACATGTATACAGCCTTGATAATGTGTTTTGCGTACTGTATTGGTTAAGGTATTGGGTGGGTTCACCAATGACCTCAGCCGATCATGTTGAGCCCTAACAAGCCTTACTCCCTCGTACTCCTTTCTGGTATCATTGTAACGTCTTCTCTCTGTTCTCCCTGCAGGTACACTAAGCTGGGTTATGCAGGAAACACAGAGCCACAGTTCATTGTTCCTTCATGTGAGTGTATCCACCTTAGCTCCTGCTATCTCAGCTCTCTGTTTAATCAACCCCAGATAACCAAGGTGCTGTGCTTCATATCAGTTCCATTTATCAAAGGCAGACATTGTTCACATGTTTCCCATTAACCGTAGGCCTTCAACATAGCATAGCTAGCGTATCCAATCCTTACTTTGCTATTGAAACACACCCAGTGTCCTCTTTTAAGGATGGATCCACAGAGTGTTACGGTAGGAACACACACATGGTGTGGTTGTGTTTTGTTTGTAAGTAAATAAAAGTGGCTTCATTAGTTTCCTTTTAGAAGAAATCTGCTGACCCATTTCCGCTTCGTGTCTCTCTCTCTTTAATCAGGTATCGCCATCAAAGAGTCGGCCAAAGTGGGAGACCAGGCGCAGCGGAGGATGATGAAGGGTGTGGACGACCTCGACTTCTTCATTGGAGACGAGGCCATAGACAAGCCCACATACTCCACCAAGGTATCTTAATGAAATGCGTCGCAAGCCTGGTCAAGAAAGATTAAATATACACGGATAATGGGCAGTGATGTCAGCTCTTCAAGGAAAAAATTATATTGCTCTAAGACACTGTGAAGTGTCTATATTAATAAAGAGCTTTTTCACAGTTGAAGTCACAGAAGGCTTCACAAGCCCGCGTTGTGTGACGCCCCCTAACCCTAAGGCAAAGCTTCTTATTTAAGGAAAGCAAAAATGATATAGTTTTAGATTAGACAAAGCACAAATAGTGGTTATGTTATGTTGAGAAATGAAAATAGTAGATTGGTAATAAGTTCCAAAACCATGACTGTTTGCCAGTTTGTAGATCTACATGCAGTGTGAAAGGAAGTATGCAAGCTGATTGCCATTATTATGGTTTATGGGGCTAATGTATTCACTCAGGTATAGTATTGGTGCAAAGGAATGAGTGACGTGAAGAAGATGACGGCAGCTTAAACTGATGAGTGTGTCACTGTGAGCATCCTGATTGGCTGAAGCTCTGCCCTCCCTACCACAGTGGCCCATCCGTCACGGTATTGTCGAGGACTGGGACCTGATGGAGCGCTTCATGGAGCAGGTCATCTTCAAGTACCTGAGGGCGGAGCCGGAGGACCACTACTTCCTGCTGGTCAGTCTTCTAGAGAGCCGGATGAGCTGGGCGTCACTTCCTGCCTCTCAGCGTGTCATTAGTCCTTCGCCGTTTCTCCACATGTTGACAAAACATTTAAACCTTGGGTTCGCAGTGCGGCTTAGTGTTTGGCCTGACCCTGCTCAAGATGAGCTGCTTCCAGTCAGGGTGCCAGCATGGAGAACTAGGACTCACTTACACTTCTCAAGAGAACGGCTAATGAAACGGGGGCAGTACCCATTGGTCAAATGGAACGGGGGCAGTACCCATTGGTCAAATGGAACGGAGGCAGTACCCATTGGTCAAATGGAACGGGGGCAGTACCCATTGGTCACTTATTCCTGAGGAATAGATATTAAGAATTGGAGTTATTTCATACTGTATTGTTCAAGGACAATTCGGGTATTTAGCACACTGAGCCCTCTTTCTGGGTTGTCTACCTCTGGTTGTCTTAACAGTAGGGCTAGACCCGAGGGATGGACTACACCCAAAAATAAACAGCCCCCCTTCCCGTTTCTGGTTCTGGTCTGGTTTCAATTTCAATGGGATTTACAAAATGCCAAATAAAACACAACAAACTAGTTGTATGAAGTATTTCACTATGATACTTGATTTGGAACATCAATGAACACCACTAACCACTAACCACAACGTACGTTGAGGGTTGTTTTAAGGACAGGTTTGTGAATGCCCGTAGCCAGCCATTCTGAAGCAGGCCGGGGCGATTCTAAATGAGGCAAATACCAGAGACAGGACCAATAGTCAACATTTCGGTGTCAACCACTCTATTTCATCCTAGACAAACCAGAAAGGGGGCTCAATGTTCAAAATACCGGAATTGCCCTTTAAATAAACATGGTTCCACTTTTGAATATTAAAGGCACAAAATTAATGAAAACACTTAAACAACGTGAATCTCTCTCCCAACTCACTGACTTCACTGTGTCTAACCAACAGGTCTGTCCAAAGAAGAGGCAATGAAAGGCTATATTAAGGCTGTTGAAGATTTTAAAGTCAAGTACGGCTTCTAGGTGCTCTTCCTACCTAATCCTACATGTAATGTGATGTCTTAACCCATCCAAATATAATTTTTTGTAATATTTTGTTGGTCGTAAAATGGCCCGGTTAGGGTTTTTACTGGAAAAAAAATAACACTGAAAACGTTTGTACTAACTCTGTGTTGGGTTTTCTAAAAAGCAAAAAGTTTTCATTAAAAAATGATTTATATTTTATATCTTTGTGATTTGGAGAATGGACGTTTTCGGCGCAATAACAAAGAGTTGGCTCTATTCCGTCTGCATCAATTTCCATCACACCACAAACACTGAGACATCAGAGGAAGGACAGATTATTTCTAACCTGTTCGTATAGACTGCGTTGTGTATTTCCCAAATTGTAGTAGTAATTCTTGGAAAGGATGGAAATCAAGGAAGCTTGACAGGTTGGATCAGAGGGGGGAATAGATGGTTTATTTCAGGATGTAGTACAGCGAGATACAGACTCAGGTTGAATAATCCGAGTGTAGGTGGTGAGGATTTGGCTGTCCATCCCTCTTCTCGCCGAACCGAAGGTTTGGGGGGAGTATTATAATAAGAAAATGTAAATAACAAAAGAACAGCAGCAGTCTCCCCCTTGATGAGGGATATGGCCGTGGCTCTGCCCCAGACGACCGGGCTGGTTAATCCTAAAAAAAACTTCAGCTGGTTGAGTCTTCTCACTGCATTATAAGGTAAGGTTTTATTGTGATCCAGGTACTGAACAAGGGAAAGCAATGCGTTGGTTAAACTCCCAGAAATAGTCACTAACCAGTTCCTTAAACCGGCACTATGTGACTCTTAGTGTAGCTACCACAGCTATTCACTCTATTAAATCATATCTGAACTGTAAAGTTTCTCGATAATACACTGCTCAAAAAAATTAAGGGAACACTTAAACAACAGAATGTAACTCCAAGTGCTTTCTGGCTGATGTTTTGGTCACTTTTGAATGCTGGCGGTGCTTTCACTCGTGGTCTCACTAGTGGTAGCATGAGACGGAGTCTACAACCCACACAAGTGGCTCAGATAGTGCAGCTCATCCAGGATGGCACATCAATTCAAGCTGTGGCAAGAAGGTTTGCTGTGTCAGCGTAGTGTCCAGAGAATGGAGGCGCTACCAGGAGACAGGCCAGTACATCAGGAGACGTGGAGGAGGCCGTTCAGAGCAACAACCCAGCAGCAGGACCGCTACCTCCACCTTTGTGCAAAGAGGAACAGGAGGAGCACTCCCAGAGCCCTGCAAAATGACCTCCAGCAGGACACAAATGTGCATGTGCTCAAACGGTCAGAAACAGACTCCATGAGGGTGGTATGAGGGCCCGACGTCCACAGGTGGGGGTTGTGCTTACAGCCCAACACCATGCAGGACGTTTGGCATTTGCCAGAGAACACCAAGATTGGCGAATTCACCACTGGCGCTCTGTGCTCTAATATGCTTATTAAAAATAGGACTTTGTGAACTTTCACTCATGTTCATTTTTTATGAGGGAAAGGGGCTTCCAATTAAACTACAGTAGGCCAACAAAATCCATTGGTTGCTGAAAAGTTGACATCCACTGTGATTACTTATTTACTGGGTGGGCCATCTTCTTTGTTCAAACTACAATAAGTGCACCTGTGTCCGACTTGATGACGTGGTGGGATTTCATCTGACACTTTTACATGATTGTTCAATGTAAATAAAAAAAGTTACACACTAAAATGACGTGTAGTTGTATACATTTGAGATTAGATTAACATCTGAAGTCAATCTTTGCTGCCTTCCTGTGGGTGGTTGCTCAACTGCTTGCTGCACAATCAGTCATGCAGTTGTTAAATGTGCTGTAGGTACATTCATAATTATTAATTAATAAGAACACAAACACACAGTTGCTCACACAAAATGTCACCTTTACAAGTTTGATCTGATGGTTTGCCCTAACTGGTCAAGCTCCCTTACTTCGTTTGCATTCAGACTCGTGGTTGCAGCCAGTCCATCAAGCTCCCCTTTTAGTCCTTCTACTCGTGTCAAGACCAAACTGTCTTCTGATTGCCCTGCCCTAAGTGTTAAGGTCTTCATCCAGAATCTCTTGTGGCATGTTACAAGAGACTTGAAAGCAAGGCTACCTCAAAAGCAACACCACAAAGTAACAAGAGCCCGTTTTTGTGTATTTTTATTATTCAATACGTAACATGACAGCCTTGCTTTACAGAAACGTCTAATTTGGTTGGATGGAATTTCAGAAACACCATTTCATCGAACATAAACATGAATAATTTGTATTTACTTACTTATTGGTAGGACAGAAACAGGAGGTATAAGCACTGCCCCCTCTACACAAGCCCCTCCGACCCATCCCAGTGTTCTTTCTCCCTCTCCCTCAGCCCCAGTTGCTCATGTCCTCCTCAGTTGTGGTAAGGATATCTGTGACCAAGCCGGTGCCGATGGTGCGATTCCCGTCACGCAGCGTGAAGCGTTGGCCCTTCTCCAACACCATCGGCTGGCGTAGCGTTAGCGTCAGCGCCGTGTCCTCCCCCGGCATCACCATTTCCTGGAGAGTGAGAGAGAGAAAAGAGCTTGGTAGTGAGAATAGAAGATCATTGACTTTTTTGGACAAGTAGAAGACCCTGCATACACAGACTCGTGCTCGCATCGGCTTCGGAGAGTCTCTTTCGTTGTTGAAGACGCTGTTTTTGTGTTGCAAAACACATGGTTTGTGTTTTGCAAGCCTGTGCCATATTGTTGTAATTAATGATACCCCCTTAAAAATAACCATTGATACACTGGATATTTATTTATAAACATAACTTACCATACTGCTTTATTTTATCTATTAAAAAGGTGCCGTGGGAATGATATGAGAAACTAATTTCCAGATATGCCATATTCATCAGCCAGGTATTGGTGAGGGAATTGGCAGAGAGCGGAGGATGCACCTTTAGTCTCTTTAAAACTCAAAGTATTAATATCACCCAGAGTAGCTTTAAAGGCGGAAGTGTTTTGTGTGGATAACCAACCTTCTCGTTGGGCAGGGTGACCTTGCAGGCCATGTCCCAGGTCAGGGAGAACATGACGGGCATGAAGTTGCTAACGAACGGCTTGTGTCGGCCCCCCTCCTCCTTAGTCAGAATGTAGATCTGGGGTTGAGGAGCAAGACATCACATTACTCAACCTCATAGAGGACATTAGACATCTAGCGGGGATAAGAGACATCACATTAAACCTGACACCACCTTTAAAAAAATGAAGACATATTTTGTTTCATTCTGGGGCAACCGGCCATAGACATATTCAATAAGGCACCGCATTGACTGGTTGGACCCATACGTAAGTGGGAAACAGCACCGCCATATTTGAGAGGAAAAGACTAGCCGTTAAACTAAAATACATAAACGGTGGAGCCGGGTGTGATGTATATTTGAATTTTTTTATTTTATTTTTATAAAATAATAAAAATAACAGCATAGGGAAAAGCCCACAGCAAGGGTGTTTCCCTCTGCTGTGGGTATCTATATATATATATCTATATATCTATAGATATATATAGATATATAGATACATAGATAAAGATTGATAGATATGTATAGTTGGAAATATATAGACAAAGGCTGCGGTTACCTGGGCCTTGACCTTCTGGTGAGGCTTGATGGAGCCCGGTTTGCTCATCACCATGCCCCTCCTCACGTCCTCCCGCTTGAGGCCACGCACCAGGGCGCCCAGGTTGTCACCGGCCTCGGCCCGGTCCAGAGACTGGTGGAACATCTCCACCCCTGGCAGGAGCACAGCAACCAGCATTAGAGCCGTGGACAGAGCCATGGGTGCCGTGACCTTATATCTGGTGGGCACTTGATGTTAAAATGACGATCTTATGAGCAATGTCTGACCTCACTACTCAGTCTACTATTTATTTGGTTTACCAGACACATTTAATCCGAAGTGATTCAGTTTATTGACATGCAAGTTATTAAGGGGTCAGGCTTGTCGATGTGGGGGGGTATCGAACCCCATACCTTTTGGTTGGGAGTCGAAACACCCAAGCCTACCTCACTTTCTTGCGCACAATTCCGAAGGATAACAAAAATGACTAAATGTGTCATTTCCACTGCTGTATTGTACCGCATTGCTTTCGGCCCCGCCCACTCACCCGTCACCACCGTCTTGAAGTGGCGGTTGTGGCCCACAAACTCGCAGTCCTCGCCCTTCTTGATGACCCCTCGCTCCAGGGTGCCTGTCACCACCGTGCCCCTGCCTGGGAAACAGACGGCTTGGTGTTATACAGATTGAATCAGTGGCCTCTCCTCCAGTGTCTTTAGAATCTCAAACAACAAAGAGCCAAAACCGTTATGTTTTAAACGTGGTAATTTATATTTTAGGATTGTTAACATAGAAATATATACCATTGTATAACTGTTACTGAAATAAAACCTTCATTTAAAGAAAACATGAGTAAAATCATATGCTTGGGAACACTCCACTCCGCTTCAAAAGCAGGTAACGGCACTTTTGTGGCATCAAAGTGCCTTTTAGTATACTCTTCGTCGTCACAACCAAGGGAAACAGGCAACATGTGTTTGGACATGTAGAGCTGTGTCTGGGCAGCAGTTGACTGAGAGGGTCAGGTTTTAAAGACACTTATAGTATAAACCATGGTTTAATTGGATTTCCACGTATGAGTGAGGGCTAACCTATCTCTGAAACGTATTGTATAACTCCAGCGGGTGTGGCGCATTTCATATACAACATTGCTCATTACAGACGGTACTAAATAATTATCAAAGTTCCCGTTTGTCATTTGCATCAAGAGCGTCTCGTAAGCACAGCTCAAGTGTTGTGCACGTCAGATAGACTGCAATATTCAATCAATGTTTCAACACACACCGGCACAGTGAGATGGCTGTCATATAAGACATGCCACGACTCAAGGTGAGACTCCTAGACCAATTCGGGTTTTCAACACGTTTTCCTTTCTGATCATTCAATCGGAGCGTATTCCCTCCAATTGTGTTTTCATTCAAAACAAATGCACTCCCATGAGGTTCTACCATGCCCAGTACGCTTCAACCACATACTTACATTTCTGATGTGACGGGTGCATTCCAAAGTTCAATGAACGCTTAAGCCATGAACTACTCCAACGGTCTCAATATCCATTGGCAAGGAGGAATGAACGAAGACTAATCACGCGGTCGATACTGATCATAGACTTTAAATAACAATTACTGATAATATATTGCACATGTTATTGACGGAAGTGAAAACAAAATCAGAGCGGTATGAAGTAGCGCTTAGATCCACTTGGTGTGTGTGTGTGTGGGGAGGGGCTATGGCTGGGTACCTGGAATAGAGTACACGCCCTCGATGGGGAGAAGGAAGGGTTTGTCCAGCTGTCTCTTGGGCAGAGGGATGTAGCTGTCCACGATGTCCAGCAGCTTCATCACTGCGTCCACTCCAATTTCTGGCTGCTTATTCTGTAAACACGTTCATGTTTTTCACTCAAATGAATTTTGGCAAACCCTTATAACTATGCACACAGAGAGAGAGAAAAAAAGACATGGAAAGATAGAGGAAAAGGAATCGTAATTATGTTATAGAATATAAGAGATGACGTGTGTAATAATAAAAAATATATCATACATAAATAAATAATTAAATAATAAAGATAAAAATAATAATAAAATATTATTATATTATATTATTATATTATATATAAAAATATTATTATAAAAATAATAAAAATAAACATATACAATATAATACAATTGTTTAAATTATGTGCAAATCTAGTGCCATTCTCGCAAATAGACAAACCCATAAATATAGAATGAGACTTAATACACATGAATAAGAACATACAGTGGGTACGGAAAGTATTCAGACCCCTTTAAATTTTTCACTCTTTGTTTCATTGCAGCCATTTGCTAAAATCAAAAAAGTTCATTTTATTTCTCCTTAATGTACAATCAGCACCTAATCTTGACAGAAAAAACCCCTGAAATGTAGACATTTTTTAAAATTTATTGAAAAAGAAAAACAGAAAAATCACATGGTTATAAGTATTCCGACCCTTTGCTGTGACACTACAGGCGCTTTCGCACCTGCAGTACCTTTTTAGTTCCTGGAACTAAAGGTTCCTAGTACCTTTTTGTTTGCGTTCGCACCAGACGATTGGGGGAT
>JAOPUD010000062.1:11903383-11914992 GCA_027122715.1 Trisopterus minutus
GGTAGATTGTTCCAGTCACAGGGAGCTTTGGATATAAATGCTTTTTTGCCAGATGATGTAGGTGTACTGAAATAGATTTGTGAACAATGCCTGAGTTGATGTGATGATGTGTATGGTACCAAAAGTTGTTTTAAGTACTGTGGATAATTGAAGTAAATGCATTTGAAAATGAATTGTAGCCAGTGCTGATGTCTTCTTGAGGTCGGAGATGGTAAATTGAGAGTTTCATAAAGGGTGCAGTGGAGGGTCATGTATGGACGGTCAAGGACAAATCTGCATAATTGATTGTAAACTGAATTGAGCGGAAGAAGGTGTGTTTTAGGGGCGGTCTGATAAATTACATCTGCATAATCAAGTATTGGTAGTATGAGTTGTTGAACTAGTCTCTTTCGTACTGTAGATGTAAAACAGTTTCTATTTCGGTAGAGAACACCAGTGCTGAAGTTAATTTTCCGGGCTATGTTATCGATATGGCATTTGAATGATAAAGTTGAATCAAGCCAGAGACCAAGATATTTTGTTTGTTCAACTCTATGCAGTAGTGTACCATCGAGGCAAGAAATATTGAAGGATTGACTGTTAGTTTGTGCTTTGATATTCTGATTGGTCCCGAAAAGCATTGTATTTGTTTTTGGTTGGTTGATAAGTAATTTATTTTCTCTGAGCCATGATTCGAGATAATTGAGGTTAAGTTGCAATGTTGACTGAGTTTGTAATAGGTTAGTTTGTGACGTGTATATGACTGTATCATCAGCATAGAGTTGAACGTTGCAACCAGAGAAAATGGAAGGAAGATCATTAATAAATATAGAAAACAGAAGTGGTCCTAGTGTTGAGCCTTGTGGCACACCACGTTCCTGAACTGCAAGGTCAGAAGT
Source organism: Trisopterus minutus (assembly GCA_027122715.1). Lineage (NCBI taxonomy): Eukaryota > Metazoa > Chordata > Actinopteri > Gadiformes > Gadidae > Trisopterus > Trisopterus minutus. Next base: position 11,904,262 of record JAOPUD010000062.1, read on the forward strand.
TGTGCCCTGAATGACAACACAATGTTTTCTATTGTGCAGATATGAATTAAACCAGAGTAAAGCGTTTCGTGAAATACCAATGGAGTATAATTTATCCAGTAGAAGGTAGTGGTCGACAAGGTCAAAAGCCTTGGTCAGGTCAATAAAGATTGCACCGGTCAGTTTACGATTAGCAGATGCAGAGTGTATGTCATTGGTGAGTTTCCGTAAAGCGGTAGTTGTGGAGTGATTTGGACGAAAACCAGATTGAGCAGGTGACAGGATATTGTGTCTGGACAGATAATTAGACAGTTGGTTATATACTAATTTTTCGAAAACTTTAGCTATTGAGCAAATGATTGAAATTGGTCTGTAGTTATTGGGGTCAAGTTGATTACCTGCTTTGTAGAGTGGAGTGATTCGTGACCATTTCCATATTGAGGGGATGTCATGGGTTGATAGTGATAAATTAAAAAGGTCACAAGAGGGTACATGAGAATGTGTTGAGCAAGTTTAAGAAATTTGGCTTCTACGCCATCTAAGCCGGGACCACTACATACTTTGAGGTTATTAATTGTGTTCTGGACTTCAACCGGTGTAATTCTCCTGAAGGAGAATGTGCTGTGGCATGGTGGTGTATTGTTAATGACATAGGGATCAGCTGTGGGAGTACAGACTGAGGAGAAATGTTGATTGAAAGCTTGAGCTACAAGAAGAGGATTATGTAAAATTGTGTCGTTGACTTTTAACTGAGTATGATGAGTGGTTTTATCTGGTGCGTTGGTTAATGTTTTAATTTTTTTCCAAAATTGTTTAGTATTTTTATAATCATTGGTAAGTGATTCATTGTAATAATTTGATTTAGAGTTTCTGGTCAAGATTTTGCTTTTATATCTTAGCAATCTGTATTTCTCCCAGTCAGCAGGATCTCTTGTCCTGCGATACACAGCCCAGGCTTTGTCTCTCAGCTTGAAGGTGCTAATGAGATCAGCTGAGATCCACGGAAGATGGCTGCCCTTAACTTTAATAGTTTTGAAAGGGGCATGTTTATCAATCATTTTTGTGAATTCTGAGTGTAAGAATGCCCATGCATCATGAACATTTGATATGATTTGGTACCGGTCCCAGTTAATTGAAATAAGATCGTTAATGAATGCATCAACATTGATTTTCTTGTATTGTCTAATTTGGATTAGTCTCGGAGGGAGCTTAGGTAGCTTTATTTTCCAGATGCAAAAGATGGTACAATGGTCACTGAAGCAGTCGGACATTATCCCAGATTTAATGTATCTGTTCGGATGTGAGACCAGAATCCAGTCAAGCAAAGATTGACTTGTAGGTGTGACCCGAGTGGGCTCACTAATTAGCTGTGTTAGGTTCAAATTCCTAATAGTATTTTTAGCTGTATAAGAAGATCTGTCTGCCCAGTCCTTATTAAAATCTCCAAGAAGTGCCAGCTCATTTTTGTCCTTGATGGAGTTAATAGTAGATATAATACACTTGAAGGATTCAGCAGGAGCTGAAGGGGGTCTATAAATGTTTCCAATGGTTAAGTATTTGCTCTCATGTAGGATGATTTTCACAAAAATACCTTCAAAGTGGACCGGCTCAACTGTGGGCACAACCAGCTCGGAGGCAAGATTGGATGAGACATATGTGATAACGCCTCCGGCCCTTGTAGCTCTATCTGCTCTGTATAGGACATAATTTGTTAATTTGATTTCATTGTTCGATATCTTGTCATTGAGCCAGGTTTCTGATAATGTCATTATATTCGGTTTGTGTTGTTCAACCCATGGCCTCAATAAATCAATTTTATGTTTGAGGCTCCTGATATTTATGTGTATTATTTTAAGACCTTTTACACTGTCCATATTGGTATAAGTTTAAGAGTACTGTCACAAAATCATAGAGGACTGTCACGACATAACCATAAGCAAAGATCACAAAATATAAAGTGTTAAACACATAAATGACGAATACATATATAGACCAGACAAGCAAACAAAGAACATAAACAAACATATAGACAGGAAGATCAGGTAACGGAAAAAACAAAAAGCAAAAGTAACCCAAGGCCACCACAAATAGCCTTAAACCCATAGGCCCAAGGATGAGGGTGAGTAGCCCAGAGTTAACCAAGCTTCCCAAGCCAAAAATAAATAAAAATATAGAAATAGAGAGAGAGACTGAATCATGTTCATCAAAATCGTCTGAGAGAGTGGAGAGACAGATGAATACATACTAGGTAGATGATTGACAGAACTGACAATGACATCGTCATCACGCGTCAGTGTTCTCAGCAGCTGGGGAAGCATGCCGGTGTTTTCTGTTTTGGAGCCTGGAGAGTGCGACCCGGGGGATCCCTGTGATCCTCATGAAAACTGGCCTCTTCGCCCCCATCCAGCCAGTATGTGATGCGATAATTCCTGTATAGCTTCCCATCGATGTACAGTTTATCAGCAAAAAGGCGAGCCCTTTTGTTTCTTTGCCTCGCCTCTGCCATGATCGGATAAAGAAGCCTGCGTCTTCTCATGATCTCAGCTGGAAACTGATCGCTGATGGCATAATTGGTTCCCTTCAGTTCCCCACCCTTGGACATAACAGCGTACTTCATTTTAGAGTCGATGGTTTTGGCCACGATGGGACGGGGCCTCTGCTGGTCAGCTTTGGCTTTACCCAGGCGATGGACTCGGGAAAAGTGGACAGCTTCTACTTCATTAACGTCCATTTTCAGGTTACCGGACAGGAATGTCTTTAACAATTCTTCGGATTTCTGGTGAGTTTCATTTTTTACTTCAGCGAGTCCATGAACGATAATATTGTCTCTCATACTTCTGCACTGTAAGTCAAGAATGTCATTAGTCATGTTGACTTTGTCGTGTTGAAGTTCATCTGTCAAGCGTTTCAGATTGTTTACGTCATTTCTGAGAGAGGCGTTGTCAGCCTTTAGCACCTCGATTAGTGAGTTGTTGAACTGGACAGAAGCTTTCAAGTCTTTGACATCATTTGTCAGTTGTTCGAGTAGATTAAGCTTCTGGAGTTGCTGTTGTATGGCCTTTAAAGACTCACGTATATCGGAGTATGACTCATCCAAGTCACTTGAGACCAGCTCACTTCGAGTGCGTTTGCCGTCGGTTTTGTTGTCCGCCGGCATTATGTTTTTGTGGTAAAACGCGTCGATATAAGTTTCAAGTTCCTCTACTGTCTCATCAACATGTAGATCCAGTTTGAGAAATGTTTGGCTGATCTCCGATCAGGTTGTGAAAAATGGCATATTTGGGAATTTTGGTAGAGTGTTGCTCAGCACAGCATGTCCGTGTAGCTCTTGTGGGACGATTTCCAAATTGTTGTACCTTCACTTTGCCCAACACCACATTTCGAACTTCTCTCTCTCTGGCCTGGAGACCAATGCAGGCTGGTCCAGAGAAGAGTGGCTGAAAGAAGATGGATCTTCAGGCTCTCTTCCACTGCTCCGTTGGGCTTGAATGATGATGGACCTCGCCCCTCTCCATAACCCATCTGTCTACTCTCTGGTGGCGGTGGGGACTCAAAGATTAAACCAATCATAACAGTAATGATGTTATTATAGCCACAGCAGTATGAGAACCAAGGTTAACCCTCCTAAAAGATATGCGCTTCTATGTTGTTCAACAAGAAAAGTCGCTGGACAACAGAATGGCTTCAAGTTGGTGGGCTGGCTCCACTACTATCTACACTATCTGGACCAGAATGCTGAGCAGTTCATCTACGCTTACGACATCTGTGTAACATCCCAAGAGAGTACGTTTGAAGCTGTAGCAGCAAATTTCACCACAGTCCTAGATGAGCTCCACCTCTACTATGATCGCAACCACCTACACGCAAACAAGACCCAAGCCTGCTCGTTCCATCTCAGGAACCATGAAGCAAACAGACCCCTTAACATCTTTGGTCTTTGTTAAGACCGTTTTATGACATCCTCATGCAAAACATTAATATAAAGGAATAATGATTATTATAATCATTCTATTAATGACATTTGGGTTCAGGTAGTTCAGTTATGACATCTAACTTCTGTCTTTATCCACCTCTGCCATCTTCAAGCTCTTCTTCACCTCATTGGGCAGCTGTAGCTCGGGAGGTAGAGCTGGTCGTCTAGTAATCGAAATGTCACTGGTTCGACTCTGGGCTCCCCCCAGCTGCATGTCAAAGTGTCCTTGAGCAAGATACTGAACCCCTGGTGCCTTGCATGGCAGCCTCCACCATGAGTGTATGAGTGTTGTAAAGGGGTTTGTGCAGTCAGTTGACTGGAAAAGCCATATCAAAATGCAAGCCCATTTGCCTCTGTAGGCTTCATTGGCATACAGCAGATCTTGGTTTTATTTCCTGTGTTAGGACAATTAACATTAAATACAGTCAGGTGTGAGGAGATGGAAACACAATTGAAGTCTCCTGATTGTCCTCACTGAATTCTCTTGGTACACGTATGGTTTCATAAACCAGGTAGATCCATGCTGAGTCTGAGATGTTTTGATTCAAGCATGTTTCAATAAAACACAGGAGACTGTACTCACGTTATACTTTGAGTCTTCACTAATATCTCTAGTTCATCACTTTTGTTGGGCAGAGTTGACAGGCAAGACAGGCGGGTAGTCAGGCAGGCAGGGGTTCGGCAACAGGTTCAGAACAGGAACACTGAACTGATTCTAGAGAATGCTGGTAGGACCGATACAAACTGGGAAGATGGAGATCCCCGGCTGAACTAAGAAGAGGAGATTGTCGATTGAAGACAGGTGTGTTGGAAGAATGAGGAACAGTGGCGTCAAGTGGCCACTAGATGGGGGTATTAGACCGCGTAGCAGCACACAGCGTGACGGTAATTTTGCAATATTGGGCTTAGTTGGGAGCAGTATTTCTGTATTTGTACTCGGGTTCTCTGAACAACAATTCAGAACTAAGGGTTCATTTGCAGGGTTGATTGGTTACATAGCCCCATAAAGGTATATACCATTATACCATCAATGACATCCGGCTTCTTTTTGTCTTCATTAAATGCATTAAAATGTGAGCAGACAACCCAGTTATATGCTATAGCCCCTAGGGTAGCTGTGGTATAAATGCTGGAACGAAGGTTGAAGTACGAATATGTAAAACTTGATGTTGTTATAGTACTGACCGTAGCGATTCCCATTGAAACGTATCGCGCGGTGTACGGACTGTGGACTAAACCGTAATCATAGCTTTGCAGAGACCAACCACAAATTCTGTCCTATGGGGCTTTTATTGTTTTATTCAGACCGCGGGGGCGGGGTCAACGTCCCTGGAAACGTAAGTGGAAAATTAATAATAATCATCTCATACCTCCAAAGATATAAACCACCCCAATAAATTGCAACAGGCAATTTTAAGATCTATAAATTCATAACGTGAGTCACATCTTCTGGTGAATTAATGCATATATATTTATTAGTATGAATAAATGGCAAAAAAATTAATCATTCAAGTCAACCAAATATAATCGTTCAACATCTTTTAACCAATTCCCGACAGCGACAATCTGAAACTCAAATAATGGTGATGTGTGCCTTCCTACACTGATCACACTGAAACCATCAATGACTAATCAGTCAGCAGGCAGAGTAAGGCCTTGTCCTTGGAACTGAACAACATCCTGACAACAACCTCAAACCATGGATCCACTATCGGCTCCATGTGATCAATAGGTCCAGCATTGAGTCAGACTACAGTATCAGAAACTGTTTTACCAGCAGTGTTTGAGTGAATGTGTCTGTGCGTAAGTCACATGATCATTTGTGGATAAAAAGTGTGTTATACAAACAGTTCATGTGTGCTCATGAACAAAGCATGTTGTGCGTAGGACCAGTTGGCATCATCTAAGACTGAGTGAATATTAGAATTAAAAAATATCAGCATTCCTCTTCCCCTGTTCCTCTGACCAGTATTTGGTCATGTGTACAAATGTGTGCATCAAAACAGGGGCATAATCCACTACATCATCACAATAAAAACACATCAGTTAAAAGCCCCTCATCCTGCTCCTCTCATATCAGCACACATGTAAACATCCCTGAACATAAACCATGGGGGTCATCTCAGAGTAGTACCTTGACTAGCTTAACGGAACACCTTAAAAACACTTGAGAACTGAGCAGTTTAAACACCACCTCAACACCCTCCTCTTCGTAGCTTGGATTGATGGATTGGCTTGTTGCTCTTCTAAATGTTGATACAACTATCAAAGTAGTGTGGGTAGGCACCCTGACACCCCACACCCAATAAATATGTGCCAGCTAGTGAGCTAAATGAGTAGCATTCCTTGTGGGGCCTCTGGCCCACAGCAGTAGAGTGAAGCCTGAGCCCTGAGCCTCATGACCACATGAACCCACTCACATCTACGCCTCCTAACTCCCATTGGCCCGTCCTTAATTCACACTCTGCTCAATGGTTCTGGAGACAGCAGAACCATTGAAAGCTTTGCTGGGGGCTCCGCCCGCTCTGACAACGGCAGCTTGAATACTGAGTGTTGACAGAAGCCACAGTGTGGACCGGTTCCTCTGGAGTCGTCTGAACTATGAGGTAGAGGACGGCACCAGCAGACCCACCGACAAACACCAAGCACCACGGCGTTGCCAGATTGGGGAGTGGGTATGTGATAGTGACGTTAAGGGGGGGCTGAGGGGTGGGGGGGGCTGAGCAGCACCTCTCACACCTCCCCAAAGTTGGTGTGTCCGGTCTCCTTGGCGTGCTCGCGGGCCTCCTTCTGCCCCACCAGGCCGGTCTGGCACACCATGCAGCGCAGAGCAAAGCCATTGACATCCGTGAACTGCCGCCGGCGCCGCGCCGCGTCCGCCAGCTCCAGCGCCTGCGCCAGGATGAGGTCGTCCGTGGCGGCGAACACCGTCTGCGGCGGGACGTCAGAGCCGGGCGTCTCCCGCTGCAGCGGGTCGTAGTGGATGCCGTCGTAGATCAGCAGCACACGCTTGCGGTAGCCGGCGTCCTCGCCGAAGCGGTCCACGCGCACCGTCTGCGTGTCCACCACGCAGATCTCACACTGGTAGAAGCGGGACAGGATGGACACCTCGATGGCCCCGCCCCAGGCGTCCGCTCGCCCGATCCAGGCGCAGTACTCCTCGTTGGTCTTGCCCAGCACGGCCTCCGAGTACGCGGCCGGGTCCCCCGCCACCGTCTGCCCGATCAGCCGCCGCAGCCCGGCGGCGCAGGAGGGGTCATAGACCCCGCCCTCCACCGCATACGACACGCTGGTGAACAGGCAGGAGTTGTCCGCCGGGACCACTCGGCGCGCTAGGACGGGCAGGGGGTCCGGCCGTGGCACCTGGGGGGCCGGGGGGCAGTCTTTGGGGGCCAGGGGGCTGGCATGGGTGGCCAGGGTGCAGTCTTTGGGGGCCGGGGGGCAGTCTTTGGGGGCCAAGGGGCTGTCTTTGGGGGCCAAGGGGCTGGCCTGGGACTTCATCTTGTGCTTCTCCTCCTCTACGATCAGTGTGTCTCCTGGGGGGGGATAAACTGATACTTACTATACTATTACTACTATAGTATTAGTATTACTACTATACTACACTATTACTACTACTACTACACTATACAATGACATTCAACAGAGATGTGAGATAGACAATGCGTAAGGGATAATGCCTGTCATTATGTAAGGGATAATGTACAGAATGCCCGTCATTATGTAAGGGATAATGTACAGAACACCCGTCATTATCAGGAAATAAGCCCCGACAGGGCGAACCGGACCCTGACGTGAAGCAGAGGGGTCTTGCTTCACCCTGAGGGGCTTATTTAAGATAATGACCGGTGACGTTCTATACATTATCCTGCTTATTACACAGCTACTTACCCAAACGAAAAAATAACTTAAAGATTAGCAGAGAAATAGTCCCCCAAAGACGTTGACCTCGCTTAGCAACCGAATCAGCTGGGGTTGATAAGTTACCGGACTACTGCAGAGTGACACCAAACACGTGCGTCAGAGCCACCTTCCTCGACAGCGATCAATATAAGCTTAGCAACGGTAATTATTGAAAAACAATTGACCAGCGGAAGTCGGTAAGGCCCATGCAAGTGAACAGAGGGTTCAGGGTCAAATCAGGGTCACAGGGCACCTGATTTGATGGGGTAGTCCCTTAGGTGGGCGTGGCCGTTCCGCAGGTCCAGGCTGGAGGGAGGGTACCCCACCAGGATCTTCTGCACGTCACAGGGGATGCCCGTCAGCTCCTCCACCTTGCTCTTCAGCTCCTGCACGCATGACTGCTGCGTCAGCCCCTGCATGATGTGGCTCCCGTTTTTCGTCTTGCACCGAAGACGCAACATCCTGCCTGGGATCAGGGAGCCAGAGTTTATCACAGATCAACATGATGGCCTTAAGTAACTCGGCTTCACTGAGAAGACCTGGAAACAAACGTCATACAGACACACCAAGGCTGGGGGTCTAAAACTTTGGCCCATCCATAGCTTGTATCAGGACGCTCACACTGGGCCGACTGCACGGCCCCAGGACCTGCCCCACCTCTCCTCAGTGGACTGAGACCACCTCTCCTCAGTGAGACCACCTCTCCTCAGTGGACTGGTCCTGGGGCGGGTCCTGGGGTAGGTCTCACTGAGGAGAGGTGGTCTCATGCCACGCTACAGATGCTAATGAGCCGACACGCACACGGATACGCAACCGTGAGTACAAGAGGCCAACGTATTCAGGCCCAGGTGAGACCAGGACTCAGGCCCAGGTGAGACCAGGACTCAGGCCCAGGTGAGACGGTACAGGGACACTTGGACTAGTCTGAGTGCACCCTGGTGTCGACGGAGTGCTGAGAGAGGAGAGAGGAGCATAGAGGAGAAGCGAGGAGAGAGGAGCAGAGAGGACATGGGAGGGTCAGAGGAGAGAGGAGCAGAGAGGACATGGGAGGGTCAGAGGAGAGAGGAGCAGAGAGGACCAGGGAGGGTCAGAGGAGCAGAGAGGAGCAGGGAGGGTCAGAGGAGCAGAGAGGAGCAGGGAGGGTCAGAGGAGAGAGGAGCAGGGAGGGTCAGAGGAGAGAGGAGCAGAGACGGACCCGGCGGCTCTTTGTTCTGCCGGGTAGCCGCTAGCCGCTAGCCACTAGCCTGCTCACGGCCCCCAGAAACACGAGGCTCTATCCTCATGTGTGGACTCCCACCACATTCCCGCCGTCATAAAGTAGTCTAAAGACCCGCTGGAGTCATGAGGGCATACCGGCTGAAGAGTCGGTGTGCGGGCAGCTAGCCGCTACCTGACCACTAGCTGCTAACGTTAGCCTGCTATGCCTCCGAGGCTAAACTCAGCCGCCGCCTACAGTAGGTCCGCCTCGGCCTGGCGGGAGACGGGGAGGTGTGGTGGCTTCAGATTCTGTTCTTTAACTCTTTGAGTTAAAGAACAGGTAAGCGGACTAGCGTCGGCTTACCTGTCGTTAGCTGAAGCCCTCAAACAATAACCGTCACGAGCCTGCGGAGCGTCACGCGACGTCACACGTCGGGTGACGTCACACGCCGGAGCGTCACTATGGACTAATGGTGCGTTCACATCGCTGGGAATTATCGAGAACATTTTCGCGACGTGGGAAAGTTCTCGTGAACGACACCTCGTGACGCTCTTATGATTCTACTTCCGTTCGGTAACTGGGGCCAGATTTAGTCAACCGAGTTTCCCAGTTGGTGACGTATGGTTCACTAGTGACGCGCATGAACATAGCGGAACATATATTTTACTCAATATGAAATAATCAACCATCATATCACAGTCCTACTTTACTATATAGTGACGTTGTAACGGTCTGTTGGCATCGACTGCTCAGTTTTAAAAGTTGTGTGCTGGTAAAGCAGCTCTAGATGAGGGCAACTGTAGCCTTCCATACAGTGGCAATACAATGCGCTTCTCATTAATAAAAGCAAAAGGATAGCAGGTGATATGCTACAAGGAAATAAAGGCATGCAAACTTGAAACTGATCCTACTAAGTTCTGACTGTTTTTTATCGGATAAGAAGATTCCCAACGCAGTGCCCATGAGCGGTCGCTGTCGGGAACCGTAGCAGCAGAAGACGCAGGACGCCAGAGCAGTGCAGCAGATTCCTGCTCAGACCGGCGGACCACCGCAAACAGGACGCGGGGGATTACTTATCAGTGTAACCTAAATCACCCTAACACTATCAAACAATGAGTATCAGAGTTCCCTACCCAAGAAGTAATACAATATCCCCTCTATCAGTATTCAATTGAATGAAAGAGGGAGAAGACGATGTATAAGAATAATGCACTTTAATTTTGTTTCTTTACTACAAAAGAACAATAAAATATTCAATAATCATCCCGCAGATGGGCACAATCACTTCTATTAAGGATGAGGGAAAGGTTCCGCTAGCCGAGAGTAGAATACCCCCGAGCGAGAGAGAGAGAGAGAGAGGAGCTACACACTATACAGCGGCATGAGCTATAATGTGCCTAGTCAGTTCATTAAATATCACACAAAAGGAATGTTACAATTCATCCACTACCGCTTCAACACAACCCGTAGGTCAACATCACGGCACACAAACAGATTAGTAAACAAAACGTCAGTACAGACAGTAGTGGCTACAGCCAAACAGAGCCACTACGATGAACAGGTATGGCCAGAGACTATATATATAAGGAGACACTGCACTTGAAAAATCGCCCATTGAAATGCATGGGGTAACTTCGTAACGCAAAGATGGCGGGTTTTGCACATGTCCCGCCTTTTC
>JAOPUD010000062.1:11985159-11996968 GCA_027122715.1 Trisopterus minutus
ATCGGAGGAAGGAAGCTTGCAATGAGCATTTCAATCACAAGAAATAGTCAATACACACTCAAGAGGAGAAATTACCTTTCACACATGATGACTTAATGAATTATTTAAGGTCTATCATGTATTTTCTATGTACTGTCCTGTTTGTGTGTCATCTACTATGCTACCTACTAGGTAGAGATTGCCCCTCTGGGATAAATACCGTTTTTTGAATTGAGTTGAACATTTCATTTGGGGAACTTGCTATGTGTAATGTAGACCTTTAATGTGTAATGTAGACCTGTAATGTTTAATGTAGACCTGTAATGTAGACCTGTAATGTAGACCTGTGATCTGTAATGTAGACCTGTAAGTTTAATGTACAGTGGAAATGTGCTACACCACACATCGACCTGGCCCCTCTTAATACTGAATAATACTGTCTATACTGAATAATTGATTACATTTTTATTGAGAAAATACATCTCATAAATCATCCCTCTGTTAAACTGATTGCTCTTCATTTATCATGTATGTTGTCCGGGTCAAACACCCCTAAAGGATATCATAATTATACAATATTACCACTAACATAATTACATTGTTAATGGGGTCATATACCGGTAATGCATTTATGTGATATTTCCATTTCCTTTAGTGTGTCACCTAGCCTGTGTTATTCATGTGTCTACAAAGCTCACAGTCCATGCAAGGGGGAGTCTTCCTCCTGAAAATGTCTCATTGCCTGAAACAGCTCGTCGGCCTGTCAGCCTTTACTTCTGTGATTATGTTGCATCAAATAATTGTTGATGTGCAGTTCGTATCTAAAAACGACTAGACCTGTTATATATCTTTTTTTGTTGTTTAAACTTATATGCTTGAAAGTCTTTGTGTCCGTTCACAATTCTGTGAATGGACTGACTTAACAGGGCACAAGCGGGATGATTGTCATATTTATTAAAATGTAAGGTTTATTGTGGCATTAGTAATATTGAAGGCTTAATAGCAATTGTCCACCGTTGCAGGGCACACTTTAAACCTGCCTCCCTTGGTTTCATGCGCTGTTCAGGGCTGGCTTGGGTCCCACACTGGATCGACTGGTAGAGCTGGATCTGACTGGTGATGAGTTGCTACTCATCTCAAACCATTCGTTCACCATTAGTTTACCAGTAGTGAAGCTTTTTGAATCATTCGTTCAGCATTTGTTTACCAGTAGTGAAGCACTTTCAGTTTAGTTATAAAACCCCAAACACTGTTGATGAAATGCATATTAAATGAAACAAAAACAAAGGCTTGACTTTCAAACAAGGCGTTTCTCACAAACAGGCATGGAACACTGAAAAAAAACTAACAAACAACAACTCACGTTACCGCATTGTTTGATTCACCCACACTTCTGCGCTTTACATGGACAGCTTCGGCAACAGAGGTTGCAGCAAACTGGACTGATCATACAACTGACAAGTCAGCGGGCAACCTGTCGGATTAATGCCCTCCTCCCAGCCAATCAGAATCAAGCATTCTTAAACAAAGTAGAATAGTTAATTTTATTTTCAATTTGCGGAGAGTGAACTGTCACACTTAATATTGCCTTAATATTGCATCTTGCAACACATGCTTAAATATCTGGCCTTGCAGATACCCCTCCCCTACTACCCCTATCCACAGGATGCCTTAATAGAGCAAAGAGTCCATTTGGATTCATATGTAACTCTTAGGGTTCCGTTATAGTACTCTGTGTATCCAACTCCGTGACAACGCAGATGTTTCAACGTGAGTCGTGAGCCTTTCGAAGTTCTGCGTTGCAGTTTTCAGTACGGTATTGCAATTCACCGACGGAATGCTAGGGGCTGCGGGAGGGAATGAGCCGACCAATGACAGCCCTGCGGTCTCCCTTCTGTTCTGAGTAGCCTCGACAGATAGTACAATCTTTTGGAGCCACACATTGGGCTACATATTTCTGGGGAGTTTCTCTCCAGAAATTGAAAATAAAATAAAGTGATACATCAGTTATAACATGATTGGCTCAGTTATTACTGATTTTTTTAATACAAGGCCAATAACGTATTCAACAACTTTATTACGTTATTGGCAGTTATTACGTTATTGGCCGGTATTACATTATTGGTTGCTACAGTCCGCTCTAGCAGTATTAAAGTCTAGTCATCCCACTGTACCTGTTTATGGAAAATGCAAAAAAAAATGGAAAATTACTTACTCTTTTGACAGGTAGTCTCGTGTATTATTTTAAATTTGAAACTGTGATTTCACTGGACAGTTTGTGATAAAGTCCAAGGGAAAGTCCCCTCATATTTCATTTAGTCACATTTTCTTCACATTTTAACTGATATGATAACAAATCCTCAATAGGTTTGATGGAATATTGAAAGGATTCAATTTCAGGGTCACATTTTCTTTAATGCTGTCACATTTCTCAAGATTTTAGTGTACAGTTTTTTGAGAAAATGAATGGTCAGCTCATACCATTGTGATGTTCAGAATTTCCTCAAAAGCACCCATTGGCAGATGTTTTTTTAATAATAGTGGGCATACTTACAACAGTAATAATACCATGCAATATATTATTTTGATGATACTGTTGGAAAATAACTACCCTATAATAACTTCTATAATATTGAAAGTGTAAGTGTTATATGATGATAGCAAGCAGTTAGTCATACTGTAAGATCCTCATTTATGAATTACAATGAGTTGTATTTTTATCATGTCTCAGAAACACTGCAATTTTGCACTAAACAAATCTTGTACTGTCGTCTTGTAATGCTTCTGTATTTAATAACTCATACTCATACTATTTGAATGCATTATTAATAAGGAAGTATGGAACCATATTATATATATATGTAACACCTTTGCTAGCTTTGTTGTATACAGGGAATGGGTTAACCTAAAATATTTTTGTGCTTGGCACTTGGTTCCATTAACATCCTTACTGTATCAACAGTGATATATTGTTTCTCTTCTAAAATGTCCCAAAAAAACCAGGAGTGATGTTGCTAACAACAATTATAACACTGCTGCCATGACCCAATGTGGTCTGGGAGTTGGTCACACCACATCCTGCCCACTCCCGCAGTTCCGCCTGCTGCTGCCGTCCCGCTTACTTTAACCACTGGGCTTCCTGCTGCCACACCGCTTGCTGTTCCTGTCCCTCTTCTTTTCCTGTGGCTGTCCCTCTCTTGTTTCCCTGTGACTGCCCCCTGCTATAGAGCGGATTCCAGGTATCATCAACAGTTTGACATTGGCACATCCAATGAGGATCTATCAGTCTACCTGCAACCTACAGTATTCACATGTCAACAGAAGCACCTGACCAGCTGACAATATTCATGTGGCTACATTGAAACTGCTGTCATGTGTTTTAGCTAGTACTTTTATGTGTAGTCCTATGGGATTTTGGGCATTTCCAAATCCATTGCATATTTTATTGTTTAGATAGACAGATTGATTGATACTTTATTCATAAAACGAGGCATTGATAACTTTGTAAGTGTACAGATTGTTCAATGACATTTTGTCATTTTATGACATTTTATACACACAATACCATCAGTAGTTCACCTGTCTACCCCATATTGTCTTTAAGACTCGATAAGTCGATTGGCGAACACAGAGCATGCGTGTGGCTGACGGAGGTATCTTCTCTCTCTTCTCCGAGCTGAGGCTACAGTTCGTGCCCCGCACACACCTCCAGTTCCCTATCACATGTACAGTCTACATCCGTCAACAACAAGCATGCTCTGTGTTCGCCAATTGACTTATCGAGTCTTAAAAACAATATGGAGTATGTGTGTATAAAATGTCCTTTTTAATAAACAATCTGTACACTTACAAAGTTATCAATGCCTTGTTTTATATGTTAAGACCCTTATTATACTACCAAAGAAGTGTTGGGCTACTTCCAGCCTTGTAAGTGGATTTATTTTTTACCATGACATGCCCTTATCAGCTGACCTCAGCTACTGGGTTGTTGGTGGGAGTAAAGCTGTGGCAAACAACATTACACAATGTGTCACATACGGCCAACTGAGACACAAAAAATGGCAGATTAAGGGATTAAAGGAAATGGACAAAGACAGAGCGGCCTCTTACCTGGCTGAAAAACAACGTGACTCTAATACGAACGTGCCTGACACCAGTCACATGGGAGGTGTCTGGGAACGGCAGATTAGGACAGTAAGAGGAGTCCTAAGCTGGGTCCTTTCAAAGTGCTGGAAGAGTGGATGACGCTTCATAGAGAACCTTGTACAAAACAGAATAAAGTGCAATAAAAAATCTGTAGTAATGATTATGCTGCCGCATTGTAGTGGTGGAAAAATTATTAATAATGAAAAAAAAAAAAGAAATTCCTATTTTTTTTAGGGTTGCCTAAAAGATACTTGGTCCACACTCAATGGTAGTGTTAGATACTTGGTCCTCACTTAATGGTAGTGTTAGATACTTGGTGCACACTTAATGGTAGTGCTAGATACTTGGTCCACACTTAATGGTAGTGTTAGATACTTGGTCCTCACTTAATGGTAGTGTTGGATACTTGGTGCACACTCCAGGGGGACATCCATCATTACCATTGCACACACTCTACTCCTCCACTGGCACTTAAAATGGTACTTAGCATTGTGTAGAATCTTATCCTAGCCATCTTTGTTGTATATGGGCAATGGGCTAACCAAGCGATTGTAAATACTTGACACTTCTACACTTCTATGACCATCCTTACTGTACCGACAGTGATATATTGTTGTTTATCTTTCTTCTCACAAATGTACTTATTGTAAGTCGCTTTGAATAAAAGCATCTGCTAAATGCCCTAAATGTAAATGTAAGCCATACACTGCATACACAATTGATTCCGGTTTCACTCTTAATGTTAGCTCTTTTTTTATTAATATGCATGAATGATGTTTTCTAATAGATACAAAACTTAAAAGTAGAACAAGGGATGTGAAAGTTTAGGAACCTTCACAAGGCCACAATGTGAGTTTGAGATGACTACCCAGGGAAAGAATAAAGCAGAATATTCCAAACTAAGACGAAAAGAAAATCATAATTTGGAGCAGCAGGTTGCTCCTCTCCCCAGGCGTAGTCTTTCATCTTGTATATCCAAACAACTCATTTTCCCTCCTCTAATGCTGCAGAGTACCCGCACCTCTTATGCCATTATCTCCGTGCCTCAGGAATACTGAGCCACCTTTTGTTATGTCTGTAATTTCCTTCCTTCCCATATCCCTTTTTTCTGGCTATCTTTGCCTTCAGATACTCGCCCCATAATTGGTAGATTTCAATCAGGGTCTCGCCGTGCCCATCACCACCCATCTACAATGCTTCTGGCTTTGAATGGTGTTGCGGTGGCGTGAGCAGCAGTCCTGTCCAGTCCCCCATTCTGTTTTGTGTGTAGTTTGACACGCATAGAGAGAAGAATTCGTTTTAAAGATAATCCAGTCCATCTTTCATTCCGTAACCCGAAGAATGTCTATTTCATTATAGCTATGCTAAGCTATGTAGAAGGGTACATGTCTACAATTGAATTTACTTTAGTATCTCATCATGATACAAATGTTTCAAAGGCTATATTTCCATATTGCACACCCACTCATGGTAATTGTGTGTGTATTGATGTTTTTCAGATTGCATCATTGCCAGGGGACTCTTGCAGGATTGCTTACTAATTGACAAACATGATTGGCAATCTCTCCCTCAAACTTCCCACATTCCTGGCACAAGGTTTTAAGTGCTAATGTATTATTTGGAGAGCCAACCTGGGGGCGGCGGTAGGTATAGTAGGGTTCTGAGCCGCATCGGCAAATGATGGCTTTCTAAAACGGAGGGTATGTGGGGGAGTACTGTGATAATGGAAGCTGATTGACTCTAAATGAACCACTCTGACCCTGATGGTGAGGACTGGTGATTGGCTTCTTTTTATTTTGATGCTTCTATGATAAGAGGGCCTACAGGGAAACTAGCAGGGAAATCCTGTGTCCAAGCGATTGGGTGGAGCTACACGCCATCAGTGTTAGTATTGGGCTCAGAAGGGAAGTGGGATGTTTATGTTGATAGAAGATGCCTTAAGAAGTCTTGAAATGGCAAAATATTAATAGAAACAAAAGTGGTAGTGGTAGCAACTCCTTGACTCTTCCGACACGTAATCATGACAGGGTCATCATTGAACCTAGCTGGACATAAGATCTTTGGCCGGTGTCTCAAATAATGTATGTAATTGCAATTACGGTTTATTGAGCATGCAGTTAAAACTGTGACTACTGTCTCTTCGGTTGATGCATCGCAGGCGATTACTTTTTCTTTGGGGCCCCGTGAGAAATTACAAATGCCTAGGCCAAGGAAATTAGTTCATGCCTTAATCTTTAGTTTGGATTATTTTAAGCATCATTAAGTCGCTACAAAAGTTATGTGATTGAAATAATTGAACATGAACACAACAGAAATCCATATAGTAAAAAATATTGAAACCTATCTGTATGTTTACAAAATAGACTATTGATTAGGTTAACTAATAAATCCAATCAAATAAAATAAATCTCTTCCTAATCCAGTAAAATCAAAACTCAACTTTACAGATATCCCGCTATTAAAAAAGTATTTGTAAAGTATTTTTTATTTTACAAATGTTACCAAACATACTTCTGCTCGCTCTAATAGTGCTGAGCATGTTGATGGCTTCTCCACCCTGTAACGTTCATTCTCCTTCTCTATTGTCTCTTGTAAAGTCTGGCGTTGTCTTCTCCCCCCGCTGGCCGTGTAAGGCTGTCAGGCCCAGACCCAGGGCTACGTTCTCAAAGCCCACACCAATGTCTTCCGTCGCACTGTTGTCGCCGTGACAAGGACAAGCAACAGCCCTCTCCCTGACAACGATTTGGACAGGTAACGTAGTTCCTCTGCACCACATTTCATGCATAGCCGACACCCAATCGAATGCCAGGTCCAGGTTTTGGATAATAATCCTAGGACAATCTCATCTGGGTTTTGTTGGGGTGTGTGTTTGCGCATTAGGGAGACGATTCAGAAAGACACTGACCCCCGAAATGAAGGTTGAAAGGACCGGCGAGGCTTCTGCCGCCTTTACTACTTCCTGTTTGAAGAAGAGGGTAAGGTCAGCGGTCACCTTGTTACAGAAAAGAGATACACATCAGCTTTGAATACCTGCTGGAATTCATTATAAATACCACACAACTGTCCACAAATAACTCTTAAGATAAAAAAGTGTGTGTGTGTGTGTGTGTCGGTGGGGGGACTGATCAAAGCCAGTATTTTTGGTTTGAAGTTTGATGAAAGGGTTTCTGTGGTTATTTGTATTATTATTATTATTATCTGCATGTCCAGAGATGCCACATAATGAGCAAGCTCAAAAAGGATGCAAATCCTTTCGGTTAGTAACCCAGACACTAAGGCACCTGATCACGGTCTGTATTAATCTATCTTTTTTAATGGCCAATCCTGATGTGCAGGGCTAGAATCTAAAGTGCTCAAAAAGCTCATGTTGTCTTGCAGAGGTAAACCAAGCTCACTTTCACTCTGACATTACCAAGTAATGGGCGCGCACGTGAACATGCACACAAAAGGAATATTAGAATCTTCAACTGAATCCTTTTTGCAAGGCTGAATGCTACTTTATCCACTGAGGCTGGTAATAGATTACATTCATTCATCCATTTAGCTGCTGCACCGCATGAATTTCACTACCAGGGTTAGAAAAGTGCTAGACAAAGATATTCTACCCATGTCATCTAAAATGTGTGTGCTTCTCCTGTGTTTTTTGATGATTTTAATTGTATTCATAATGTACATATGTGTCTATTGTCTACGGTCAGGCCGAGCAACATAACTTGGTTGGACGGATTGGGGACCAGTAAATAGAATTGGCATTTGCAACAGACCAGTCCAATGTTCAAACCAACCCCAATCCCGCGAACATGCTTGATGGTAAATGTTAAAGCATCATACCAAAGGCTTAGAATGATCAGATTTGAAAAGAATTACCATACAAGAGTCCCAACAAGAATAAATAGGAGTAAATCCCTAATTTCAGAAAACACATATTTATTGACTAAATACTTTTTGACACAGTCTACAGATAAAACGAATTAAGAAATGCTGATGTAGTTTTATGATGCATGGAAGAGGGTAGTCTTTCAAAACTCAACATACTTAAAACTTCCCAATTGAAAATAAAGCCTACATGTTAAAAAAACGAACTAACCTACATCATCACAACGTAAGCATGATTGGCCTTAAAGATCTCACTCAAGAAGAGATTCATAAACACAGACGTAGGATCCATGTTTCACTATCCTGAAGGGTTTGGCATTTAATTAAAATTAGCCTATAATGACTACAGCTACTTATACCATGTGTCAGAAGTATCAAAGTATCAAATTATTGTTTTGTATTATTGATCCATCTGGCAAAGCTGAACATCACTGAAATGTAAACATAAAAAAATGTGCAACACAGAACACATTCAAATTACACACGAGTGGCTGTGTTGAAGAGAACTAGGAGCCAAGGCTTGATTACTAAAGGCACAAATACATAGGCTGGACATTAAGGCGCATTACATAACAATACAGCAGCTCAACCAAAATATATAATATGAAAAGAGTACCGCAGAGCCACAGTGAATAACATTACATAGGTTTCATCTGAATAGATTAAGAGCACTGCACAGCCACAGTGAAAAAGATTACAAAGGCTTCATCAGAATATGTAAAGAGCCCCACAGAGCCACAGTGTATATTACATAAGCTTCATCAGAATATGAAAGGTCCACTGCACAGCCACATTGCATATCAAATTATCATCATCAGAACAGGAAAGAGACCACTGTACAGCTACATGCATAAACAGCAGAGCACTGCAAAACTACAGTGCATCTTACAAAAGCTTAATCCGTATATTAAAAGAGTAATGTGCAGTTATAGTGCATCTGTAGCTGGGTCCACTACATCACCAGAGTTCCCTGGCGAAGCGGTTCTTTTCAACATAATCCAAATATCTTCTTTGATACAGCGTCCTTTCAACAGCATCTTGTTTCACCTATCAGTGAAATCCTTCTACAGCACTGTGACACTGCACTTCTGTTGTTGTGTCTTGTGTTAAATATATTTGTTCTGAGTACATTCAAGCCTGGAGGTCATCAGAAGAAACACTCTCTTTGATTATTTGCTGGATAGAGGCCAAAACGAATTAACGGATATTTTCAGAAATGAATGTCCTAAATGAACCTTGTCCCTTTCCCGCCTTGCTTTGCTCCACACACTCTTGTACACACTGCTGTAAAGGACAAGCAGTAGTTAAAGGGCATATTTACGAGAAGGAAAATTATTTCCAGAAAGTTTCCATGATCAACATGTCAGCTAATGAGTGTGCCGCCTCAGATGGTTCACCCCTATCGCTGAGTGCACGCTTGCCAGTTGATTTATTTTTTTGTCATCTCTTGCCAACTTGTTCCTCGATGCTAGACTGTCATTTAATTTGAACGTGGCAAACTTTTGATATCTGCCTCTGTTGTCGGCACCCATGCTAATGTGGGCTGAAGCAACACTACTGCCGATGACTGAGGCCTCAAAGGAGGCCTGAGGGGTTAGTTTTCACCCTCAGCCAGAAGAGCTTTCTTCGACTTTTCACTTTCCTCCCCGCACCTCCTTGGTCGTTTGGTGCCCTGATTAATTTTGTTTAAGCTTGGCGAGGCTGCATCATACCAGTTGATATATATTTCTATTTAGACCAGCCAAACAGCCCATAGTAGAGTGACCCCTCTGGTATAAGCCCAATTGCCAGATAGTCAATCCATCACTAGCTGGTGTCTATATTCTGACATCAGGGAAGAAGGTGAAATTGGATTTTCTCTATTCAGAAGTTAGTTCTTTCCCTTTGAGGGTGTATTTAAAGTTGAATGAAAAAAAATATTGTCTGATCAACATCACATTTACTTCCATTTACTTCCAGTAAAGAACATGAAAAACATTTCCCTGGAAACTTTGTTGCTCTCTCCACTTTAGTGTGAAAAGCATGCTTGCAATGTGACGCTTGAAGTATTGTATTGCTTGGAGAGGTCAGATAATGAAAGGCATTTACAGATAGGAGACGGATAGAGCAGAAATCCTGCATGCACACCAGCTTTGAGACACAACAATGGCCTGTGTTCCCATGCGTTAACTGCCTTAGCCACTCGCTCAAGGCTTGCATGCTTTCACAGACTGCGTCTCCTTTTGGCTAGCCACGATCTTTCAAAATCCCAGAAAGCACTATAATGGATTTTCAAACTGGCTGCATAAAAGGTTATATATTGAGGAAGCGGGACCAAAGCTTCTCGGGGCCTTATGCGGCGGAGCCCCAGGATAATCCAGTAATGGGGCTCTATCGTGGTCATCACCTCCTTCTGATCTCTTCACTTGAGACTGGAGAAACCCGGATTTCCACACGTTTAAACAAAGCATGCTATTCAAAATGAATTATTAATCATTCCCTTAATTAAAGTAAATAATAATAGTATGAGATAATGAATAATATAATAAGCAAACTGACTGCAGGGTTTGAGGGTTTTTCATTGTGGGGCTGTGCAATCTTCCCCAAAACTTTGCACTTGTGCAAATATTTGAACATTTTATACTCCAGGGCCAATTCTTAGTGGAATATTATTTTATATATTTTTAAACTTAGTTTCATGCCAACCAAGGCTGATTTCAAAACGCAATACATTTTAATTAAAACCATTTAATTGAGTTTAGTTCAGATGTTTATTCAACGGAAAGAAAATGAGATGTATTTCCTCCTCCCCCTTGATCATTTGTACATTTGTCTCAGAAGACAACCATGTGATCCTGTCTTTGCATTGCTTTCATTACTTTGTCATTTTCAATATGATTAATACTATAAAACATTTGATGCTGTTATTGCTCACACATTCACAACATGAAATGGGTTAGAGTGCTCTTTTAACACTGACAATACAATCTTCAGGTGGTACGTCAGCTGTCAGTAATAGATGCAGACTAAAGTTAACTAGAAAATGCATTTCCTGAAGAAAATGCGGTTTGAGGTAAATTTTTTCATAGTTTAAGACAGAAAGACATTTAAATTACTCAAATCAAGTTAAGGGATTTAAACAGTCTAAATGGAATAAACAATGTAAACATGCACACCATTTGAAAAAAATGTAAAAAGGTTGGAAACAAATAAAGTAAAGAGTTAAACAAATAGCTAGTGATAAAATTTAAATTACATTTGGGATAAAATATAGAATAGCTGAGCTGTTCTGAAAAGTTTCAGATGGTTGAATCACGTCAGTGTCAAGTGTGTGTGTGTGTGTGTGTGTGTGTGTGTGCACTTGCCTAACTATCCAACAGTGGATTTGGGCGTCTTAACACCTTCGCCAACAGGGGACCTCCAAGCCAAGAGGGGACATTTTTCAGGTCCCCTCTTGGGCATGCCTTAAATCAAGCTAAAAACATAAAATATAAATATAAAAACTAAAATATTTGTGCATTTTCTCAACTTTTGCCAAGAGGGGACCTGAAAGTGTGTGAGTGTGTAGTCCATACTCGGCACTATTGTGTGAAGGGCCTGCAGCCGTTCACGCAATAGAGGGGGTCGTTAAGACTGTAGAGGGCTGTTAAACAGCCTACCAGTCTTCTTGAAACACAGGGGTCCACTGTTGGCTACTACAAACAATAGCCGCTTTCGCACCGAGTAGTTCCAGGAACTAAACAAGGAACCATTTAGTACCCAAATAGTACCGGGACTATTCTTCCCCTAAATCTCCCCCAAACTGTTTTCACGTTTGCATTCGCACCGG
>JAOPUD010000062.1:12149320-12166345 GCA_027122715.1 Trisopterus minutus
TGATGTCATCGATGTAGGCCGCCGCGTAGGCCTGGTGGGGCCTCAGGAGCTGGTCCATCATCCGTTGGAACGTGGCCGGAGCGCCATGTACCCCGAAGGGGAGGACGGTGTACTGATACAACACCCCTGGGGTGGAGAACGCTGTTTTCTCTCGGGCCGCACGGGTTAACGGTACCTGCCAGTACCCTTTGGTCAGGTCCAGGCTCGAGAGGTACCGTGCCGGCCCGAGGCGTTCGATCAGCTCGTCTACCCGTGGCATTGGATAGGCGTCAAACTCCGACTCCTCGTTCAGCCTCCTGAAATCATTACAGAAACGGAATGTCCCGTCTGGTTTGGGAACGAGGATTACCGGGCTGCACCAGGCGCTGCGTGACTCCTCGATCACCCCGAGCTGCAGCATCCGGCATACCTCTGCTTGTATGGCCTCCCTCCGGGCCTCCGGGATCCTGTAGGGTGGGACCCTCACCTTCACTCCCGGTGCCGTCCGGATGTCATGGTGGGTGATCGCTGGCAGGTTGGAGAATACGTCCTGGTGCTGCATGATTACCTCGTCGAGGTCGTGCTTCTGGGCAGGGCTGAGGTCCTCCCCTACCGGGACCTCCGTGATCTCCCACCTGGCTGCCAATGCCAAGGGAGCGGGGTCAGGGGGTCTCTGCTACCCCCCCCTCCACTGCTTCAAGATGTTAACATGATATAATTGGGTCGGCTTTCGCCTCCCGGGTTGACGGACTCGGTAATTCACCTCCCCTACCCGGTCTACCACCTCATAGGGACCCTGCCACTTGGCCAGGAACCTGCACTCCGCCGTGGGGACCAGGACCAGGTCTCTGGGCTGAAAGGTCCGTAGCTGGGCCCCCCTGTTGTAGACCCTCGCCTGGGCCTGCTGTGCTCGCTGGAGGTGTCCCCGTACGATGGGCCACACCAGGGCCATGCGGTCTCTCACTTGCTCCACGTGGTCCACGGTGGTGCGGTGTGGGGACGGCTGGCTCTCCCAGGCCTCCTTCGCGATGTCCAAAATCCCGCGGGGTCTCCGTCCATACAGCAACTTGAAGGGGGAAAATCCGGTGGACGCCTGGGGAACCTCCTGTATTGCGAACAGCACGTGCGGCAACAGCTGGTCCCAGTTCTTCCCGTCGATGTTCATGGCCTTTTTCAGCATCTGTTTCAGGGTTTTATTAAAACGCTCGACCAGGCCGTCCGTCTGGGGGTGGTAGACCGAGGTCCGGAGCTGTTTTACCTGCAACAGCCTGAGTAACTCTTTCATTTCCCTTGACATGAAACAGGAACCCTGATCTGTAAGCACCTCCTTGGCTATCCCTACCCGGCTAAAGAGGAGCATTAGCTTGCGGGCAACCGCCTTTGCGGTGGCGGCACGTAGGGGTAGAGCTTCGGGGTATCGGGTGGCGTAGTCTACCAGTACCAAAATATACCGTGTCCCCGGCTGGTCTTGGGGAGGGGCCCCACAATATCTAATGCTATGCGATCAAAGGGGGTTTCTATAATTGGCATGGGAATCAGGGGGTTACGGGCTGTGGTCCGGGGGGCTACCCGCTGGCACTCGGGGCACCCCTGGCAGTAGCGTTCGACGTCCCTCTTAACCCCCGGCCAATAAAACCTAGCGAGGACCCATTCCCGGGTTTTGTCCATGCCCAAATGGGCCCCCAGGAGATGGGTGTGGGCCATGAAGAGTACCTTGCTAACGTAGGTGCGGGGCACCACTAGCTGTTCTTTCACTCCCCCTTCTCCTGTCGCTACTCGGTATAATAGGCCTCCCCTGGTGCTGAAGTGTGGGTGTGTTAGCTGACTCACGAGTCTCGGGTCTGCCCGTCGTGGACCAGGACGTGACTCCAGGCATGGGTTAGGGCCTCGTCCTGGAGCTGTGCGGTGGCGAACTGGCCAGGTCGGGCCGAGTCTTCCCTCCTCCCCGGAAAGAAGTCAGAGAACTCGGTGAGGGGGGAGCTCTCCGGTCCCTCCGGGGGGTCTGGCTGCTCGGAGGCCGTGAGGGTCTCCGGGGTGTCAGGGGAAGGTTCTGGTGATCCACTCCGGCCGGGTCCTCTCCTCGTGTGAACCGGGGACCCCGGTGGGGAAGGTCCGTTCCCCTCTGACTCCTGGTCCTCCGCCGTCAGCTCTCCAGGTGATGATGGGAGCCGTGTGGCCCCGTAGGCCTGCCGAGCTCCCCTCGCCCCTCTGCGGGGAGGGTCTCTCCGGCCCCGAATTTCTCACGCCGGATCCCACAACCGGTGAAAAATCGGGCAGTCCCTCCCGATCAATAGAGGCACCGGCAGGTGGGGTACAATCCCCGCTCGGATCGTGAACACCCCGTGTGGGGTTCGGACGACCACATGGCATGTTTCATATGTCCGGGTATCCCCGTGAACGCAGGCCACCTCTATGGGTTCACCCGGTTTCCCCCCCGCCAAGTCCGGCCGAAGGAGGGTAACTACGCTCCCGGTGTCCAGAAGGGCCTGTGTGTCCCGGTTCATCCCCGTGCCGGGATGGTCGGACTTCCGGACGTCCCCCGCGCTCAACATACAGGAACGTCCCGCCCCCTGGTCCGCGTAGGCCGATGGCATCGACACGTCCCGGTCTACCGGGCAGTAGCGGGCGATGTGGCCGGGCTTTCCGCACTCATAACAGCGCCTCCCCTCGCGACTCTCCTGCATTCCGCTCGGCGGATCAAGGACGGATGTCGGGGCCCCGGTCGCGTGTCCCCTTGGGTCTCGGTGGGTCTCGACGCGTCGGGGGGTGGAGATGGGTCTGGCACTCAGGTGCTGGGCCACCTGCCAGTTCTCCAGCTGACTTACCAGCTCATCCACGGTGTCGGGATGGTGGTGGGCCAGCATGCGTCCGGCGTCCGGCGGGAGCCGCCGAGGGGTATTGTCAATAATTACCCTGTCCATGAGGCTAGGTCCTTCTCCCGTTGCCAGCCACCGTTTTACCAGCCGGCTGTGTTGAGCGATCTGCGTCCGTACTGCTCCTCGGACGTCAAACCGCCAGTCATATACTCGTTGCGCTCGCGTCGCTAAGTTGTGTCCATAGTACGCCAGTATCACCTGTTTGAGGGCTGGGTACTGTCGGGCACTCTCTGCCGGTAGGTCCTGGCTCGCCTGCTGGGCGGGTCCGGTGAGGAACGGCGCCACTATGTGTGCCCACTGCTCCTCGGGCCAGCTTTCCCTCTGGGCGATCCGTTCAAATACCTCGAGGTATGCCTCCACGTCATCGTCGGGTCCCAGCTTGGTGAGTCGGCTGGTCGGGGCGGCAGTCGGTGTGGCGTGGATGGCGTGCTGGGTGAGTCGCAGCACGGCCTCGCGGAGCAGGGCGAGGCTATCTGTAGTTTCCCGCTGCTGCTGCTGGGCGGCCGACGCCGCGGTCCCGTCCGGATTCTGCATAGCGTGAGGGTGGTGTAGTGGGATCGCTCAGGCTGCCCGCATCGTCCACCATATGTGGTAACCCCCTTTCTCCGGGGGACGGGTTCCACGAAATAAACACTTAAAACAAACTGAGTTTAAGCCGTAATGGGCATTTATTCCATACACCAGGTTTGGTATGCGTGTCCAGCTCTAGGGTCTCCGTGAGCCTCTAGTAGTTCCCCCAGCACGATCTCCTGGCTCCTTCTTATGCCGGTTCCGGGTCTTTCTCCTCCCCGCCGCCAGGTGTCTCCCATCACGCTGATTGGGGGGAGAGACGTGGTGCTCTCTGTCGCCGGCTGTCGGATGGCGGCGGTATACCCCGTCTATCACCGTTCCTCGGGCCCCCTTGGGCCAAGGTTTCAGAGACGGGATGCCACAGTGTGTGTGTGTATGTGTGTGTGGGTGTGTGTGTGTGTTTGGGCTGTGAGCAGTTAAAGGTGTGTAATGGCGTGTGTGTTTTGTGCACGTGTATGTCAGCCGTTCCCTGTGTGCAGCAGACACACACAGAGCTATCGGATTGGTTAAAGGAAGCACACAGCCTTCATGGCAGACCCCTGGTTCCAGGAGTCCCGGGTCCCACAAAGACCTCAGACAATGGATCACCACCATGACCACCTTCTGAAACCTAACCGAACGAGCCCCGCTGGCCTCCATCCCAGGCCCTCTGTCCGCCATTAGGCTCCCCGCAGCGCCTCTCTTGTGTCCTTCTCCCTCGGTCTCCCTGACACATCAGTCTATTTTTGGACATCCTTATGTTTCCATTATCACTTCTCTGAGTGGCCGCAGACTGATTAAAAACGGACAGAGAGCCAGAGAGAGAGAGTGTTCTCCACGGGTATCTCTCTGCCCTCGTTTCACCAGTGCTGTTTGAGTAGGCAGGTAGCGGTGGGGATGGAAGCCATTAACGCATCACAGGAAGTGTCTCCACGCCGTCTGCAGCAAAGCCCGCTCTGGGATGAAGATTTTCCATTGTGCCGGTAGAATATTTCATATTTTCCCATTTGCATAATTGTCCCATCACAGGGAGAGAGGATGAGCTGCGCTGTGAAAATAGAAACAGGTGTAGATTGACAGGTCAAATTGTGTTTATGTGGCGCCTGTCAAATGGCAGCTGACGCAAAGTATTGTTGGGGGGGAGCATGCAGAACAAGGACGGGCGGCAGAGTGCAGGGGAAATCACAGTGGTGTTATGGCAGCAAATGACTTTGTGACTGTGTGTGTGTGTGTGTGTGTGTGTGTGTGTGTGTCTGAGAGAGAGAGTGTTTGTGTGTGTTTGAGTGGAGAGAATCAGAATCAGTATCAGAATCAGAACTGCTACACAAGAGTAAAATTCTTATGCTTTGTACCTCAACACACAAATAGCAGCCACAATACAATAAAAAAATTAAGTAAATACAATAATTAAGTAAGTAAGTAATTACTAAGAAAAATTTGTAAAAAAATAACAGAAATGTACAGTGATCAAGTGGTAGTGGTACCAGCCAATGTTGATTGTAGTGCAAGATACAGTTCAGTGCAAAAATGTTGTGCAATTACAGTAAATAATGCAGTAAGTTGGTCTGTGGGTAGTGGATTCCTCCAGGAGCCTGACAGCTCGGGGGAAAAAACTGTTCCTCATCCTCTGGGTTTTGGCCCAGAGGCTTCAGTACCATCTCCCCGACGGAAGTAGCTCAAAGAGTTTGTGGTTGGGGTGGCTGGGGGCCCCTGATGACTGCGAGGGCCTTCTTGACACACCAGGGCCGTGTACGTGTCCAGGGTGGAGGGAAGCCCACGTTCTCTGATCCTCTCCGCTGTCCACACTACCACCATGCAGCGCTTTGTGGCAGTGAGCAGATTGCAGTTCCCGTACCAGGCTCTGCTGCATCCTGCAAGAAGGCTCCAAGCCTGAGTCAGTAAGTAAAGAGAGAGAGCGAGAGACAGAGAGAGAGAGAGAGAGAGAGAGAGATTGAGAGAGAGAGAGAGAGAGAGAGAGAGAGAGAGAGAGAGATGTCAGATGAAATGAGGATCTGTATCCTCAAAGGATTCTGTCTTGGTCGCACAATGCCATATAGCGAGGAAGGCCCTCTGCCTCTGATATAATAGTCCAGCCTTCCATGGTAATGATGATGCACTTACGTCTACTTAAATCACTGCCTCTATATGGTTGGCTCTGTTGTGTGATTTTTACAAAGACCTTATGGAGGCTTTTGCTCTACACATAATAATGTTGCATATTTATCTTCTCTCCTACGCATGACATCACAGCCTCCTTATAAGCTACTGCACTGTTGACGTTCATTAGTGAGGTGGCCATGTTCTGCCTCCACCCCTGATCTGTGCATGGTCATGAGGACTGCTATCGCTAAGGGGGGATTTGTGGACAACAGTACCGGACTGGACTGCTGACGAGTCTGGGTTATCGATTGGCCCTCACCTGAACCAAATGAGCAGATAATAATGTATTGAAGGAGGGCGGGCAGGGGGCCGTTCTCTGAGAGGCCGGTCTGGTTGGCGGTAAAGGCTGCCCGTCAAACCAGCCAGCAAGGACTGTCCATGGCCTATTTAAAGGATACAACAGCACCGTGTCTTTCTGCTGATGGCAGACTGTGTGAGCAGCCAGTTGTATCCACAATACCTTGCACGTCTGTTTAATTGTGTGGTATTTGTCCACAGATTGCGTTGCGATGGTTCTGAGATTCGAATGTGCGACGCCCCAAAGTCTGTCGATGCAGAACGTGGTGTCTATTTCTGAACTTCTGAACACTTCAGAAATAGATGAACTGAACTTGACACACAGAGCCGGTTTGTGCAGTGGAAAGGCTTGTATCCTACAAACTCTTTATCTGCTCAATATGGCAGCAACATCAGAGGAGAGATGCCAGACAATCTGCTCAGTCAATGATAAATGTACTAGCCAGACTAGCATGGCAGGTTGATAAATGGATTAAAAGTGACGTGTGTCATGGAAGATAGATTCACTTATTTATTTTTTGTCTGTCTCTATCTTTTAAAATAGCATTACATTTGATTCAGAGAAATATAGCCCAAAAGTATCATCTACCAGGTAAAATCACAAAGAAATCTTCCACCAAGATTTAGTTGTCCACATCCCATTAGCGTTGTTTGTTAGAAGGAGCATATATTCTAGTGGGACCGCCTGTCATGACTGTTTACACTGCTGTGCTATTGTGCTAAAGAGCATCCTGTGTGTTAGTGTGTAGCAGCCCAAAGCTAGCTGGATACCTTGTCCTAGTGCTGAATATTAAGCATATGTGCCAATGGGGTGCCTGGAACAAAGTCTGTGGTTTCACTTTATTCATTCAATTATTGATATAATGACAGTCTTGAGATATTTAACAAGCACTGGAACTTTTTAATTTAAGTGAAGTTTCTGCCCACTTTTCTGCCCAATGGCAAAAGGATATCCAAAGGGAATATATTTCAAATAAATCCACAATGCTGTTTCAGATACATATGTAAGTCAATTCATGTCAAGTCAATTAAATATCCCTAAGTCCCAGCAGAGCCCGTCTACGGAGAGCCTTGGCACTCTCCATATGGGGCACATTAGCTCAGGAGGTAGAGCGGGTTGGCTGGTAACCGCAATGTTGCTGGTTCGATCCCCGGCTTCGATCCTCCTATCTGAGTGTCGTGGTGTCCCTGAGCAAGACGCCTCACCCTAATAGCTCCTGACGAGCTGGCTGTCGCCCTGCATGGTTGACTCCACCGTCAGCGTGTGAATGTGTGATTGAATGAATGAATGTCAGTCATCACTGTAAAGCGCTTTGGATAAAAGCGCTATATAAATGAGGACATATTGAGTATACCATTGTATCTAACTTGGTTGTCGTTCCACTAGAATTCCACTGGGGGTGATCAATTGAGTGCAGATTGAATGGGGGTCTATGGGGCTAGATGGCTAAATGTGTCTCTTTCACCTGCTTGTCGTTGAAATATCGCAGATTGTATTGTAGATTCCGACAGTTCAATTTAGATTTTATTTCAAAAGTCGATTGAATGAGTACTTATGTCCTTTGGATTTCTTACAGTTTGGGCCGTTGTTGGCTGTTCACGCTAGCATTCTGCTAATGAATGCTGATTGGTCAGGGATTGGTCAGGCTGAAGCAGAATCAGAAACATTATCTTAAGAAGGACTTTCTGTCGAAGTTAATTGTTAAATACTATATATCTATATATAATATACATAATATTTATATCATATATGCGGAAGTGCCAAAGTGCCTCAGAACTTGCCATAAAGCAGGACCTCTGGCAGTGACGCCATCATCTTTTTGAACAGATTTTTAGAACAGTCAAGTGAACTTAAAAAATGCGATATTCAGCTGTTCTTCCAGCCCCCACTTTTGAATGTGACTCTCAAATTACTTGACAAAAAATTACACCCTGAGCATGGACAGAGATGTCAGTTCAGAAACCGGAAGTCACCAGAGAGTGTCAGCGCCAGTTCTCTTCATATTAGACATTCTCTGGTCCCAGGCACATTCTCAAAGGGCCATTAAGGCCATACATTTATCAAATCTCATTACCCTATTCCCGCTAAGAAGAGAATAATTAAAATGATTAAAATGAACTCAGAGTGGGAGATCCCTCCTACAGGGGATTGTTAGAAGTGCAATTGGTGCTAGAATTTACTTACATAGTAGTATTACAAGCAAATGTTTAAATACATTATTATTATTATGATTTAAACTAGTCCATGGTGATGGGGGGTTGCTAGTTAGTGGATAAAAGCGTCTGCTAAATGCCCTAAATGTAAATGTTCGGAATCGGGATGTTGTTGCCCGTCTGGCTTTCATGACGTCTCAGTCCTTGAGTCTTCACCGCTAAACACAGTCAGCGAACGAACGGCGACTTGCGACTCAGCGACAAGTGGGCGGAGCTGGGAGTCGAGTCTCGGAGAACGAACGATACGAACGAGACGAACTGAAACGGAGAATCAGGTCGGTTCGTTCATGTTAAAGAGTCGTTCAAACTGATTTGTTCGTGAACGAGCCATCACTAGTCGTGAGTAGATATACACTTATACTGACCCACACACACACATCCTTTACTCTACTCCACTTTGCTCTCCACTGTGTTCTACTTCACTCTCTACTATCTGTGTTCTACTCTACTCTCTCTCTACTACACTATCGCCCTCGGACCTTTGGACAGGCTTTGTGGCCAACCGTTGCTGTCTAGTTCTCTCCACTGAGAGCAGACCTTGTGCACCAACGGGCACCGCCGTTGAGCACACTCTTTTTGTTTTGTTTGGTTTGGTTTGTTTGTTTTTTTCCACGTATGTCACGGTTTAACTGTTAATAGTTTATGCATATTGATTGTTGGGTTGCAAGCACCAGCCTGTTTAGACCTCTCTCTCTCTCTCTCTCTCTCTCATGAAAAAATCTATTATATTTTAAATAGTTGTAGGTGTACTGGCAGTTCATTTGAATATAGTACTGGGTTGGTGTGTAGTGATTTCATACACCACTGTTATATCTGCATTGACCACTTTAATTCTGTGAAAATACACTGTTCACTCGCCATAGGTAAGTGCAGTATTTTCTAAGTGGAGGCACCGCGCTACAAAATTGTTAATGGCACTAGCTAATGCACAGGAGGGTCAGCTAGCATTTCAGGATCCTGTTGCACCACAGTGTTTGCTCTGTAACATTACAGTAACCGGTAGCTTTAGACTTTTGCTTATTTCATTTAGCTTGGCATGGCCAGCCAGTGCGAAATGGGTTACATATGGCTAAGGACCCTCTAATCTATTACCTGTTGGCAGCAGGGGTAAGCTTGTGCTGGCTAACACAACCCAACATTAAGGCTCCTCCCCACTAGCCGACAAACACGTCGCTTCACAGGTCGTGGAAACAGGGAAATGACGGGGGCTCAAGTCGGCTCTGATTGTTGTTTATTGTGGGCGGCAATCACAGACAATTACGGTGACAGCCAATGGGAAGATAACAAGCTGCCCATTCCTCATAATGGATCAGATCTCAGATATCTTGAATCAAATGTTGACAATCAGACATTAACTATTTTTTCTTGTCATTTGAAAAGGCTCAAACTGCTGCTTAGCTATTTACGACAGCAGCAAGCCCTTTTGTATCAACCAGGAAAATGCAGACTTGAAGCGCTGTATAAACGGTTATTTTTAGTAGAAATGTTTACAGCACTCATTAGAGAGGTATCGAAAAATTCAGCAAATGCAAATATACCTGGTGAACATCATTGTTCCTAGTCGCCAAGTGTGGACCACTGACCCGATAGCAAGGCAAGACAGATTGTACAGACCAGTCATAAAGACTGTACTACCCAAATCAGCTTTTTTTTATTTATTTTTTATCGGTCTTTAAAAGTCTCCTTCTAGGTCCCGATCGCGAGATGAGAGAAACTCCTAGAGGCAAATGAGATACTAAAGATGTAGGTTTTAAGTTAAGATTTAAAATTTTCAGCCGATTCAGCCTCCCTGATTACAGGTGGTCGACTGTTCCACAGATAGGGCGTTCAGTAAGACAACATTCTGTTTCCTGCTCATTCCTTTGTTACTTTTGGGGTTGAAAGGTCTCCAGCTCCTCTAGTACCCCTTTTCCACCAACGCGGTTCTAGTGCTGGTTCGGACAGTGCCAATCTCGAACCAGTTCTTGGCTTTTCCACAAAAATAATCCTGGCTCCGGGCCAGACCAACAGGTTCCAGCTCAGCACCAACTCCACGCTGGTCCAGAAACAAGAACCAGCGACGTCTAGCCTACTGGTTTGTGTCATTTTAACGCATTCATTTTAGTGTTAATCTTAACTAGGACAATGGGGTTGTATGTTCTGACGCGCTGACGTGGCTTTAATCCAGCCCTGAGCCCCCTCTGTGGAAAATCCAGCTGGTTCTTGGGTAGTTGGCGTCTAGAACCAACACTGAACCAGCCCAGCACCAGCACCGGGTTTGCGTTGATGGAAAAGGGGTATAGGAGGACAATAAAGAATAATCAAGTCCTTCAGGGAGGACGTTGCTAACACTTGCCGGATTTTATAGGTAAGGAGCACCTTCAATTCGGAGTTGCATTGATTGGAAGCCAGTGGAGATTGGGAGAGAATATGAGTAATGTGGTCAGATTGTTGGGTTCTAGTTAGGAGTCTAGCAGAGGTGTTCTGCAGAAGCTGGAGTTTTTTTTATAGTAGAGTTTGGTCAACTAGAGAGCAAGCATTACAGTCATTTCGTCCAGGCAATATACATGTGTTGATGAGCGTCTCGGCATCTGCTGCAGATAACCTTGGTTTGATTTGAGCAAAGTCTACTGCACAGGTTTGACTTTGAATGGTTACAGACACTTGCTGGCTGGTTTCAGTTTGCTGTTGGCCAAGGACAGATTCTGAAAATAAGAAGACGTGGCTATTGTTTAAGGGATCAGTCCTTCTGGATCCTAAAGTCATATCATGTTTGTTGTGGTTCAGCCCGTTCTCCATCAGAGTCTCCATCCAACCAGTAACACCCATCTACAGATTCCTTCCCCCCTGCATTGGTCAAATAAATTTGAGGAGAAAGAAAATTTGTCAAGCTCAAATTTGAGCTCAGCTTCCATCAGACTTTAAATGTCTTAAGTCTGAATTGTGGGACAAGCCTGTGGCTGTGGCATCTGTCACTGTCTCAAAAAATAATAATACCGTACATAGTAATATTGCATGCACCCTAATCTTCATGATGATTATGTATTTATTTCAGTTTGACAGAGCAGAACTATCTTTAGAATGTAGAGTCTGGTTGTCAGTGTGTACGAAAATGGAAACTATAAATATTGAGTGTTCCACATTATTGAGCTACTACTGCACATTAAATAGGGGTCCTTATACATTAATATATAATTATATATGTATATATATAAACAATGATTTCAGACTGTAAAATAAGGACTATACATCAAAAAGGTATAATAATTGGAAAAAATAAAAAAATAATAATTAAGATATTACAAATGATTACCTCTTAACCCTCAACGAATGACCTAGCAGCTTTGAGCCACCAGTGTGGTGCCAGCTACTTCTCCAGCTACAGAGACGTTCTTGTATCCTTATTTAGTAACACTTCACAATAATGGTATACTAATTACAATAAAATAACATTAGTTCAGTGCAGTAATGAGCTTTAAATAAGCCATAAGTTAACTTATGGTCTAGTAATCATTTACTTGTGGTGTTCATGTAACTTATGGTCTTGTAACTACAGTAATTATGTTAATATTTTCTAAGGTATAATTGTATACATTATTCGATAGGGTTAGGCTTAACCCTAACCTTAGCCCTGTTGAATATTGACATTTGAAATTAATACCTTAGTTCACATGAAAACCATTACTAGACCATGAGTTCATGGTTAACGTAGTTAGTGAATTGATAGTCAAATTGGTCTCACTCTGGAGCCCTGCAGTACACTGTCTCCAGAAGTGACCTGACTTATTCATGTGTATGCAGTTAATAGAAAACACATATCTGAGCATCAAACGATACCAGCATTTTGATTAAAGTGATTGACAACAGAAATCCGTGTGATGCATCAAATGATGTATGTGCATAAAGCATCAGAAAAATATTTCCCATTTCAATCAAGTAATTGATTTCCTTCTGTTCCTTCCTGCTGATTGAACGGTGAACTACGTAGCAATGTGGTGTCCATCACCCTACACTCACAGAACGCTGCATTGCAGCTGCAGGAAGCTATGGTGTTTCAGACTTTGAGGGAGTACAAACTACACAAAACAAAATAAGTGTGTTTAATAATCGTTATTTTTGCTTAGAAGTAAATGGAATGGAATTAGAGCACATAGTTGACCTCTGAACAAACGTTCAGAGGTCGTTCAGAGGAGCCTATACACTCGTACAGTGATGGACATCTCGTATCGCTGGGTTCCCTGCACAGGCTCCATCTGAGGGTGCTCAGCATGACGGTCTCCTGGTAAACCTGGTGAATTAGCTGATCGTCTCACATATATCCCCCCCCCCCCCGCCTGCATCATACACCACATTTGCTGGCTAGATGATCTTCAACCCAATAATTTTTACACTTACAATCCAAGAAATTCTGAATTGGATTACAATCCAAGTTGCAGGGTGCTCTCTAAACCCTTTAATGAGTACTGCCAGCCAGAAACCTTCCCTAATTAGTTGCCATGTGTTTGCTTTCCACACCGTTATGCACAGTTAATCACTGTAGCCAATCACAGTGACTGAGTGTGTGTGTGTGTGTGTGTGTGTGTGTGTGTGTGTGTGTGTGAAGGAAAAACCAGCATATAATAATTTTAAGCAAGAAAGCTGGAATATATTCTGTCAAATTAAATTCTGAGAACCATGAAGTTTGTGTATGACCAAATTCTCAAACGGAATCAGTGCAACGGAACTTAACCTTTCTTACATTTGATACCATTTCCGTAATATTTTTGAATAATGAATTAGAGAGCACATCTCAAAGATTAAGGAAATTGCCTGAGGATTGATGAGGAGAGAGAGAGAGAGAGCGAGAGAGAGAGAGAGATAGAGAGAATAAGAGAGATAGAAAGACAAGCAGAGAGGGAGGGACAGAGTCATAAGGAGAATAAGGGAGAGTAAGAAGGAGAGAAAGACAAAAGTTGTCAAGTGAATTATTTTTGTGAAGGCATCCTACCCCCCTGGCATTCACTTGCCTGTATTATAAGACTTGTACACTGTGAAATCACATCTCAATGATGCCTCCATTTTGGAAGCATGGTAGCATAAAGTTAGTTATTGTGTTGTAAGCAGGGTTAGGGTTAGGGTCGCTATCAATTGAAAATATTCAGGCTGTAGCCCAGAAGTGAGAGTCCTTTTAAGACGGGGGTTCAGGGGTTTCTCCCCCGAGAAAATGTGAGAATCTGTCTCATGAACATGCAATTGCAACGTAGTTTGAGAAGGTAAGGAAAGACTAATTGTCATGTCTGACTCACTTCGAGGCAGGTCTACGGAGTAGGTTAATGTTTAGGATAAAGGACAATTCTGGTATATTTTGAACATTAAGCCCCCTTTTCTGGTTTGTCTAGGATGAAATAGAGTGGTTGATCCCGAAATGTTGACTATTGGTCCTGTCTCGGGTATTTGGCTCATTTAGAATCGCCCCCGCCTGCTTCAGAATGGCGACGTGCATGCACAAACCTGTCCTTCAAAAAACCCTAAACGTTTGTTTTCAGAAATGTGAAACTCACCGAGTGATTATTGGTGTTTGTTGATGTTCCAAATGACGTATCATAGCGAAAAACTGTTTCAGTCGTGTTTTATTGCACATTAATTGCATTTTGTACATCCCATTGATTTCTGTTGGAAGGCTCTTTGCTCGTTGGCCGGCAACGTAAAGGGGGGCTGTTTATGTTTGGTTGTAGTCTTTTCGCTTTGTTCTAGCCCTAGTTTTGAGAAGGAGAATCGAGCGAAAAGACTACAACCCTCTTCGAGACTGCACAAGTTCAATGTCATGGCTGTTTCGTCTTTCTGACCACTCGCAGTTCAAGGCCACCTGGGCTGTACCACTTGGGGAGGGGGCCGCTCATTTACTCCCCTCTCCACCTACCAACTTGGTTGCGATGTCGACAGTGTGTGAGTGAGAGGCTGCAGGCGCACAGCTCAGGCTGCCGGACGGCTCAGCAAGGAACTTTTATAAATGCAATATTGTTATCCCGCAGTAATCTGCCCGGCGGCCCCAAAACGTTAACTGTCCCACCGGGAATTCTCCAGATTACCACTCCGCGCCACCATGTGTGTGTGTGTGTGTGTGTGTGTGTTTCGATAGCCTGGTAATGTTTACATGTATGGTAATATTCATACTGTTTTAAATAATACATAGACACTTAAAACCGAAATAGAGTTCAGTGATTGAAACAAATAAAAGCCTGGGCTATTAAGATAGCGATTGTGAGTGCTTTGCACTTGGTTCTATGAACATCCTACTGTACCGACAGTGATATATTGTTTCAGGTTCTTGTGATTATTGTACTTATTGTAAGTCACTCCCTAAATGTAAATGCAGTATGGCAGCCAATCCAATG
The DNA here is from genome assembly GCA_027122715.1 of Trisopterus minutus. Classification (NCBI taxonomy): domain Eukaryota; kingdom Metazoa; phylum Chordata; class Actinopteri; order Gadiformes; family Gadidae; genus Trisopterus; species Trisopterus minutus. The sequence goes on from JAOPUD010000062.1 coordinate 12,163,749, forward strand.
CTGAATGACGCTGCATACCGGGCCGGTTAATGTAGGAACATCACATTATTTGCAGTCGCTTCTATCTTGCAAGGATTAATGTACAAAGTTAAGTAAATCCATTCAAATACATTTATCTCATCTTAATCCAGGAAACTCAAAAACTTTATAGATATCTCGCTATTGGAAATCGGACAGTAAAACAACAACACTTTTGGCCTGGCTATATCAGATACACCGATGTGATTGGTTAATGTTGTGGGCCAGGTGAATCTGGGAGTGTATATTGCTCGTTCCCCGAGTGACTCGCTGACCAAATTCAAATTGTGCTCTCGTGAGACCTCTGGATTTCCAGGGTAGTGTTTAGACCTAAGCGTAAAATACATGGTGCCGATTCCATTTAGTTTAGTCATACTAAATGGAATCGGCTGGCTGACGGCTGTTTAGCCGGCAGCCAGGGTTTATTAAGAACTCTGACACGTTCTGTCACATCTGGAGAACTGACCTGTTATCTCGTCGTTAAGTACTGCTGACAAAAATACAATTGCACGGATGAGAACAGGCAGATTTGCTATTCATTGTTCCTTCCATAATAATGTGTTTGTGATCCATAAACAATTGTCTGTTGGCCGTCACGCAAAATGCTATTTGTAAAAATACACCAAGGTTACGCTTCGGAACCAGCACGCCTCAGCTAAGTAGTGAGGCTGCGTTCGGTTACGTGTCACGTTTCCACCGCCGCCAGTACCCTTATGAGGGGCGGGGTTTAAGCTGGACGGCGACAGCCATGGCGGCTACGTAAGCATCGTGACCTCATAGCAGCCCGACAGAGTGTAGCCTGATAATAAATCCATGAAAAATAAACTTTTGCGCAACATTTTCTTCCATAAACAAACCTTTCGCTGTTGTCCAGAAATTCCTCTTGGGTACTGTGTTTGTTTGTTATTATCCCCGTCGCACGGAACGGCGTGTGTAGCTCAAACTTGCCGGGACCCTTTCCGGTTCTCAGTACCCCAACGGAGTAGTGCTGTGAGACGAGTAAGGCTCAATACGACTCAGTCTGGGTCACGTCCGCTTTTGCCGGTGGAAACGCGACCCGTGCCGCACCTTTGCAGGCTGAACCGACCCGCACCCTGCGGTGGAAATTCACCATAAAGGGCATGGTGAGTGCTTTATAGAGCCTCTTCTTACCCATCAAATCAGACAGACCAAGAGGTTTGGTTTCTTTTTTTTCTTTGGTGTATTTGTGACGGCTTTGTTTTGGCATTCATTGTAGCTTATATATTATATATATAGTTTATACAGTATTGTCTGTTGTTTCATATGTAGAGTAATTACAATTATTTTATGATTGTAATCGTTTCATATGAAGTCATTTCACCTGATTTCTGATATTTAGGTTTGACTTTAGTTTTTTCTTTATACTCTCAATTAAATTATTGTCTGTTATCAGAGCCCCCGAGACCCAAGGTGGTCCCCAGGGCAGGGGGCCCTTCATACTCCTCCGTAGTATGTCGTCACCTGATACGACATCTTTTGTCTGAGCAAAATTATTATACAAATGATTGTTTGATACGCTACCACAAATTGACGATAATAGCGATGGATAACAGATATATCACTGACCGACTGAAAGCGTGCAGGGAAATCGGCGAGACTGTATATCAGCGTGATGCAAAGCTGCCTCGGAAAATCTAGTTGCTGTTCACCACATAGGGCAGGCATGCAAAGAGAGAGGCAGTGGGCCCCTGGCCTCGGGGCCAGTGCAGCGATGGCTCCTTGATTTATTTCTTATATATATATATATATTTGTTTTTACAGCCCTTTAGGACCCTTCCCCTTTAGGACCCTTCCCCTTTAGGCCCCGGTTATGGGAGTTGTCGAGAGGGGCTGAACTGTTTAATCTTTAACAGGAATATTCAGGCAGCCATAGGTCACCACTTCCACACGTCTCAATAATGAACCATCCATGTCTGAAGGAAACATCCTGTCTAATGTATAAGTCATGGGCCTGCTCTGAAGCCTGCTGAATAATGCAACACTGCGGGTCTTTTTTTAACTCAAGCCCGTCTCCTATAGTCCACTCCTACAGACTGAACTGTGTGTGTGTGTGTGTGTGTGTGTGTGCACTTGCCTAACTATCCAACAAGTGGACTTGGGCGTCGTAACACCTTCACCAACAGGGGACCTCAGAGCCAAGAGAGGACATTTTTCAGGTCCCCCCTTGGTCATGCCTTAAATCCACCCACTATAGAGTCAGACTCCACCCGCTATAGTCAGACTCCACCCACTATAGACTCAGACTCCACCCACTATACACTCAGACTCCACCCACTATAGACTCAGACTCCACCCACTAGAGTCAGACTCCACCCACTATAGAGTCAGCCTCGACCCACTATAGAGTCAGACTCCACCCACTATAGAGTCAGACTCCACCCACTATAGACTCAGACTCCACCCACTATAGAGTCAGACTCCACCCACTATAGTCAGACTCCACCCACTATAGAGTCAGACTCCACCCACTATAGTATTTCCGTCAGATCAGGTAAACCCAAAGACAATAAAAAGCTTAAACACAATACATGCAAAATATGAAATATAAAAACACAGCA
>JAOPUD010000062.1:12275278-12290244 GCA_027122715.1 Trisopterus minutus
TATGTATCAATTATATGGATAATGTGTTAACTTAACAAGAAATGGACAAAAGGAGAATGTGATAAAGAAAAAATATCGTTGTTATCTGGGTCACCACAAATGTGGAATAAATCCTCAATGCTATCTTGACAACAAATTAGATTGTATTTTACCCATTATAATATAGTATGTATATGATAGCCTAAATATTTATATTACATTGTAAGTCTCGTGCCAATGAAGTATATACATTGTTCCGCATCATTCAGTCCACTGAACAGAGCCCTGCGATGATGAAGTCACTGTTGTTGTGTTCTCTCCTCTCCAGCTCACCCGCTGGAGGGGAACATAAATCAGAACCGCCGTGTTTCGCGGAGCACGATGTCACTCGCAGATGATGGAGCGCTGGCGCTCGGAGCAGCTGTCTGCCCGCATCACGTGGACGTGCGGCGCGGTGAGAGGGAAAAGGTTGAGGGTTTGTTGTCTGAGGCAGCCAAGCAGGTGTTCAAACAAATGCTTTCATTAAGTCAGGTGTCTCCAGGGCTCGCCGGAAGCGGAGTGGCTGCCGGATGTGCCACGGTCGGCAAATATCTTTTTCATAGGATAAGTCTGGGAATCATAAATATCATCATCATAAATATTCAGGAGGAGCTGTCATCTGATTGGCCGATGACGACGTTGACTTGCGTTGTGATGGTGACGCTGACGTGTCTTTTTACAATTCATTTGTTACCAGCATTCTTAGTGTTGATCAGCAGAGAAATAGTCTGCCAAATACGTTGACATCTTAGCAAACAAGTATGCTGGAGTTGATAAGCCACCGGCATACGAAATCACTCCACTTTCCTTGACAGCGGTCATTATCTGCTTAGAAACGGTCATTATTGAAAAAGAATTCACCACCGGACGTCGGGAAGGCCCATGCAAGTGAACGGAGCGTACCACAGCATTGAGAAGAGCCGTGTAATAACTACAGTTAACATGGCTAGCCTCACTGAGGACACCAGCTTCACAGCACCAGTAACAGTGTTCGTCTCCAGCTTCAAACTATTAAAAACAGGCATTGCAGTCGGCTCTGGCAACCTTCAGTAAGGGCCCAGGTATCAAGACGTCAGATGAGCCAATACCAAAGGCCGAAGGGATACCTTCAAACCATAACCCAGATTGCTCCAGAGTCCAGCCAACAGCTCCAGCCCGCAGAAAGGGGGCACGGGGTGGGAGAAGGGCCTTAATATCAGGGCGGTCCACGAAGGCCTGTCATAGGACGGGCAGAGAGAGGAGTGCTCCCCGTTGTTTGGCCCACTGCGTGGAAGTGAACATGTCCCTGGTGGAACACACTGGTCTAAGAGTAGAAAAGGAGTTTTGGGCTCTGCCATTATTGTTACGATTATTAATTGTTAAGACATACCTCACTGTTTTAAGATGTATGCAGTCCATGATAACACACTAGTCTTAGAGTATTTCTGTTCATGATTAAAAACTATTTTGTTTATTGATGGGCTCTGCCATTATTGTAAAGACATGAACTGTTTTAGGATGAATGCAGGCCACGATGTCAGCCCTACTATTTTATGTCATCTGTTTAGTTCCTTGGCCTCCAGGGAGGTGTGCTGTTATGGAGCCCGACACCCTTCCCCAGAAATAATAAATAATACTTAAACAACTCGGCACTTGGGCTGTTGAGCCCTAAAATATCGATTTTTTTTTCCAAGTCCAAAATAGTAGTTAAAAATCTAAATAAATAAATAAAGACTTTGAAAATGGAGCGAAATAATAAAGTCCAAAATCTTTCGCTCTTTCGCTGGTGCGCACTGCACAGTACAGTGTGCACCAGTACACCAGCCAATCACGTAGCTCCTTCATCAGCCAATCAGATAACGTATCATCATGAAGATTCCCAGACTTATCCTATAAAAAAAATATTGCCCACGGTCATTGGGAGAAAGGAATCCGTTTTGTGTCAGGCGGAAGCCGGCACGCCGTGTTCTGACACGAGGTGTGTCTGGATAATCGTCTTGTTGCTTTGTTGAAGATTCGGTGTTGATGTTTTGTTGACACTCAGTGTTATATTGTACAGCCAATCTGAGTGGTTTGTGGGCGGGTCTTACACAAAATGAGACAAACCACTGTCTGGGCAGAGGTTCACAGCAGTGTCTGAGAGAAGCTTTGCCTCTCAGAGACCTATAGTAATACCAAACGGTGTGGTGGGATTTGTGGAGATTCTTCTGGGCACCGGTTTTTATTTATGCCTGCGTCCGACAGGGGGTCAAGCTTCTGAGATAGCTATAGTCAGTGAGCGGAATACAGGGGCCTTGGGGAGGCAGAGACCCCCTCAATGTCACTGGACATCCCCTGAAAGCCTTAACTGCAACATTTAATCCCATGCCAATCACAATAGGCTAAAGAGAAAATTGGTGAAAGGGGAACATAATATTGAGGTCAAAAGGTTGGTTTGATGCGTGTCAGATATCTAGGTTGCAATGTATTCCCACACTGCTGAGTTGATGTCACATTTTTTATATATATTCTGTCTTTCTTTCTGTCCTTGCTTCCTTTAGAACTGCTTTTGAGGAAGCTTTACATGTACATGTTTTTTAAAACCAAACTTTATTCTCAGCAGTACCAAGTTCCAAGTGCCCTGTGAACTGCAAAGAAATGTTAACCGTCTCTTCTGATGTTCAAGATTCCGAGAAGTATACAAGAAAGCTTTTCTGATATCATTGGATATCACTGTTAGCTTATCCCAGGCCCAGATCATGGCAATGCAGTGGCCTTTCGATCGAATGTCAACATTGGCCTAATATACGCCACATGGGGCAGCTGTGTTTTTTCTGGATTTTATCCACTATAACATTTACATTTCTCAACTGAGTGTCTACAAAAAATTTATATTGTACTAATAATATATACATTATATGTATATATATATTATTAAATATGAATGGCTCATCACAGCAATGGGTCAAAGCATTCAATGTGGCATATATGTTTATGTCTACAGCTTAGATAGCATTGAAAGTACCGCTCCCATTATCTTAAATAATATATTTTATTGAAAGTACATTATTCTAAATAAAAGTGTTTGAAATGTAAAAAACATATCGGCATGTATACAATAACTTTAAGTTGGCAGCGATCTGGCATAAAATGCTCAGACTCTGCAGCAGCGTAGTCAAATCTCATTTCAAGGTTTTTTTTAGCAAGCCTTGCTTTTTGAAAGGTTTGATTGGATTAAAAAAACCTGATCAACATTTGTAATTTCTATAGAAAAATATGTTATGTATTATGATAAGTATGTTCTATGATCCTACATTTATTTTTATTTAAAGTAGTTATTTCTCACATGTCTCTTTGTTCATGAATAATTCCATTCAATCTAAGTTTTAGGAAAGGGTTAATGATGCATAAATTTGCCTCTTCACTACAGCTAGATTTGTTTTGCCAAAGTTTCACATGACCCCCACTGCTTAGTGCCCCCACTGCTTCTCTATTTAGCATAAAATATCAATAAAGCACATATTCAGCAAAGGAGGGGGTTCACCAAAACAGACAAACATCAGAAAACAACAAGAGCAATCAGGAACAGCCTCATTTGAACATTCATCTTTTTTGTGAAAATGAAACACACTTGGGCATCCACCTGTGTCAATAGTACTTTGTATTTGTCCTCTGTTCTAGATGTGTGAAAAGGAGGGATTTGTCCTTGATCTCCGTACAGAAACGGTATTAATGAAAAGCGATGCAGAGAGCAGTTGCTTCAGGGAGAGGTTTAAAGGTGATTAAATAGGATAATCTGATACAAAAGATCTTTTTTTTTTTCCATCAGCTTTTGCTGGAGACTTCGGAAAAGAGCCTTTTGCACTCAACTGGTACAGTTGCTGTGAATTCTTTGTTTTCTGAGCTCTGTGTTTACCACACATGATGTAAACAACAGCTTTCCACTAGGATTGTGTGACCAGCCTGATCTCCAAAGTTCTCCATTCTTAACCTCTCTGATCAGTCTGGCCTCATGCCTGTTAAAAGCCTTTTTCAAAAATGCAGAAATTATATGTTGAATCATTGCTTGGAGGAGGGAGCTTCAGTTTGTGAATAACGAGAAACACTGCAGTCTGCCCATTCTGAAATTTAAGAAAATGACGCCACCCATAGGAAGTTTAAGAGAAATCTGCACGGAAGGCTATCCTCAGAGGAGATATTTTTTGCGTGGAGAAGGAAGAAATGTTTGGCTAGTTGTTCCAAACATAGGTACTATCCATGTAAAATTGATGATTGTGCTTGTTAATCACAAACCATGAGTATTTTTACTTGTTACGTAAAAAACATGAATATCGATGCTTGTAATGCACAAACCAAAGCAAAGTATAGTTGCTTGTCATGTACAAGCCATAAGTGTGTATGCTTCACATATACATACCGCTGATCCACTTAGCATCCGGATCGTGGACCTGAAAGCGTCTGTTGAAAAGGTCATCCAGGGTCAGCTGGGAGCCAGCTGTTTTGGAACTGTCGTCTGAAATCAGAAAACAGAAAACTTTCATTATGGAAACATGACTTCAGTTTAGCGCATGATAGCTTTCTTTCTTAGTTGCGGTACATAATAAGGAAAACATTTATCGTAAAACAGGCTTCGATGCCCTCCATAGCTATCCCCTGGCCGCTGTCAGCCTCCCTCAGTCTGCTGGTTGTTGGGTAGTGGGCCTGCGGTTCGGCCTGCTAGCCGCGTTATCACTCCTCATACTGCGGGGGGCGAGGCACCGAAGGCTCGACGCCCCCTGGGTGGGGGGGTATGGCCACGTCCCTATAGTCGCATGGAGGCCGTGGATGCAGCCTGACGCTGCCAGACGGAGAGCTTCCTTCACAGGGCCTGTCCCACCGGTGGTGGGTGAGGCTGTGAACACGGTGACTCCGGCCGTGTTAACTGGCTTAAGTCCACTGCCAGCCCCCCCCCCCAGCTCCTGATCAGAAGCGGTTCAACACGTCCCTGGCTCACCATCTAGCCTATGGTCTGGGCCCTTCATCTGCTGGGAACGGAGAGGCCTACGTATTGTTTGTGATACTTGAGTAGAAGTTCAACACTGAACCACTCGAGAATTCCCCTTCATGTCATATTGTTTTGATTAAAGATGTTTTTAGTCAATGCTTGGTCGCATAACCTGACTGAAATTCAAGTTAATTCTAAAATGGATTTCTTTATGAAATGAATTGGATAGGTGGTAGCTAATAATACATGTAATGCAGTGGAGAGTAAGAAGGATGCACAAAGGTACAGTGGTTACTGCTATATTCTATTTGGTCACAAGGTAATTGCATACTTCCATGAGCTGATAGGTGTGCGTGTGTGTGCGCTCATGCGTGCGTGCGTGTAAGTGTGTGCGTGTGTTTGAATATAAATACCTACCCAAGTATACATCTCACCTGGGACCAATAAAGTGTTATTTAATCTTATCTTACCAATTAAATAAAAAACACAACAAAAAAATGTGACACACACATGGCGTGTTGCGGCTGTGTCTGGCGCTGTATTGGCTGTGTTTAACAGAGGCTGATGCCTGCTCTGTTCTTGTTGCAGCACGCCAGATCTTACCTTTGGACAGCAGAACAATGGAGAGCCCAATGACAGACAACACCAGCACAATCACCAGCAGGGAGATGCCAATCCCTTTCCAGTTCCTATCCACTCCAAGGTCTAAATCCTGTAGAGAGAGAGAGGGGGGGGGGGGGGGGGAGGGATAGAGCGAAGGAGAGAGAGGAGAAAGAGAAGAAGAGATGGAGAGGGAGGGCAAGAGACAGGGGAACAGAGAGAGGTAGGCAGGCAGGAGCGATAGAGTTAGGGGGTGAGAGAGGGAGGGGAGAGAGAGGTAGATTGGGGATAGAGAGAGGAAGGGAGCGGTAGAGAGAAAGAGAAGGGGCGAGAGACAAAGAGGGGGAGAAACAGATGGAGAGACGTCAAGACAAGGGGGAGTGGATGGGATGGGAGAAAGAGAGAGCGAGACAGGGGGAGGGAGAAACAGAGAGAGTAGGATTTACGTGATGAAAAATGTGTTCTGAAAAAGAAGGACGAATAGAAGAACAGTGGGCTGGAACAGCGTGTGTTTGAGGGGGAGAGCAGAGGACATCTGTGTGGAGGTAGGTTAGACCGGAGGAAAGATTCAGGGCTTTATTGGCAGATGGATTATCGGTCCCCTGCTTGCTTCTCCACTCCAGCAGCGAAAATCCAGGACCCCGTCCCTCCTCTCTAATACATAAATATGCACAGACACATGAACACAGACCAACACACACACCCACACAAACACGCTGTCAGACTCACAGGACTGTAAAAGTCTAAACTGGGTGTCTGAGCTCCATGAAGGCCTTTCACAGATGACAAGGAGATGGCAGGAAATGAGGCTTTGCGGGCTGGCTGAGTGCTTGACCTCTCTCTCCTCTGACCATTGCAACCATATTCTCCCAGACAAACTCACAAGGGCCTTCACTGCTCAAAATACTATTTTTGAGTTGTGTTTGTCAAGTGCTTGCGTGGTTAAAGATTCTACTGACCTGATGGGTTGTTCACAGGGATTGGGGAACATTTCTATTTGTAGAGATTGCGATGACTCCAGCGCTGGACGTGAGCTCCGTGCTGACCAGCCAGGTGAACAGTATTGTGTGGCTGTGGCCCTCGGAGGTCCGAGGGCTTTAATGTACCATGGCTAAAGGTGTTTGCCTCCTGGACGGCGGCTCTGAGCTGAGCCGTGAAGGTTGGCAGGAGGGCTGATGAAGCCGGGGCCTACATATATCTTACACTGCTACACTGCTTGACAAGATGAGCTCCACCTGCTAGAACCGACAGAACCCACACGAAAGCACTGGAGGCCAAGGCAGTAAAAACCACGTCAAATCATCGTGTTAGGGCTGCGGTTCGTCTTATCCACTTGATACTCTGTAAAAGAAGAACCGCAGACCCCGAACCCCCCCCCGCTACAGGGCTCCATTCATACATAGAGACAGAGGACCATTTAACTATTCATCGGTTTTAATTCACAATGTCGCAAGTGAGCGCAATTCCTCCTGTTTATGTGGGGAGCGTTTTGCTTTCGAAGCCTTTTTAATTGGAAGTGAGACATAAAGACAAATATCCTGGGGGGGGCGGCTTCCCCACCCGCCACCCTTGGTTTCCCAAACACTTCTCTCATCTGCTTGTCCCTCTGGCACCTAGTTATTGCAATTGCTGAACTGTCATAAGAGAGAGAGAGAGATAGAGAAAGAGATAGAGAGACACAAAAATGACAGAGCGACAAAGAGAGCAGTTATTCAGCAGAGAAACAGGCTCCTCCAGTGTAAAATCCACATCATTTCATCACAGTTATTTGTTGTCGCCTCTCTGTTGTTTCCTATAGCCTCATTAACCTCAGCAGCCCCCCTATTAAGCCGCACACCCAGCCGCCATTTTGGAACTCCCCCATGGGCCGTTCTTCATCAAACACCCCAGCACTCCTCCAAGTCGTCTGCTCGGTTCTCTGTTTCATCTTTGGAAAGGCTTTTTCACATTGTATTCATCGACGACTTATAGCAGCAGTTTGGCAAATGCCTATTGATTTTATTCAATTTTTTTCTCTTTTTTTTTACGGGTTAAGAGAGGATTCAGAACAAAAGCGAAAACAACAATTTGCCCTTTGTTCTAGTTAGTTTATTCAAGTGCATATTTATTCATGAAGAACATCTTGGAGACGAATCCCTTGTTCACGGTCTCAATAAACTATCGATCAATGCACAAACTTCTAAAGGCACTTTAAAACACAGTACACTACGCAGAAGAGAGAAACTATTTAAACTATTTCATTAATAAAAAAATGGCATACTTAGTGACCAAATACTATTCATTTTGCGTCTATATGTGGTTTATGTAGTGGACATTGTGTCATTGTGTTTAATGACATGAATGGGTGAATTTAATGTTGAAATATGGTGTGGGTGAGTGTATGTGCATGAATGTTGACATACCAAATAATGGACACTGTCTTAACTTCCCTGTGAATGAATTAAATCAATATAAAGCGTTGACACTGCAGCAGTTCTGTTGTGATGCAGCTCGCTGGCTCTCTGAGACTCTTTGTTAAGGATGAACAGAGAGAGTCTGCCCAAAAGACAATAGAAGGACTGTTGCTCTGTAGCAATCTACAGAGCAATCAAAACTGTTTCATACAAAGTAGACTGAATGTAAAAAGAGAAGGATATGGTTTGGCTTTACTTCCAACTGGTTTTGGCAAGAGCGAAGAGAGAGAGAGCGTCACTTAGTCCTTTAATCTGTTTGGCTGGATTGTTTGTAAAACGTAAGGGCTGTGCTCATGTTTGGAGTCATACGCTGGCCAGCCCGGCCATTGCGAAACAGGATCTTGAATATCCGGACAGTCTCACAGGGCTACCTATCCTCCTTCCCGGCCACTCACATCAATACCGCTCGTCTCCTCGAGGGTATAGTGAAGGAGCAATAGGAAGGAGGAGTATAGGAAATATCTTTGGAACGCATCCCACATGCTCCAATGCATCAGCAACAGCGGTGCAGCTGTACTCTGTGATCAGCCACGTCCCTACTCTATCTCACATATGATAATACCACGCTGCACTGTATCTTATGGTTACACTGTGAGCTTGCGGCCGTACACACCGAACCGCATTAATCAATGTTACCAGGTATCCCCTGAGAGCCCCCCCCCCCCACCTATAAACACAGCCCAGAGAAAAGGGTTTATTTGAATACCAATGTAAGGAGGTTACTGGATTTTGTTTCTGTGGGTTTTCAAGATGAGAAGAGGAGATGCGTATGACTCTGTGGTTATCATACATGTATAGAGATTAGGCTGAGACTACATCTGTTCTGGTTAGACAGCTGCTGTTCTTAGTTGTATTTTATAGTATTATGGTGTAGGCTTCAGTGTGTTATTGTATATTGCTTTGTTCTATTAGTTTCCTGTTTTCACCATTCATGCTCATGATTCATTCAACTGAGCAGGGTTTCTCTTAAAATCTCAAATAATTATTTTATTATTCAACATGAATAAATCAACACCGTTTGGATTTTTGGATCAATCAAGGTTGAATGCCGCCATGGCCTTAGCGTAGTGCTGGCCTGTGATTTATTGCAGCAGTCTTGACTGGCTTGAGGGATATGTGTATTGATGTAAGCCTAACACGTCCCCCCAACGTAATAACCCTGTAAAAAGAAATGGCGAGTGTTTCCTTGTCCTTGTCAACAATGTTGGAAACGACAATGCGTACATTCCTATTCAGGGCAGTTCAGTTTCCTGTGTAAATGTTCAAGCTCCCACGTTTTGTCCCCTTTAGATCCTGTTTTTTCTAGTCGTATGGCAGAGTGATATTGTATCACGCATATTCTTCTGGCTTGAGGATGATATCTCCAGCAGCTCCGAGAGGTAGAGCAGGCCACTTGACATTTCAGTATGGAGGAAGTCCGGGGCGCGCAAGGGCGGTGGAGGAGAAGGAGGTGGATGATGTGCTTCAGCGGTTATTCAGGGCACTGAATATTAAGAGGAGAGCGAAGTGGAAGATGGCCTTTGGGTGCATAAAGAGCCATTCAAAGTCTGTCTCTGGGGACATGGGCAGATGTAGCGTACCTTGGAGGAGGCTACGCCACAGACAGTGCTGTTATTCATATTAGACAATGCACGCAAAGGTGCGCTCCAGTAACAGAGTTGGCAAACCTTGCACAGTGTGTCAAAGGGAGGGTTTGGGTTCAGGTTTCAAGATGAAAACATCCCGCTTCATTTGGAATTGTTCCAGTCCCCACATTTGTAGAATGACGTGGAGTGAGATTCAAGGCATGAGGGAAACAAGTCCACTTCGTCGCAAACTTTTCAGAAATAATTACAAGAAGGAAATATAAAACGAGGCAAGAGCGAAAATGTTCTAGAAGAAGACGGTATGCAGTTGTACTCTAAACACTTAACCTTTGCCATGACACACACCGATATAACGCAACATCCAGTATAACATGACGCTTGCTTTGACTGAAATTTCTCATTCAAAACATTTCCCTTGTGCAAAGTAAATCAACCACATTCAAGAAGCACAATATTATGAAACCAAAAAATAAGCGTGGACATAAAATATGGATTGAAAGGGACCAAGGACGTAGATACAGTTAAAGGTGTAATCTCTGCAGTTAAGTGGATTTTGGAAAAAGTAAAATCAACAGCAGTATAAAACAGCGGAGAATAATGTTTTTTTTTAATTAGGATTACGATTTGAGGACACAAGTCTGAGTAAATTGCACTTTTGAAAAGAAACAATTATTATGATCCACACTCATTTCATTAATGGGGGGGTATGTTTATTTCTAACATTATTCTATCAACACAGACATTTACATAGATAGTCTGACGTTATAATTGGTTTGCCTCGGGTGTACTGTGGAGTGGGTAAAACGTTTTTATTGGCAGGCTAGCAGTTCCCCTCGACTTGCGCTAGCCTAGCACACGCGATTTCTGCAACTAGAAGGACTGAATGAAAAGTGTTAAATGGTCTCCAATGATAAATAACACACTGGCTCACTTGGAAATGACGGCCGATGTCCAAAATCCCGAACTACCCCTTTAATACATTAGATATTAAAAAGATGAAGCGGTGATGGTTTCCATTATGATTTGTTACCACCATGAGGCATGCCACTCTGTTGCCACCTCTAATTGAGTTACTGTCAGTACAGATGAAATATGCCATCACACACGCTCAATGTCAGGTTTATGTCCTTTCCATTGACCGTCATCTCCTCCCATTCTTACATTACTTCACACTCTGTCCCATAGCTCAGCTCATCTTTCACCAGCCCTTCCTCTTTATGTATATAAACACACACATATATATATGAAATGTTGTAAATATGATATGTTCCCACACTACCAGTAACACTCAGCACCTTTAGGTGATTGTCATTACATCGTACGTCCTCTGTTAAGCCCGGGCTGTCCCCCCCACACCCGGTTTATGGAGCGTCTGACACTGATTGTCAATTAAGTTCCATTAGAGCCACACACACAGATCAATAGAACCGGGACACGCTGAAGGTGAGACCTGCTGGAGATGAGCTGAGCTGTTGCACGACAAAACCGCTTATATCCTGTATTTTCCTGGTTTCCATTTCTCTGTTTGCGTGTGTGTGGGTGTGTGGTGTGTATGTTTGCGTGTGTATGTGCGTCTGTGTCTGTGTGTGTGTGTGTGTGTGTGTGTGTATGTCTGTGTGTGTGTGTGTGTGTGTGTGTGTGTGTATGCGTGTGTGTGTGTGTGTCTGTGTGTGTATGTGCACCCTGGGCGTGTGTGCTGGGTCACCTGTTGCTGCATGAGGTGCAGGGGCAGCGCCGTGCAGGAGGGCGAGAGAGGGGGCGGGTCCTCGTCGCTGCCCTGACGGCGCAGGCACTCAAAGCTAAAGGTGGACCGGCCCGACGCTGCGGAGGAACCGTCACACACACAGCGTCACGCACACCAGTCATCACAGCAGTGGGAACGTCAAAAGCGTCGTTGCAGATGAAGAATCGATCGAGGAAAGGCGGCTGAACATCAGCGCAACGACTAGGCCGAGTGTACCGTCTAGGTGGGGTTATCATCTGGTCCGGTTGGTTGACAAAATGGGTGATAGATGACAATGCCAAGGCCAACTCACGTTGAGGTGAGGAGAGAAACCGCCTCTTGGGTGACCGGCGGCCATCTTGGAAGATGGGCTGTTGGTCGTCGTCGTAGTAACCCCCGGGGGCTTCGGGGTCCTGGTCCCCCTCGGCGTCGTGGTAGTCCATGTGAGACAATCTGCGCGGGGTGGTAGAACCAAATATGTACGTGGTGTTTGACGCTTGATTCATAACACGTACTAGTGGGTGTTTTAGTTGTGTTCATACATCCTGGACCTAATCTCTGCAATGAAACATTTTGAATTCTTTAGACGATATATTATGTGTTAACAAGAGGAATATTTATAAAAATGTATAAAGTAATAACACATGCAATACATCCATAGGGACTCCTAGTGTGCTGGTCACCACTTCCCTCCCTCCCCTTAACAATCTGCATGAATAACAACAGTCAAAGCTAAATCCTAAGTATGTAATAATATTATCAAGGTGGAGTCAGGTCTTAAGGGGCGACCTGTCTCTCGTGAACATGATGTCGTCTTCGTGAAACTCCTCCCCACTGTAGTACTCCCCCGAGCCCCAGTCCTCGTCACTGGTCCCGCCCCCCGGCTCCTCTCGGCGAATAGCGGGGTAGGCAGCACCCCCTGCTTCCGACCTGGGGGTTAAAAGACCTCAAGTGAACCCACTCGTTGATGCAGCCGTCAAAACGCTTCAATCTAACTGTTTGAATGTGAGTTAAAAATACATGTTTAATATTGTATTGCCTTGTTCTGTGTCAGAATAATGTATGTTTTTACATGTGTGGGTCTAATACAAAAGAAATATCTTGAAGCCATGTGAAATAATCACATATAACACACACCTGCGTCCGCATAACAATACATGTTTTGTATCAATGCTCCGCCAATCTCAAAGTATGCAAGCCTACTTGCCAGACTATTTTCCTGTTTTGAGGACCAACAGTACATTATTTGGTGGTAGATAGATGTCTTCAATAAATTATTGCAGTTTATGTTACGTTGTGTTAATGTTGTGATCTCTTCGTAGGTAGTCTGTAGTAGTCTGTAGTAACTGCTATAGTAACTTTTTTATAATGGCAATAAGCCACTTGACGCCTAACAGCTAGGCATTGTAAGTGGAGTTCTAAAATCATTGTAAACCACAATCTCTCATGGCTTATTGCTTACTTCAAAGTGCCACAATGGTGGATCATACAAAACAAAATAGAGAGACGTAGTCTACTGCAGCCGTCATCTGTCACTCATCCCCTAGGAGACACTAATCAGTTTACCTTCAGGCTTTTGAGTTGAATTGACCCGTCACCCAAATGTTTGAAGGACGACCAAGTGTGTTCTTTAACAGACCACTCTCTGGAGGGCAGAGCTCCAGAGAGCGCTGGGGCGAGCTACTGAGCAGTGTGACGTGTGCACCCTGTGACAATGCTTTGCTGAAATCAAGTTTCAGGTACTTCATTCCCGTCGTCCAGCGTACCTGACGTAGGCCTCGTAGTAGCGTGTCCTGCGTGCGGCGGGAGACCGGGCAGTCCTGCCCCGTTGCAGGAGATGGAGCACAGTCATCCAGCAAACACCAGGTAATCATAGGGGGAGGAGAACCATAAGCCTTGAGATTAGAATAGGTGCAGGCGTAGCCCAGGGTTGGGACAGTTCCATCATGTGCCGTTTCAACACTTTTGAGTTGTGAAAGCATGTCACACACTCTAACCCTAACCCGATCAGCCCACGTCCCTCCATCCCCCACGCTCACGCTCGCACACACGCCAGCCCTACAGCCACACCACAGCGTGGCGCGTTCAAACGCCGCCGACTGACCTGGCGGAGTTCCACTTCCTGCGGCCAGCCGGCTCTCCCGTGTGCCGGCAGGCCGCACCAGAGGACGCCGGCACGCCCCCATTTCGATCCCGCCGGGACGAGGGTCTCGTCCCGTTGGCCAGGGAGCGAACGGGGGGCACGTTGGCGTTGTTGAGGTTGGCGTTGGAGCACACGGGCGACTGGTGCCTCTTGGCGGCGTCACAGCCGGGGTGGTCCCGGAGGTGGGCGGGGCCCTGCCGATGGTTGTGCTGAAGCGCGGCGGAGGCGTCGCCCGCTCCCGCCCATCCCCTCTCGTCGTCGTCGTCGTCGCCGCCGGCCCCCGTGGCGTTGGGGAGGGACGGGAGCACCTGCAGCGGCCGCTGGGTGACGTTGGACAGGTGGGCGGAGCCCCGGTGGTCCCCGTTGGCGTGGCAGACGTGGTTGCCGAAGAGACCGCCGTTCCGCTGCCGAGAGACGCAGGCAACGGGTGAGACCAGGGGAGGACGTGCGGGGACAGGTGAGGATAGGGAAGAAAAGGTGGAGACAAGGCAATAGACGACACCACCCGGCGAAACAGGTGAGAAGCCGCAGACATCAGTCCTGCATGTCGATGATTAACAGAAAGCCTTCACCAGTAACAGATAGGATAAGTTACTCATTAAGTTAAGCAGCCATGTAAACATTGTGCCCTTTGAAACGCAAAGCAAACAGTGCACGCTATAAAGATTATGCTTTGAATCACAAGATGACATTTGAGAGTGTTATGTGGTAATATGAAACTGTTTTTTTCTCTACATTTCCAGTGTGTCAAACCATTGTTCATGGTTTTTCTGATTGGTGAAATCGAGAACTTATATCTACTCTCACAATCAGGTTTTTCCATTAACCAGCTACGGATCACCACATTATTTTTTGATGACTAAATTTATTGAACTTATTCTAGGGCTGCCCCCTAATAGTTAACGCCCAAACGTTAGTCGATTAGAAGAGTCTCAGCCGACCAAGTATTCATCGGTCGGTTCGTTAAGCGAGAAATATATTTTTAAACTCCCATCAAAACATACTTCATCAAATCAAACTTATTATAATATTGACGCGTCGGGTCTTGCTGAGAGTTGATCTCCAGCTAAGCTGCTCAGAGAGACGATGGTGACAGCAGTACAGAGTGAGCCCGGCCCACACTAAAGGAGAAAAGGGAAAAACAGCAGGAGGTACGGCTGACTGCTACTGATGAAGAGGAGCAGGCAGAAGGCTCCATTTTGGAAATGGAACCTTGGAAATAGATACACACCTCAAAAAAAAAAAAGAAACGTGCGACGACTAATCGACTACTAGTCGACTAGCAAAATCTTTGGTCGGGGCAGCCCTAACTTATTCATAATTGATCAGTGACTGAGTATACATGCATCGGATCAGATTCGAAAAATGGCCGGAGACCCGGCTGAATCTGCTACGCAACGTGGCGCTGTAGCCCTTTCAACAAATGGTACTAGAGCCACTTCCGGTTCACGGCTACATAAAAGCAACAACAAACTATCTGGCGGCATACAAACAAAGATGG
>JAOPUD010000062.1:12305468-12315854 GCA_027122715.1 Trisopterus minutus
GTGTGTGTGTGTGTGTGTGTGTGTGTGTGTGTGTGTGTGTGTGTGTGTGTGTGTGTGTGTGTGTGTGTGTGTTTGTCGTGGCCGTCATACCGGAGCAGCAAAGGATGTGTTTAGTGAACACAGGTTTATCTACCGAGGTGTAAGTGTGTGGTAACATCCATGTACACCAACAGGGATGTCTTTAATGGCATCTTTGAGTTTTTCTAAAGGTCAGTGACTAGACCGAGCACACAGGACGGGCGTGCAGCTTTGAAACATGCCTTTCCTGCCGTGTACACACAGTAAGGAAAAGGGCACAGCCTCGTCACGCATGGCGTTCCAGCTGCTGTAAGGGGCCCAGAGGTTAGGGACATTTGATTAAAAAAGAAGCGTTTATTCCCTAAAATAAACCAGCAAACTGTGTCTTTTTGTTTCCCAGTTCGGTTCAACTTTAGTTGCTCCAGCCCCCCCACCCCCCCATTGTGAAACTGAAACACAAGGGATATACTACGAGGCCGAACCAGGAAAACCATTAAAAAAAAGGCCTGCTACTGACTAAACTACAAAGGCTATAAGAAGTTTGAACTCCCCCACTCAATTCATGACACTGTGTAACAGCTGATTCCAAACCAGCTTTTCACAGACACACAAAGAGGATGTGTTTACACACAGGCAGTTGCTCCGGGACGATCAATCTTCCAAATCGATGCTAACTAAGCTCATCAGTTTTAATGCATTTCAAAGCAGCCCAGAGAAGACAAGAAAAAGCCCAACTGTTTATTACGGCATAATGGCATGCATGGATGTGTATAACACGGTTTACGTGCAGCTGCCCCCCAGCAGCGCTATCAAAGTGGCCCAAGATGAGGTTGGATGAATGTCAGTAGATCGTCTCTGCCCATTTATCTGCTCCTTGTTTCGATTAGAACTCAAACATTTTTATTTGGGTTCATAGCCACTATCAAAAATGCAACAGTAATGCACACAAAGCCCAGACACATCTTGTTCTCATCGCAACAAATAAAAGTACTTAAATATCTCAGTGAGGCTTCTAATGTGAGAGCGATATGTGGCGTCAAGGACCAGAAAGCAAGTACAAACAACAGCTTAACACAAAGAATAACCCAGAAAAAGTATCATCAAATGTTTTTCAATTGTTTGTATTTGTGTTTGCGTGAGTCGACTTTTATCACAAAGGGAAACTCAGAATAAAGGAAATTGTTTTTGTTGTGGGAGAATAGTGTTGTTTGTTCCGGCCCAAATGGTCGGACACACACCACTGACTGTAGCTCAATTGTAGTACGCACAGCCAAAACCAACTCAGTCAAATCTGTGTGCAGTCAGGTTATAGTTTTATGACATTACATTTGAACAACTAGTTCTTATAATCAGTTCCATTAAAACATCCAATGCCTACTTCAGAAAGGTAATCCCATGGCCGTGGAAAATGGAAATATAAATAGTCCCATGCATGGATGACAAGTCTGAACAAATTGCCTCTGAATCTAATCTAATATATGTTTTGTGCTAAAGGTCTGTTCATAAAATGACTTCATGTGAGAGGCCAGTGTTCATGGCTACATGCTCATCGTCTTTCCTGCTCCTGTGAAATAGTAAACTGTATGGCCATATAATGCACAGTGACCTGAGCAAGGCACGGACAAAATTCAACTAAGCAAAGCAAAAATTTGTATTACCAGACTGTAAAAGGGAAGTGATAATGCAGTAAAAACATTTCTACGTTTCATTGATAAAATTTCACTACGATGGGCCAACCACCTTCATTGTAAGCTATTGCTTACAATGCTATTGCTATTTGTGTCATGGCATTTCCTGTGCCTCTAGTTGTTTGCTCTCGCCACCAGTTCATCATTGCTTATTTTGCCATTTCATCGATTAGGAAAAGATGGAAAGATGGTCGTTATCCCCACTTCAATTTACCCCACCTCTCCGCTCTTGAAAAGTGGTCTGCTGGTTCTCAGTCCTGATCTACGCTCTGGTTTCACTCACCGAAGGTCACACGACGTCAGACAGACTGTCTTCAGGCTGTCTTATGGAAATCAAGAAATGTGTGGACTTTGCTGTTCTTAGCACTTAGAATTTAGGCTGAACACTGTGACCTGACACATCACTATTAAGCACTGTACAGCGTTTAATATAACTTATTCTAACCATGTCTTTGTGATTCCTATTGCTACTACTACTCTTGTTTCTACTACTACTACTACTACTACTACAACTACTACTACTACTACTAGGGTCAAGAAGCCCTGTAGAACTAGATGTAGAACATGATGTAGATCTTGATGTAGAACTTGATTTAGAAATAGATAGAAATAGAGAAGTTGATTTAGACATGAAAGCAGAAGTTGATGTGGAGCTTGATCTAAAACCATTTAGAAATTCATGTAGTTCTACATCAATGATGATGATGTAGTTGTTCTAGATTGGATTGTTTGACTAATACTAGTATATACAACTAATTGTGAATGGGTAGTGAATCTGTTCCGGTGAAACGTGTCTGTACGGTTCTATCTACACCTACAGCAAAATATTTAAAAAGGGCTAAATATCTTTTCATATGGAATAGTAATCAGCATATTTAATCTTGGCCTTTGGGAAATAAAGCCTCTGTGAACTAAAGGCTGTGGCAGCCAGACTGATCTTATTGGTTCCCTTCTGTGGAGAAGTGTTGGATGATGTGCAGCAGACAATGTTGGACCCAGTAGACTGTTCTGTTTTTCTCATCCACAAAACCTTTTAATGCCACCAGTGGCAATATGCAATATGTGTTGAATGTCACAGTGGGGGCCTAGATCCCTCCACTACCACAACTGTTGTTATTATCCATCAAAGGAAGCTCTCCATATACCTCATAGTATTCAATAAAGCAGAGCCTATGTTTTATATAAAGCCCCAGACTTGATTTCACATGTACTATATTATTTAGTCATTTAGTCCACACTTTCCTTCAAACAACCACTGAAATCAGATCCATATAATCAATGAGCAGCTAAAGGGAGAAACATATTGCCCAAGGATGCCTACAGATTGATTGTGGACATTGGAGATCAAACCCAGGACCTCTCAGCTTGGCTCGGAACACCGCTACCCTATCCTGTCTCCCTACTTACCTCATTTAGTAGCCGCCGGTTGACCCATATCCCCCCTCTGACCGTTCTGACACGCACTTCCTTTTAAACCTAAAACTAATTTCCCCCCCCACACCAAATTCTCTCCCCTATTATTCTTCCTCACATATACTTCACGTCAACTGCTCTCAGTCTGTCTTGCCCTAGCTAGCCTTAAATGGTTTCCACGGTGGCCGGAGGCACACCTGATGCACTGGCCCATCAGGCTAATGCCTCGCAGATCTGCACCACCAGATGGGCTCCACTACCTCGTTAACGTCCACAATCCACCTGGGCGTCTGCCACGCCAGCAGCTGTCTGGATTCTGCTTCAGAGCATTAATATTCATGAGAGTGTCCTTCCCCTCTCCCTCTCTCTCTCTCTCTCCCTCTCTCTCTCTCTCTCTCTCTCTCTCTCTCTCTCTGTGACAGTATGATGAAAAGGGTCGTCCGAGCATATGGGATGTGGAAATGGATCAAATCCTGATCTTTACCTACATGAATCCTCTGCTATTTTTGGAGGCGTCACAAACCACCTCCAAAGTTTGGCCCCATTATGCACAGACAATTTGGCGGCATTTTTATGGCACCGACGTTTCAACTTAGAGATCTTAGTGTTTTAATTAGGTATGTTTATGTTGCATGTCACTCACCGGTTGGGTCTGAATCTGTCAGCTTCCTGCAAGCTAATTATCAATTGGGGAGAAGAAAGACGAGGGAGAAGTGATTGACTTCTCCATTAAACTACCTGTCACTTACCTGACCTGTCCCGCCCCCAACCGCTCACAGCACCAGGGGACTCCGGCGCAGTCCGGCGCCTGTGTACGTCATTTTGTTTGCCAACTCCTGTTTGTTAATCTGTGTAGCTGATTGCTTTTTCCGCCGCCTGAACGCAATCTAGCGAGCGGCCTCCCGTGTCACCGCTGACCAGACGTAATGAAGCGGACAGGGGGACGCAGCGCCGCCGCCAGGCGCAGCCCCGCCCTGGGAGCCTCATCGCTGGGATTGGCCCGTAAAGAGCAGAGACCTTGTCAGACAGACAATTAGCTTACACCGCTCGCACTTTGCACCCTCGTTTCCTGGCCTTATTAGGATGTGCAGTGACTAGACGCAACGGATTACAAAACTGTCCGTGTTGCATTTCACATGTCAAATGATATTGTCTGTAGCCTGGAAATCCAGAGCCACCTCCAGAAAGCTGTAGGGTCTGGCAGCCAGTAATGAAAATGGCCCAACTCGAGGGGCGGAGCCAAGCCTGGATTTGAAAATATCACTGCACGCAATTGGATAACACTACGACCAATCAGAAGAATGCAAAGGTTGACGTATCCAGACCAGCGGAGCTAACCAATAGACACTTTTGGCCCCGCCTATATCAGGTACACCGATGTGATTGGTAAATGGTCTGGGCCAGGGGAATCGGGGAGTGGGTATATTTCTCGTTCCCAAAGTGATTCGCTGAGCAAATTCCAATTGTGCCCTGGCCAGAACTCTGGATCTCCAGGGTATATTGTCTGTCTCTTGATGTATGAATCTGTGTGTGTGTGTGTGTCTGTTTGCATTCCTGTATGCATGTATGTATGTATGCATGCATACATACATACATACATACATACATACATACATGTATGTCTTTATGTATGTATGTATGAATGTATGCATGTTTCATCTACTTCCGTAAGAAAGTGTGTGTGCCCTAATTAACCTAGTAACTATAACGTCAGGTGGCAGACAAGGAACTTCGCTCTCTCTCTCTCTGTCTCTCAATCACACACACATGCACACACACACATGCACACACACACACACACACACACACACACACACACACACACACGCACACAGCAACCGGAGAACTATGTACAGTCAACACCGTTCAACTAATACATTGAGGAACCAAATCTCCTTACAACTGGTGCGGAGTGAGGGGTCTAATGGCCCTAACCCTAGCTCCCACCCCTCGATACTATCCTCATTCTGTCTAATCTGTCAACCTCACATCTATTGGTATTGGTTGATGATTGTAAATAAATAGATAAATAATCAAAACTAGCCCAAATGGTATATTTCCAGCATATCGTGATCAAAAGAAGCCCAATTTGGAGGGAAACCCAATCGAAGAACACTGATTGGAAGGTAGCTTATTCCCAAAGTGTGCAGGGGTACACAGGGGGAAGTCCCATCGAGGCAGGTGGAACCACATCAACCTGCTACATAGGCCTTTATGTATACAGTGGGTCACTCCAAAATGTGGCTTCAGCTGTGTCTGTGTTGGTTAGCCCTGGGGTGATGTAGGAGAGCGCTGCATATGTCTGCATTATGTTAGTGTTTCTTCGTCTACGTGGATGGGAGGTCTGTTGACAGTGTCTTGTAAACACTGAGAGGAAGACGGGTCGTGCTGTAGCCGACCTATTGAATGAATCCCCTGAGATGGATTCCTTTGGTTGTTTGTTTTTCATTATGTCTTCATACCCTTGCCTACATGTAATGCCTGTATTGATTGGAAACAAAACAATTAAAGCTTAAAGAATCCTTCCAGGGTATGGTCAAATGGCAAGGACTTACAAGAGACATTAATTATGTGTTTATTATTTCTAATGTGTATTTCTAATTATGTAAAACATGATGTTAGCCTTGGACACAAGTCATTGCAGAGATGTTATTTGATGCTAGAACATTTGTTTGAATGGTGGCGATAAAGCGCCTCAGATTAGCTGTGTGTGAGCAGTTTGCAGATGTACTCTATGTGTCACATCATCACAAAAACGTACAGAACGCGTAGAATAATGTTTCAATACTTTCTCAAAAGAGGTAAAGAGCATCAATAAGTTAACGGGGAGGAGGAGAAGAGCAATTTTCATCTCAAGTTGTTTTTCCTACTTTAAACTCTGCCCTGCATATGTTAACACTGGTGCAGAGCTAATGCTATACCCATGTCCTTATGGAGGAGCGTCTGTGTAGCACGCTAGCTCTGTGATCACGTGCTTTAATACTCCACAGAATAAATGGCTTTGATACTCCTAATGCTTTCAACTGCTGTTTCAACTGAATTAGTGAGAAGCACAGCCTTCATGTCTCCAAAATGAGCCATCGGAGAATAATGAAAAAATTCTGTGTTTTCAATTAGTCTCAACTCATGGAAAGAGTGAAATTAAAGGACTTCTTAGATCAGACACTGCTAATTGCAAACATACTGTTTTTACAGTGCTACCTTAGGAAGACAATCCTAAATCTTTATTGCACTGTTGCAGGTATACAACAATCGTAAAATGAATAATTAAATGCTGTATAATATTTCAGTGTTTTGTGGAGGAAAATGTGTTTGATGAACATCCCTCTCTCCAACATTTCCAAAACAACATTCCTACTCATACAGATTGATTGCTTTTACATGAATCGCAATGTTCAGATATATTAAAATGGTCCTCATTACAGGAGAGGGCTTTCCATCGGTGTGAATAATGTTCTCTGCTCAATATTTGCAATGTTTACATGCGGAGGCTCTGTTCCAGGACAACAGCTGTGCAGGAGAGGACCCAGATGCCTGTGCTGGTTTCCTAATCCTAAACCAATCCTTTGCTGTAATAGATCCGCTGATTACTGCAGAGCCAAGAGGCGTCGCTTGCCACACGAGTCTGTCTTTTCTCCGTCTTCTGTCTCTCAGTGAAATTAGATAAAAGCTAGAGTGTTGATTTCTTCTTTGGGGATGGAAGCTTTCAGGGGTTACTCCAGATTAAATGAAGAACATTATGCAAATGACTGCAGCCTGCGCTTCGGTGGTTTCGAACGTTGAAGCACTTTAGTCAGCGGGTCTTTCTCCATTGTTCTGCTGACTGATATGCCCATACACAAACACACATACATACACACACATATACAGTATATACATACACATATATATGTATATATATATATATGTATATATATATATATATATATATATGCATACACAACACATATATACACATATATATACATATATACTCTTATAATAATTATAATAGAAATAAAGAGTATATATCCAATTTGTTTTCCATTTTCTCTTTTTTTATCTTCTTGTTTGAATTACAAATGTCATTTTCTTATGGTCGTCGGCCATGCCCCCGAGAGGCCACTGGGACGCAACAGGGAGACGGTGGGCCGGTGTCTCCCAGGGCTGGCCGGGTCCACCGTCAGGCCCCTGATGTGGCCAGCATACAGGCCCCTGATGCGGCCAGCATACAGGCCCCTGATGCGGCCAGCATACAGGCCCCTGATGCGGCCAGCATACAGGCCCCTGATGCGGCTCCCGTCCACCAACCAGGGCGCAGCGACCATGGAGTGGCTGGACAGGGGTCCCCTCATGGACCACTCCGCTGTAGGGCTCAGGAAGAGCAGTTCCAGGCCCGGTGGGCAGGCTTACCGCACCGGGAGAAGCAGCGGTCCATCGGTCCGGACCAGGCCTGGTTAACCCTCCTCCGCTCCTTCCAGACCTTCCTCGCAGTCTGTCGTGCGGCCGGGAGGCAGTCTCCCCCCATTCTGCCTCCCCCAGATGCCCCACCGGGGGCCTGGGGCCTGGTGAGGCCGGGCGTGCTGCCCCAACCGTTCCAGTGTGAGCCCCTGCAGGAAGGCTGGAGGACCAGGAAGCCTGGGTATAGCCCAGGTATCGGTCGGCGGCAGCGGCGTCAGCCCCCCAGGCTCCCCTCCTCCTGGTGGCAGCTGGCTGCTCCAGGCTGGGGCCACCTGGGCTCGGTGTGGCTTGAGCGGCGTCGCCCCAGAGAACTTGGGCAGCTTGGCCGGTGTCCTGGCCACCGGGGGGGCGGCGGGCCACGGCCGTGGCTTCCGGCCACGGCCGCTTTAACACAAGGCTAACCCTGCTCTGGGAATTCCAACCCCGTGTCCGCAGGCCACATCCTGCTCCTGACACCAACGTGGCGAGCAGCAGGGGAATGACCGGATGGGAGCTAAGGGTCAAAGGAGGTGCAGCCCTTGTGCCCCACACCTCGGACGACCCCGACCCACAGGGTGGCAGTTCAGCTCCCCTGACCCTACCAGGATCCTTGGCAGCACATAGACGGCGACCATCACAATATATATATAGATATCTATATATATATAGGAGCCATATATGGAGCCATATACACAATAGGTCTGGGCGATATGGCTGAATGACATATCACAATATAACTTGATCCTATTGATCGATATGGATGATCAAACTACTGATAATTTGAATGAGCTAAAAAGACTAGGAATTACCATGCTGGATTTAAACACTTCTGTTTAACACTTAATATGACCTCCCACTGTTCTTCATTGATAAATACTTGAATGTCGATACAACAATGAAAAACACTCAAATATTGTAAATAAGTATGGAACCATGTTTGTGTAACAAACCCAGTTGCTAGATTCAGTGGTCCAGTCTCTTTCTCTCAATATATATTGAACATGTTTTATATTGATATTGATCAAAAGTCTATCACAATACGATAATTTATTGTTTGATTGACCAGGCCTAATATCACACACACATTAACATTCATACAAACTCTGCACTAGGGCTTCAAACCTCAATGTGTTGTGGCTTTTTGGGGTTTGAGGTTTAATAGACAACTGACTGATAGCTTTGATGTGGATGCCCAGCTATTTCACGGCTCCAGTCAGACCATGTACTTCCGACTTCTGGAATTATGTTTTTCTCCTGGTGCTGCAGTCTTTGACCAGCTGAGCCGTGCTTCCACACATTCTAACAAGCTCAGGCTAGCTCCTCTATCTCATGAGCCTGCTGAGCCAAGCCATGCATTTATGCACAGACCAAGGATTGTAGGTCAAACGCAGGTGAAATGATTGTGGTCAAATACAATTTAAAACAAACAAAGTCGATTTGATTCTTATTTAAGTAACATAGACAGAAACACACACGCACAAACTGCCACATAAAATGATGTTATCTACAAGAGATCAGCAGTGGAGCTGCAGCCGTGTGTAGAAGTAAAGCTCTTCGTTTCTATGCCAGTGTGGAACTCATTTTATCTAATCCTCTACTTCAGGGAAATTAAGGAAACCAGTTCTAGCTAGTTCCTTTATCATGAGCACAATGAGCTGGAAAGCATTCACCTCTCTCAGGGTAGGAGGGAAATATGTTTCAGTGGAATTTTGATACAGCAAGATACTCTTCCGGCACATATGGGGAGGCTGAGCAGCCCAGGTATCATTAAGGAAGGAAGTGTGAGTCTTTAGACTGCCAGTCGTCCGTGCAGACACAACAACTCAGCATCTGGTTCGCTGGCGCCATCCACTACTCAGACAGTATGCAATGAGGACGGACGGAGAGACAGAAGACAGACATACGGGCTAGATACATGTACAAACATGTGAACAGAAAGACAGGCAGGCAGGCAGACACAGTAATCTTAGTTTTTAGCGTATTTCTGTAATATGAAGGCACTGGGAATATGATTGACAGCTCATTATGGAACGTAGGTAAGCCAAAATAGCACCACTCTAATGACTTGAACTCTGTCTGTGCGGGAGCCTTGAATGTTAATGGTCTCTAATGGCACTGGCTGCGACATTCCTCCTCTATTTAATAATGAGCCACCAGTGACAGATGAATCCAACATGGAAGATGGAGGCATCATGGATGCCAAATCCAATATGGAACTGCTATTGCTATGGTACTACTAGCCTGACTATTGCCAGACCAGGCTCAACGGTAGATTGCACGTTGGTCCGGGGAGGCGGCTGAAATTCAGCACAGGAGGCGTGGCCAACGGGCCGAGTTCAACCGACTCTGTACGCAGTTGGCCGCTTGCCGTCGCTGCCCTGTCGTCATTGTGTTAAACCAGCCAATAGCGCGCCAGGGGAAAAGCCAGCTTGGTGATTGGCTCCTGCAAAAACATTTCGGAAGCAGAAAGAAATGTATTGCTTTTCTCCAGACCCTTCTGCAGGGCAAAACTCAAATCGCTGGCAGAACGGGCTGGAGGCTCAGTCTAATACTATACATCTTGCATGCTTTAACCTGTGCACACTGATTACTCAACATGCAACAGGCGTGCAGCCTCCCCAGCCCCAGAGTCCAATCAGACCCGGCCAGATGAGGCCGCTTCAACCAGACATCATCCACAACCATCCCACAGTATTTTTAAATCCCGTTATTGTGTCGGCCTATATTCATGTAGGGATAAAATAATACTGCAGTTGCAACGTTTTGACCTGCCAATAGAAGTAGTAGTAGTAGTCAGTAGCGTGCGGTGGTGTTTCAGTCAGGGCCAGCAATAATAACACACATCCCC
>JAOPUD010000062.1:12386973-12399264 GCA_027122715.1 Trisopterus minutus
TACACCGGAGGGTCTGTACCACACAGTGACCCGGTACACCGGAGGGTCTGTACCACACAGTGACCCGGTACACCGGAGGGTCTGTACCACACAGTGACCCGGTACACCGGACAGCAGAGGGACCCGGTACCCATCACTCACCCTCTGGCCGAGGTTTCCCTTGGGTCCTGGTCCACCTTCAGGACCTGCACCACCGCCTGCACCCTGCTCAGAGACAGACAGACAGACAGACAGAGATGAAGAGGGCTGTAGGGGACACTGACCCTGAAGGGGTCACACTGTTTGGTCTCTAAGTTCTTTCATCCATGAGAGCCATTACCTTGGGGCCTGGAAATCCTGGGAAGCCTTCATCGCCCTGTAAGTCCAAATAAACAAGACAACAGAGAGCCAAACGAAGGATGTTATAATGGAGCAGGGCTGCAGGTAACAAGCACCTTCTTTTGCTCTGGTCTCTAACCAAACACACAGCATGTGTCTGAAACAGGCCTCCCTATGCTCTCCCACACATCATGTGTTCTTTGTCTATCACATATGGTTTTGTGTGTGTGTGTGTGTGTGTGTGTGTGTGTGTGCGTGCATATGTGCGTGTGTGTGTGTGTGTGTGTGCATGTGTGTGGGTGTGTATTTGTGTGTGTGTGTGTGTGTTTGCTGGGGATTTAAGAGTAAGCCATAGCTTATCAGTATAATTGTACACCTTTCAGTGTCCTGAAAGGTGTGGAGCTGATTCACTAATGGCTTTGATCATATATGAATGCGATTCAAACAGTAAAGCAGAAAGGTCCGGTATGGTCCACATGCCTTCCTCCCTTTGGGCCCCAAGGTGCCGAACCCGTCTCTGCCGTCTTCACCCTGGAGGAACAAGATCAGCAAGATGACCTCATGTACTACCGTTAACATTAACCCTCATTACACAAAGCTGGACACAACAACATGATTGCCTCCATTATCTTATTTGTGTAAATTAACCAATCCTATGATACAGTGTATTAGCATGTGTCCGTAGTTGCCTGAAAGAGGAAAGCGTTGCACTGGAAACAAAAATCCTGTTGTCTACTTGATTTAAACCATGTCATATATTCTCAGAAGCAGAGCACACTCTGACATAAATTATGTTTCAACCAGGCCAGACAGTGGAGCACAGACCGGCTCATCCCACTGAGGGCTGATCTCGAAGCAGGCCAGGCCTCAGTGCAGCTCATGAAGCCTGAATAGTGAACCTGAGACCCAGACGAGGCCAGAGGGCTCTCAGATCCCATCGCTTGTGTCGACCGAGTACCAGAAAAAACTCCTGTAAGACACTCCTTTGTAGCTCTTCTACACCCTTTCTACGTTGTGGTTCCCAGTCTTACGGGTTCGCCCCGTGGTCCCAGGGGTCCGACGACTCCTTTGGGTCCTGGGTCTCCTGGCTCCCCCTGTCCAGGGAGATGGAGGAAGAGGAGGGAGTGAGGATAGACAGAACCTTCAGGCGTCCTCCAGAGACGAACCGCTGAAGTGGCTAACGTTGGAAATGAAACCGTGTGGGCTATCGAGTTGATCTGATGTAATTAAGCTCATATGTTGTTTTTTATTTGAACGGGCTATGGAGCGGGGGGGGTATTTTATTTCCATAGCTCCCATAGGCAGGCCTGTGTGTGTGCAGTAACATGAGGGAGGTGGGGAGAGGCTGGATGGACTTCAGGGGAGGACCGCTCATGTTCTGCTCGCTACCTTGCGGCTCAAAGCTCCTCTTCTGCCCTTCTCTCCGGGTTTTCCCGGGTCTCCTCCAGGCCCCTGGGGAAATCCATGTCCAAGATCAGTTTGTTTCAAGAGCAGTATTTTTTTTTTCTTGTCCCTTGACAGTTTGAAAGTGTCAACTAAACAAGTCCCGTGTTACAACTCAACAGTAGCTTGACACTCACTCTAGGTCCAGGATTCCCCTCCTCTCCACGTTGTCCAGGGGCTCCAATCGGACCGGATTTGCCCTGGTAGGTCACAGACAAACAGTTAGAACATCAACATGCATACCGCAACATTCTCTCACCCTGCAGGCCCAGCAGAGAAGCATCCCGAGGGTAAACCACGAACGAACACAAACGTGTAAGCATACATTATTGGTCATTCCTCAAGGACCAAACATTACGGTCGTGTGTGCACAGCCAGCAACAGAAGCATTTACAGAGAGGCTCAGAGAACGAGAGCTCTGACGGGAGAGCTCTGCTGTGACTGGGGCAGACGGCGCACTCAGACCTGACTCATCTGTCAAACAGTGTGTTAAGTAATGAGGAGGCTGGGAAGTGTACTCACTCTGGAGCCTCCGATACCAGGCTCTCCTCCCACACCCTCTGCTCCAGGCTTCCCCACCGCTCCCTGAATGGCAAGACAGGGGCGCAGCCGCAAACAACATTAAAAGTGTTTTCTGTAATCTCATGACAACACATACCTGATCGCATTCATAGCAGTTCCTTTGTGATGCCATTTTTCGGATGCGCCCGCGGGTCCTCTACTCACGGGCACGCCAGGTGAGCCTCTCCTCCCAGCTGATCCCTGGTCAATGAGATACAAAGCGCAACCCGATGAGGATGTGTACCATGGTTTAAAATCTACCGGGGCTGTGAGGATGTGGATTCAGACAGTGTGAGGTGCAGGGGCCCAGCGGGCTGGTCGTACCCCTCGTCCTGGCTCTCCGTTGCCTCCCCTCTCTCCGTCCACGCCGGGCTCTCCCTGTCCACCGCAACAAATGTTTGTGAGTGCTTCAAATTGAAAAAAATTATAGCGTATTTGAAAACAACAACTAAAGCGGAGGTGGACATTACCGCTGGGCCGACGTCGCCAGGGTCCCCTTTGGGTCCGGCCTCTCTGTTGTTTCTCCCAGTTATGCCCTAAGTCGCCACAAAATAACAGGATTAAAGCAGCTCTTCGGTGCGACTCCTCGTCCAGTACACAGAGCCGAGGAGCACTCCTTCGGCGCGGGCGACGCTGCAGCACCAGAGCAGCGTCTGGTGGGACAAGGGCTCCTGGATACGTTCACATGTGGAGCTGGCTAGTAGCGCTCTAGCTACTATCGTGATTAGATTAAGATCCCTCAGACTGCCACGGTTGTTACAGGCAGAGCCACGTCTTCTGTTTGTCTCTTCACAGTTCAACAGGCCTTTGGACAATACCGTCACAGAGCCCAGGGAGGAAGTCACATTGTGGAACAAACCCCCTTCTCTGACCCCGAGCTTTCAACAGATGAACACACAGCTTTGCTCTGCCTGTTTACCTGTAAAGCAAGTCATGTCTCACACATATTAAGCTCTGACACACGTGTTCAGACTCTGCTCCCCTCATTTCAGCGGTAAGTGTGCACACACGCACAACATGTACATTTACGGGATGCTTTTTTTTTTTTTTTTTCGTCAAAAGCGACTTACAACCATTGATGCACTTTCACACACCGGAATCAGCCACGCAGGGCGGCAGCCAGCTCGTCAGAAGCAGTTAGGGTGAGGTGTCTTGCTCAGGGACACCTCGATACTCGGATACCTCGATGCTAGGAGGAGACGGGGATTGAACTAGAAATCTGGTTTAGTCAACCCGCTCTACCTCCTGAGCTACTGCCGCCCTGTCTCACCAGCATCTCCTCTCAGTTCAGTTCATAACAGTAAGTGCACTCACAGGGTCTCCTCTGATGCCCACGTCTCCAATGTCTCCCGCCTGGCCCTTGGTTCCTTTCGGCCCCTACAAAAACAGAAACCACAGACGTCAGCATGTGTAGCCTGTCATGAAGTGTCACAAATGAATGAGTGTGCTCTGTGTACAAGGATAACAGCCTCTGTGACTCACCCTCCTGCCTGGGCTTCCTCTACCTCCCGGTGGTCCCGCCACACCACTGACCCCCTGGAGAGAGGACAGTAGATGTTGGTTACTGTACACCACCACACCTCCCACAGAGTGGATTAATCAAAAGCGGCTTCAGATGCCTTTCATTTCTGCTACCACATGCATGACGTTGCTAGTGAGACTGTGCTTTGATGTGTCGCGGTGCACAGTTTAGTAAGCTACACACATCATGGGATTCTCTAGACCAGGGGTTCAAGGTTTTTTTTTACCTCAACACACATTTGGTGTCTCCCCTGGTCCCAAATTGAAAAAGTTGCCATAATATCGACATTTATAAACTACTGACAAAGAACACAGCAAACCATGGAACCAGGAAATTCAATTATATTTTAATAGAAAAGGGGCGTTACACTCAGCAATGTGCTGAGTGTAATGTTACATTCCTCACCACTTCATTACGAACACGATAAACTTGAAAACTTAGCAGAAAGTAATTAACTCATTAGGTCAGCTGGAGTGTGGACAAGCATGCATGCAAGTACACAGGACAGAATCTAATCTCAGCAATAATATCTCTTAAAATAACAATAGGAGTGTAATAAACACTTTTAAATTAATGAATGATTCGGGTTTATGTGGTCATCGAAGTCATTATCAAATCAATAACCAGCGCTTATTGTTTCTTTAGTTCATTGAAACCGCAATTCATATAGCCTATGCAGTTCAATAAAGGGCAGGCCAACATATGATAAATGTGAGCATTTGCGAACAGTGATTAATAAAACGTCAACAATGTGATAAAAGCCTTTGTCTTTGCGCAGTCATGCATTATTACTCAGAGGCTGTATGAATTAGTATGACCTGTATGACCTCTCACAACTAAACCTCCCGACATCTTACTTTCCTGACATCTAAACATCCCCAATTCTAAACTGAAAGTGAAACGTATAGCAGCATAGTGCTGCTGTGATGGTATATTCAAATAATCACATCAAAATCAATTGATGTCGTTTTGGAGTGTTTTTGTTGTTGTTTGTTATAAAGATATTGGCTGTTTTATATGTTAGTGATGTGAAGTGGGGAACTAAAGGTCTGATCACCGGTGTGAGTCCTGTGTGTCTCGCGGTGTGGCCCTGTCCAGCAGGGGCTGGGGAGAGTACTGATGCTCTCCGCTCTGGCTCTCATTGTCGCTTTTACGTCGTGATAGAGAGTGAGGGAATCAAATAAGTCACACTCACTTTAGAGGCCAGTGAACGCACAAACAGTGTCAGGTCTACAGCGCGAGAAGGAGGGAGGGAACTCATCATCTGAGCTGCAAAGAACGCTCTTCAGTTTTAATTAGGACAATTCATTCACAGAGCGTATTTATGCTTTTTAGTCATCAAATTTGCAGCCACTTTTTGTGTCACGACCATACGATTGCTGTATGGTCGTGTAAGGCTTCTCTCAAGATATGTTGAATGAAAAGACGGATCTGGGCCAATGTTACATCATTGTGCGTGTGCTCTCAGACTGGTCTCCCTGTGGAAAACCAAAGAATCAATGTCCACACTTGCCTCTTCTCCATTGATTCCATCCAGACCAAGTTCTCCAAATTCTCCCTGAAAAGCAAAGAGTAATTTTGTTAAAGATTAGTGTTTGAACTATTCTTTACATACACGTTTGTGTTTAATGGTTTTAATGACAATGTAATATTTTAATGCGTGTTTATGTAAGATATAAAAATAAGCTCACTTTTTCTCCAGAATAGCCACGGGAACCCTGAACAGAGGAAGGAATGGCATAAACATGATCAGAGCTAGATCTTTCTACACAGTGATAAGAAATAGCACAGTACAATGACCAGGGGAACCATTCGACCGATGGGCGGAAGTCTTTACCTTGACACCTCTCTGTCCTGGACAGCCCTGGAAACCTTGAGTTCCGTTCACACCAGGGGGTCCTCGCTCTCCCTGTCAGCACGCAACAGAGACGGCAATGAGGAATATACTCAAAAAATTACTCAAACTGCAACTGAGAGAAGGGGCATCTTTAAAACCCGTTAAACACATCGGGAACAGCCTCCAGACTCACCGGGCCGCCCTCATCACCAGGGTGTCCTGGGCCCCCGACGCCTCCTGGGCCACCCTGCAAGACCACACAATGTTACTCTCTACTATCACTATGGTTCACAGTAATGTGTGTGTGTGTGTGTGTGTGTGTTTGTGCATGCGTTCATGTGTTCATTTGTGTGATTGTGTGTGTGTGTGTGTGTGTATTTGTGCACGTGCATGCGTTCATGTGTTAGTGTGTGTGTGTGTGTGTGTATTTGTGCACGTGCATGCGTTCATGTGTTAGTGTGTGTGATTGTGTGTGTGTGTGTGTGTGTGTGTGTGTGTGATGTATTTGAATGGTGGTCACCTTAGGGCCTGGGCTGCCTACTGAACCCCGGTCCCCTCTAGTTCCGGTGCACTTGCAGGGTACGGCACAGCATTCTCTCTCTGCAATATTGTCCTGCAAAGAAAGAGACCCACACTACGTTCAAGCTCATGGAACTACCAATAAACAAAACAAGGTGCAGTGCAAGAATGCCTCACATGAATGTGTAATACCTGTACAATATTACTGTTCATGGCAGCCCTTATAAGTGACCAAGCTCTATGTTTAACTACAAACTAACCCGGGGCACCTTGTCGCTCTTGACTACTTGGCGGGTTCAAAGTCAGAGGAACCCTTTCCCTGGTTCCTTTGCTACCCACCAGTTCCTCCATCAGCTCGTAGTCCAGGTCCATGACGTTGACCCGGAGGGGTCTGGTGTACCTGAACCCTCGACCGAACTCCAGGAGGAGCGCTTCCTCGAATTTAGGAACTCTCTCCAGGCCCACGACGATTAAACTGTTCACACCTGTTTAGGAAGGTTAGGAACGTGTTTAGGAACGTGTTTTTGGCTGTGATCAAATGTAATCACATTGCAATAACCACTTTGTCCCACACGTTCACAACACAATAACAATGAATGAATTAAATACAGACTTTCACCTAGTGTGGCTTTTCTCACCTGACTGCTGAAGCTCGTCCGTTTTCCTCTTCATCTCAGCGTATGGCGCATCGAGACCATCAGTCAGATGGATTACAACCTGTTCATCACAAATACCATTGTCCTTGTTACACACAACATTACACATATTTCTGACATCTTATTAAGCCTTGCTAAACTTAACAAAACTAAATAAATTAGGCTCAGAAAGTTGTGACAGTGCATGAAATCGCAAGGAAATGAAGATAAGGTGGAAACAGTTTGAATGACCCACCTTAACAACGTTCTCATTCCTGGATTTAAACCTGGCAGTGTAGCCTGAGATGGTCTTGGCATTTAGTACAAATGGGCCACGATTACGCAATCCCTTGAAGGCCTCGAACAGGACATCTGCGTCGTCTGTGAAGTCCAGCTGGGTGGCTTGTCCATTAGAGTCCATGGCCAGTATGCCGACCTGCACTGAAGGGACCTGTCCAGAGGAACAGCTGATTGACGCCATCTTGGTGATTCTTTGAAGAATGGCCCCCATCTTACTTTGGAGGTTGGTCTGATCAGAGAAAATGTTCTGGGCACCAACGTCAAAGCCCACCAGCACTTCCACATTGCAGGCTGTGGCAGAGAGCAGGGTATTAGGAATGGCTTGTATTGCAAAGAGAAAACTGTGTGTGAAAGTAACAAAATAGAATACTGAGACATAATACAATAATACAAAAGATGGTATGAAATGATCACCTTTGGGTGCTTCCTGAGTGCTAGTGCAGAGCTTGACTCCCTTCACCTCATCATCCAAGGTCTCCAGGATCTGCTCATTCAGCTCGGACAGCTCTTCAAATGTACTTGCCCGAGCCATAGTGGAGGACTCGCTTGCTAGGTTTTCCAGCTCATCCATAATGTCTCCCACCCCCACTGCATAAACTCTGATCCCACTGGCCTTCAGGGCGAGTGCTGCCTTCTTACTGTCATCTGAGGAGCGTCCTCCGGTAAGAACCAACAAGACCTGAGGGATGCCTTCATCTTTCCTGCTGCCTCTTGCCGTTGTGAAGTGGTTATCCTGCAAGTGACGGATGGCTGCACCTGTGTTGATCCTACGCCCCCCATTGTATTCCACACTACCAATGGCGTTGATGACATCATCTCTGTTGGAGTAGGTGTTGAGGTAGAAGTCATTTGTGACATCTGTGGCATAGTGTGCCATGCCGATCCGCAGCTTGTCTCTCTCGGTGTAGAAGAGGTCGACTAGATTGTAAATGAACTCGATCACCTTCTTGAAGTTGTCCTTGCCCACATTTAGGGAACTATCCACCAAAAACACAATATCAGCCTCCTTAGCTTTGGGAAGGTCAGCTGAGGATTGTAGATGGAGAGTAAAGAGTGGATGAACAGTTAGATGGAGATCAAAATGTATATGTGTATAACATGTTTAATTCTATAACAAAATAATTACAGATGATTGCAATAAACTAAATCAAGAATGTTGACATGTCTTGTATGATTTACTTACATGTCTCTCCGGGGTCTGTTGGTGTTTCAGGGAAGGGATCTCCACTCAACCTGGCAATGAACTTGTTATCGGCGCCAGTGAGTCCGGGGAAGCTGGAAACTTGGATAACGTCATCTTGGCTTGTGGCAATCTGGTGTAGCTGCCTTGCATCAGCTCCGCCAGCTCCAATACCAATACAGTTGACCCGAGAGCTCTTAAGCAGAGGCCCATAAAGGGACACATCAGAAGGAGAACGTCCTCCTGTCAGCAAGACCAGGTGCTGTGAGGCCCCCCCCGACCGCATCCCTGCGGATGCTATCAGCTCTTTTCGGATGACATACTCCATGGCTTGAGCGAGGTCTGAGGACCTCCCACCCATTAAACGCAGCCTTTTGACGGCGTTGAGAACATCAGGTTTGTTGTTGTACGTGTTCAGGGAGAACTCTCTCTGCGCTTTGTCCGAGTACTGCACTATGGCAATGCGAACCTGATCGGGTTGCACGTCAAGCTGCTGGATGGTTCTGAAAATGAAGTCACGGATATGCGCCAGCCCCATGGGTCCGGTGGTGTCTGAGCTGTCGACAAGGAAGACGATGTCTTTTCGTCCAAGATTAAGAATCTCTGTACAGCAGGAAAGAAGGTGAACAATGAAGCACAATAGGTTTAAGATGGATGAAGCTTTATAGATTTTATTTAATTTATGCTCTCCTTGATCTGAAACCCTGAAATGTGCTTAGGATACCATTGAAAAGTCTTACCTGTGACCTCTGTTGGTGCTACATAAGCATTGACGATATCCTGAGAAGTCATTGTGTTCACTGACGCAAGGAGCTGCTGTTCCACAGACGGGAGCTGTTGGAAACTGTCCACTGTGTAGGTGAGATCTTGCTTCAGCGCAATCTGTCTCAGTTCATTGGGGTCAGCGTTTCTTGAACCAACAGCAATAGGTGCCACCATGCCGCTCTTGAGTTGTTGCGCTGGACGAGTCACATCGTCGGTGGACTTGCCACCTGTTACTAGAATGAGGAACTGTGGAACAGCCTCCTCGATACGGCTTCCTGCAGACCTCTGGTAGATGTGTTTAGAGACCCAGTCAAGGGCACGGCCGGTGTTTAACTGGTTCCCTCCTCTGCTCTGAAGCCTTGCCACCGCCTGCCTGACCTCTTCTTTTGTCGAGTACTGATTCAGGAGGAATTCCATGTGCGGGTCATCACTGTACTGCACTACTGATATTCTAACATTGTCCAGTCCCACATCCAGCTTATCGATGACTCTCTTGATCATTTCGCGGACAGATGGGAACTCTCTGCGTGTTGCGGTTGAGCCGTCAACTAAAAACACAACATCCCTTTTGTCTCCATGAGTGGTTATTGTTGTAACTGTGAAATAAAGAAAACATAAATTGATTGCATTTAAAGACAACATATTTACTTGTAGAGCAGGTATGGCAGGTTCAATAACTAGACTTGTTTATATCTTAGCACTTTAAAGTTATAAATTCAATGTTTGTTCAAATGCATTATTACAAATAATATTGGGTCAACAATTACCATCTCGAGTTGGGAAAACAGGCTGCAACGCTGCGAGTTCATCATCAGACAGCTCAGTGAGAGTGGTGATAAGGTTGTTCTGGACGGTGTACAGCCCGGGAAGGTCATCCACAACCAGGGCAAAGTTGGGAACATATGCAACTGCTTTGAGGTCATGAGAGCTCACTTCCCTGGTCCCAATACTGAAGGGGAGAACCCCGGCCCTTTTGAGGGTGTATGCCGCACCGACCACATCATCTGTGGAGCTTCCACTGGAAACAACAATCACAAACTGAGGGACACCTTCTTGCTTCCTGCTTCCACGGGCTGCAGTCAGGAAATCCCGGCTCATAAACTCCAAAGCCTGGCCAAGGTTGCGCTGACTTCCTCCTCTTTGCCTAACCCCTTTGATCCCATTCAAAACACCCTCCTTGGTTGCATGGGTGTTCAAATACATATCAGCATTCGGAGAGTCCCCATATTGGACAACACCTATCCGGATCTGGTTTTCGCCGACATTGAGATTCTCCACCACTCTGCGCATGAACTCCTGGATAATAGGGAATTCCCGTCCAACACCTAGGGATCCATCAACAAGGAAGACCACATCCTTCTTTGGACCAAGGGACGAGGCTAAAAAAAATTAGAAAGAATGAAATGAGTGTCTCCCACTGATATAATTCAAGTGGCATAAAGTCAATGTTATGGCACGTCCTTTTAAAATAACAATTTGAAGAAAAGTCCACTTTCAGAAAAACTTTAAGATAAAGAGTCGATTTGCATACCTTCTGCTGTAAGAAATAGAGAAGTCAATCACAATTGAGGAATAATAATATTGCATATATAAACCCATCAATTTAGTATGTTAACCAAATGTCGTTTGATCAAGATTATACATTTTTCTTTTCTTTTATTTACCAGACCATCTCATTTAGAAAAATATCATGTAAAAGTCGTATCAACTTACCTGCCACGGAAACGTGTTTTAAAGCAAAAAGCACATCTACAAGGATGTCTGGGAGAACTCCAAAGTCACTGATCGGGAATGTATAAGTATTTGTCAACTCAGTGGACAAAGGACTAACCAGGTTTACACCAATGAAAAATATGAAAATGTCACGAGAATGGACGGACAGAGCCTGTTGAATAAAGCTATCACTGGACGGTCCTCCTGAAAGTACTATCAAAACTTGTTCGACCCCCTCGTGATGCCGACTCCCAGCCAGGGCGGTGAAGACCTTGTCCAAGATGTACTGAAAAGCTGCTCCAGTGTTGCGCTCCCTCCCTCCCCTGTGCCTGAGTGTTCTAATTATCCTGGAAACAGCGTCTTTCGTCGTATGCGATCTCAAATAGAAGTGAACCTTTGTGTCCCCATTATACTGTACTACGGCGATTCTGTCCTTGTCTTTGCCTATGTCAAGATTCTCAGCTATCCTTTGTGTAAAGTCACGCATCGCGGGAAATCCACTTCGGCTACTATCAGAGCCATCA
This sequence comes from Trisopterus minutus, assembly GCA_027122715.1. Taxonomy (NCBI): domain Eukaryota; kingdom Metazoa; phylum Chordata; class Actinopteri; order Gadiformes; family Gadidae; genus Trisopterus; species Trisopterus minutus. The sequence continues at coordinate 12,398,291 of JAOPUD010000062.1, forward strand.
AGGAGAAGTACCACATCTCGTCTCAAGGGGCGCAATTCTGTACAAGAGAGTGTCATAATGAGACAGGATGTTTGGTTGACAAGCTGATTGATAGAAACATACAGAAATATACAAATATCCTTGGTCTTAGTAAGTTCGGGTAAGAATGGATATGGACAAGGCATGCCACCATCATTCACTGCAAAGAATGATGAAATTAAAAAAAAGCATTTGAATAGAAAAGAGACTGACACGACTTTCAGTAACACTGATTGATTGAATACGTAGGCCAAAATAATTAAGATCAGCACATGCTCTCTAGCAAGGAGTACAACTTTCTTGAACCAAGGAATGATGGCAAAGAAAAGTCCAAAGAGAAGATAGGTGAATATAATTGAAATGAGCAGGCTAAGACTTCAAAAGAGCTTCAAAAAAGAAAAGCACATTGTTCTGATTTCACCAATGAACAATGGAGGAAAAGGCAAAATAATTATCCAACATTTCAAATGAAAAGAAATGCTGAATTGCTTGGAAGAGTATCAAATGCTGAAGCTTCAAAATGAAAGGTCGAAAACCAGACATTACAAAGAAATAAAATATTGAATATTAAAACATGTCCGACAGTGACACAGTATTACCTCAAAATGCCTTCTAGAACTCAACAAACAGAACATCAAGGTTAATTGTTATTAAAAATATATATAGTTTTGCCATTTTATCATAAATTATCAAATTTAAATCACAGTACGATAATGAAAAAGCTATATAAAAATAATACAAAATAAATATCATGGTTAACTCAAACATGTCAAAATTTAAGTAATATTGACAAGATCAATGAAACAGCGACTACCACATGTTGACGTACCTACAAATGTTGGGGATCCAGGAACAACCTCAAATACCACTGTTTCCATAGAGGACTGCAGTTGCTGTTGGACACTGGGAAGGTCAGTAAATTCAGACACAGACAGAGCCTGTGCGGGACCATGGGA
>JAOPUD010000062.1:12420303-12433855 GCA_027122715.1 Trisopterus minutus
GGGGGGGGGGGGGGGGGGGGGGGGGGTTTGAGGGGAGATGATATGAAAAGTCCTGCAGGGACAGGGTGTGGGGGGGGGGGGGGTGGGCAACTGAGAGCAGAAAGAGCAAAGACAGAGAGACGGACCGGCACCCTCCTAGTCTCTCACCAGAGGAGCTGTGGTGCGGACTCAGAGGCTGCGATGGGACAAACCTCTGGACTTCTGGACCCCTGCCACCTTTCTTTTCCTCCTCCCACTCGATCCACAGCAGAAGAAAAAAGGAGAAAAAATAAAAACTGAAGAGGGTGGGAGCAAAGAGGGAAAAAAGGAAAAGACGAGCTAAACGAGAACCAGACCCCGGGCCCTGTTCGGTGTTGGATGTGAGCGAGGGGGGGGGATGATGTCACAGAGCCTCAGTGGGATTTCTCTTACCCCCTCCATGTAAAATCATCTCAGACTACATGGCAACTGTAACATGTCCTTATTCATGAAGACCCAACGTGTTTTCAGCACACTTATTCAGCAAAAACACCTATTCCGGTTCTCTTTTTTGGGGGGCATATTCACGTTCCGAAGAACACTACTTGTAGCAGGAGATGATGAGCCATGAGATTTGTTTTTCTCAAAATAAATGTTTACACTTGCAGATGTTTCACTCGGGAATGTGCATCAGACAGGGCTGTGGGCTTGGCAGCCATTGAAGATAGGGTTCTGCTGCCTGGGAACTGACACACTGTGGTAAGCGTGATTAGTAGTCTCAGCAAATCAGGCGGCCTTTCATGGAGCCTTGTTACAGCTGCTGCAAAACGATGTGTAGCTGATCCCGACTGAGACCTATGCTGTATAGATCCCTTTATGTTCAATTATAAAGTGGCTGGAAAACCCAGTCAGTTGGACGTGCATTGTAGAGTGTTTTATTGCTTAGACTTACTACATTTTGTGGGTTTTTCTTGTCTCATTGAAATGTTACCGCTCATATGACATCTATGTCATTGAGACATATCGTTTCAAATGCTACCACAGATGAGTTGTGAGTATTAGGCAATTTTGCCCACAAGCACGCAATAAACAAAGCACTACAAGGCCAGAGTAATTATATTTCTAACAACACCGGCTATGATGATCTATGCTAACACTAACGACATCCACAGATAAAACAACACCAGTACAATTGAATTATTTGGTTGAGTTTAATACAAGTTTACTTGAGGGCACGCGCTGTACAGGACTGTAGAAGGACACCGAACTAGAGTCCAGCTCAGACCATGATGAAGGGAGGGGGGACAGCTGTTGGGGACGTCTGCATTTGTTCTATCAGTGAGCAAGACCTGAGCTATTCTCAGTGGCCTTAGTGTAGTGGACCTTGCATTCTCACTTCCTACTGCTGCTATATGTTTCCCAACTAAGAAAAATCCCCAAATCTGTCATCGAAAAGAGCCTCCACACAATTTTCTTAAAAATGACCCAAAAAATGTGAACCTTGAACCTTGAATGCAAAAAGGGGAATGAATCACTTGACTAGCTCATATATGTTTCCGTGTAGGTTCCTGGTGTAGCCTGCTCTAGTCCGTGTGCAGTACAGTTAGAGTTAGTAGGTCAGCGCTCACACACTCCCTACTTCCTGCACGGTGTTGTGCTGTTATGCTGCTAGGCAACCCTGTCCTGGAAATGCATCCCAACACTGGACTACAAGCTGTTCTGTAGTCTCATGTTCTCTGTTGGCTGGAAAGGCTTTCTGCTCTGGTGAAACGGCCAAACCATAAGGGACATCGTCATGTACGTATATTAGCAACAAATGAGGTTCTGTTGACACTAAAGATCTTTACGTAAAATGTCGATAAAGAGTAAGATGTTAACCGTCCTCCTCCACTTTAGAAATAGGCCACACATTCACTCACGCGACAGTGAGTACTAACTCAACCCAGAGCTTTTCAATTCACACCTTTTGCGCCCCTTTGAAAAGCTAATGATGACATTGCTGTGGGCTGTTAACGTCACACTCACAGCACTGGGCCAGGATGTCAAGGCACAGCAGGCCTAACATCTGGCCCCACATTATAGCTACGCCACCTGGGTGACCTCATAGGGTGTGGGTAGAAGAACGCAATAGTTCCTGTCCTCGAAACCAACCCATTCTTCTACCTAATGATCTCCAGCTTTGCTATATATATATTGTAACACCCAAACACTACGATAGGTGTACAATAATTAACATTACCTTTAGTTGGTGTAGTACTAAGCATTCACTTACAATTAACTAAAAGTAAATAACAGTTAACTGATGGTCTTTCAATGATTAACTAATGGTGTTAATGTTAACTAAGACAATGGTGTTCATGTTCACTAAGGTATAAATTTATCAATTGTGTTATGTATGAATGTATGAATTAATACCGTAGTTAACATGAACACGATTATCTTAGTTTACATGAACACCATCAATACACATGAACACCATTAGTAAACGATTACTATAATTAGCTAGCAGTGAGTAAATTGTAAGTGAATACTTATAACTGCATTAAGTAATGTTAATCAGTGGTTAGTTATTGTGCTTTTACTTTACATTTATATATATATAAATAGTTAGCACAGAGTATCCAATTGGCCATTTCTGGAGCATTCGAATTACGTTGTGGGTGTGGCGTGAACAGTTCTAGGCCCCTTCAGTCCGTGGAAAGTGTACAAGCTTAAGAAATTAATCGGGCAAAATGTTAGTTACCATGAGTAGACATGCCATGAAACACACACTGTTTATTTTCCCTAGCCATGTAAAAGCAACAAAGATGGAATCGCACATAACGGACTATTGAAACTTGTTAGCAGGTCTTTCCCTGCCTTGCCCCAATGAAGACATTACTAGTAGGAACAAACTGCTCAGTGGACTGTTTGGTGGGTAATGTGTTACCCTCCATTAACGGGTACATTTCCACTCAGGCATAGCAAACAGAAGGGAGACAGTGGAGTGGCCTAAGCTTCCTCACACCACGCTAGACGAATTGCTGGCATTATGATGCTAGTATGAAGTTTGCATTGTATTGTTAGAAATATCATTAATTAAGGGCAATTTTGAACATGTGTTTTTTTTAACACGTGTTGACTGTGATGATTTTGTTCAGAAATAATATCATATGTATGCTATTTAGGTTTTGGCCAACACGTGAGGGCATAAAATAAGCAAAATTGCAAAACAGCCTTTCGCAATGAGCTCCCCGCCAAAAAGAACAACTAAAACTCTTTGGACTCAAACTGCTCAATTCTGAACTGCTGCTGGGCAACTACCCAGGTTACCAGCCACAGGGCTCTCGAGTTCAGAGTGAGATTTTGTCGGCTGGGGGGGGGGGGGGGGGGGGGGCGGGGGGACGGACAGACGGACGGACGGACGGACGTCTGGTTACCCTACGTACGGGAAACCCATTTGATTCCTACCTGTTCCATTGTTAAATAGCGGCCCAAATTGGTGGGCACTATCCTGGTAATTTCTCAGGAGGACAGTCTGAAACACACAGGGGAACATGGTTTAAAAGGACACTCTTTGTGATTAGGTTGAATTGCGTGTGTCCCACACTGAATGCATGAACTTGAGAGCCCTGCACCCAGCATGGTTAAACCAAACAGCTATTAAAGGTCCCATGACATGCCACCATGTGTGCGGGGATTGGCTGTTACAAGCCGTTTTGTTAGCCGTCTGTTATGACCACAGGTGATCACAGGTGGGAGTGTCCATCTAGATGTGTGACAGATATATGAGCAACGTTTTCTACAGTCTACTGGGTAGGCTGTAGAAAACACACATCTAGGTGGACACAACCACCTTTAACTACCCAGAGGTTACCAGCCAGCATGGTTAAACCAAACAGCAAGCAGGGAAAAGGGAGTTAACAATAGCAGGGACGCATAGGGGCATTCCTGCTCCCAGGGAGGGATGGAAGTGCAATCTTCATGCAAAAAAAGTGAATGTTATCAAAGTGCAGTGGAGCTGTCCATGGAGGCATCTCATCATAGAGCATTTTTATACACACCTTACTCCAATGGAATTGTTTGTTAATGCTAAATAAAGAACAAGCTGCACAGAAAACCAATGCATAATTGGCCCACAACTATTTAGACATAGCTTTACATTACAGTCTAAAAATACAGCTGCTTCATGACGTTTCATCAGTTTGCAATTTTGTATATAATATCCTCTGTGCTTGTATTGGGTTAAAAAATATAAATCAAATCCAGGATTTGGATCTTGATGGTATAACTGAACCCACATGATAACACATAGCTGCTCTAACAGGAATCAGACATATGTTCAAGCCTTTCTTTGAAAAAACCTTGATTTCACTTCAATGGGACTATGTACTCCAAAAACACTTTATTGAGTACAGCAATAACTCTGAATAGACTGAATTGTATTCATAAATTGTTTCTATTACGTCCTTCTACCTACCTTATCACATGTTTAAAAAGAGGAAGTATTCATTATGATCCCTTGCACCTAATTATGTACAGATTTCTGTCATTCACCAACTCTATTCGTTAATTTCCAAACAGTCAACCTACCCAGTAAGTTTGGGTTTAAAGCAGGCTCAGGCCCATTAATGCAGCCTAAGCAGGCTCAGGCCCATTAATGCAGCCTATGGGGCGGGCCGTGCCTGGTCCGACAGAATAATATACTTTGGAGTTCATGTTCCAAAGTATATTATTTTATAGAGAAAATAATTCTCTTCTATTAATATGGCAAATTAAATCAATCAAAGATAACGCTTCACTTTTAGTTTGGTAGAATTAGTTTAAATAATCAGCTAGGCTTTTTAGCCATGTTCAAATATCAAAAGAACGGTACATACAGTACAGCAGCAGAGTCAGCCTATTTAGGGTGTGAGAATATCTGCAAATGCAGCTCTATCGTGATGCAATATAAAGCATTCAGAATCTTCCATGGGTCACACAAATGCACAATATGTTTCATAAGGGCAAACTTAAATGGGAAGCAGACATCCATGACAACCGGCCAAGGAGGAACAAAACCAAAAAGAGAAAGAATTCCTTGGGCCCAGGAGGAGGTATAAAAGGGAAATGTGTTGAGCAGATGAAGAGCACAGCTGCAAGCCATCTCTCCCCGTTTCCTTTGATTCCCCCTCACTCTCCTGGAGGGACACCGGCTCTATAGCCGCCCTCCATGGCGCACGCTTCCACCACGCGGCCGCTCAGTTTCATACCTGGACCCTAATCCGGCAAAGAACCATTTTTGTAGACTAAGTTAAATAAATGCCGTTACCCTTAAAGGCTTATGACGTGGAGGTCAGATCCATGGATTTGAATAACCTTCATACTGGCATGTTTATCTCCCCTTGACCTCATCCAAATGAGCCCTAATTGGTTGAAACATGTTTAAAAGATTTTAAGTAATGATTATCACATCTACGATGAGTGCTCATATGGCAAGAAATATGAAGGACTAATACAGGATGGACCCTCGCATATTTTTTTTTTCTTTGATGCCATGACAGCTTAAACTGCACAGACAGGCGTATGGCTGCAAAAAGACGACCCAGCAGTCCTTGATTTGAACTGATGTTACAGATGGTTCCAGGTTCAATTCCACTGCTGTCAACATTTTTTGAAAGAGAGGTTGGAAAAGCAACTGCATGTTCTCGAAATGCTGAGAACATTGAAGCCTTGCATATAGACAACAGGCAGCATAAAGTATCACATTAGAAATTAATAAATACATTTACTGTTATGCCGTGCAGTAATTTGCACAAACTGTTTCTCAAGCAGGATGTGTTCTTTTGATGGGATTTTATTGAAATTATATCATTAAAAATACAATGAGAAAATGCAAACTGCCACCAGATGTCCAGGGAATGATCAACCAGCCCCCTGTTTGGTTATTTCATTAATTTCTCTTCGAAAGATGATTTCCAATGTTGCCCAAAATGTTGCTATAAGCACTCCTAAACAGCCCAAAACATGGCCAAACGTGACGCAGTAGATGTTTCCATGCGTGATTTCGGGGTTTGGACAGAGCTTCTGGAACACTTCTCCTCAAAAATTCCCATGGTCAACCTCAGGCCCTCGCCCCACCTCCTCCTGTAGTACGGACGGAGCTACTGGGAACCGCCCCCGCACACCACCCAGTCCTCCTCAGAGGGAGGTCAACAGCCAGCAAGGGCTATCGTTCTCTCTCCGAGGGTAAACAAACAAGGTTTGATGGCATCTCTTCATCTCTACACAAATGCCTACAAATACAATATATATAATTTGAACAAATTCCTCAAATGTGGAGTGAACGGAGTAGAGGCGGAGTAGTAGTGCCCTTCTGTAAATACTGTGTGATGGTTAGTGCTGCTTGTTAAACCACACCACGGACTCAACAAGACTCAGTGTGTTTCCTACAGCTACCACTGTAACTGCCCTACAGTGTATCACATCTCCCTCTCTTGCCGCCAAATCAGGCCGCACGCCGTCGGCCAGCGACGCTCCTCTGACTCACCAGTTCCAGCGAACAATGGCTGCCATTGAAATCCCAGTGGTGGACTTAAATTGACAGCTGGAATCTATTATTGCTTTGCCCGGTAGCCATGACTACACCACAATAACTAAGCAGCATATATATTCATGAATGAAAGAGCGAAGGAAAGGAAAACGTATCGGAACAGGGTGGAAGGAGGAACCATGACTCTGCCTGGTGATTCTGAGCGTTCTTCGCGGTGGAGCCGACCCTTGGAGCCGACCCATTAGAGCGGTGCGTGTTTGGGCCTTGACTCACTGTACAGTCGCCTTTTCCACCGCCTCTGCTCCACCAGTGGTATTTACCTTGAGGACTTACAATTTCCAAGATTTAGATAAATAAGGCAGCTCTCCAGACATCTGGAAATCATTTGTGCTCATCAGGCTTACGCTTGTGTTTCCCGGCGTGCTAATGCCATTTGCCGTACTGGGAGGGTGTTTGAAAGGGCTTACACCATACATCATGCCCCTGCTGCATCCAACTTCAACACCAAAACACTGCTGACAAGCCTGAACGATAGTGTATACAAGACGCACAAGGCCCCCGCTTCTTCTAAACCTCAACCCTTTTCAAACCCCCATCCCAATTAATGACGAGGTAGAACAGAAACGACACAGAGGTTTTAACTCCCAGCATGACTTGGCCTCGTCGCTATACAGGACCACTGGATCACAGGAGGAAAACCCTCTGCAGCAACTCGTTTTCAGGCTCAGAGGACCATGTATCATCTATAGACCCTGAAGGATGGGGTTTGCCTGCTCAGGCTGAGGACCTGCTGCATGAAGTCAGGGTTGTAAAGCATGCCTCACCACGGAAGAGGGATTAAAAACCAAAAGAAAAACAAAAAATATATTTTGAAAGGGTTTGTTAAATTTAGACTTGGGCTCCAGGTACCAGGGCCATTTTAAACTAACACGAACCAGGTTTGGAAGGAGGCTGTCCTGTTTTGGGGAATTGGACGGCGATTCCCCAAACATTATGACATTATGTCATTTAACCCTTCTAAACTACTGGATACTGTTTATTTTTTCTAAGATGGAATTGACTTTTAGTGCAACGACCCAAGTGTGTTGTATTTCCCCATGTCAAACAGTACAGTCTAGTTTTACACTAAGGCGTGAAGATGTCCAATACTCGTGAGTGTGATCCTGAGCCCAGTTAGTAGAGCCAACCACCACCATGGTGATTCATCAAGGAAATGACTCACGCTCTATAAGCTGTATCAGAGAGGCTATTGGCTGAAGGATCAGCAGTGAGTGGAGGCTGTGGTAAAAGAGACACTAGTAAACATCGCTGAAGCTGTTCTTCGTGATAACATCCATTTCAGTAGTACTTCCATTTCAATCGTTTTTTTCTATAATGTTGGACATTAATAACAACAAATAGTATTAACAATTGAAATGTATTTCTATGTGTACATTTAAAGATGCTCAACGAACATGAAATGTAAAGTTAGGCTCTCTGCTGTAGATGTCTGCAAAGTTTAGAAAAAAATGGGAAAAGGTTTTACAACCGTTTATATGTGATGAGGAACAAACCCAAGACCCAAGCTTTAAGAATCAGCCTGGTCAAATCAATCCCTTCACACTCACTCATTACCTTCCTATTGACAGACTATCTGTCTTCATCTCTCTTTAAGTCTCTCTCCTCCGACTTCATCTCTCATTCTCTTCCTCTCTCTTGAAGTCCCTCCCTCTGACTCTCCCTCAGTTTTGCATGTACAGTATATTTGTGTCTGTCTCTCTGTCTCTCTGTCTCTCTGTCTCTCTCTCTCTCTCTCTCTCTCTCTCTCTCTCTCTCTCTCTCTCTCTCTCTCTCTCTCTCTCTCTCTCTCTCTCTCCACTCATTTACATGCTAACTATTTTAACCCATTTGGATGCGCTGTGCACTGTTAGTGTCTTTGTAGAATTCCCCTTATGTTCAACATCCCCTTTGGCCGTCTCCATAATACGCCTTTGTTACTCGGTCCAAGCTGATCTTCGGAAAAAATGTGTTCCTGTGAGGCAGCGGTGCCCAGCTGGCCGTGTGAGAGGAAAGTCTCTGTGATGCGTTTGCTGCACTGGATGTTGTGAAACTGGACGGCCCTTCAGAGCCAAGCCCGACCGCCCGAACCCTTTCTACAGACCACTGGTCTGAGACTTTTACACATATACCTATACATGTATTTATGTGTTTGCGTAAATCTAACCATCTCTGAGCACATACCCTAACCTGACAATTAATAACCATATACCTCAACCTAAAGTTGTGTAGTACAAACGCATTTAAGCTGAGTTGCACATTAACAGAACAACATGCAGCAGTCACTAATTGCTGCAACAAGAGCTTGAATTCCATTCCATGATTCTTTAACATGGAGTACAAAGAAAGACAGACAGTTTAAGGGCAGCTTGTGACGCAGCAGCCCTTTGGCTCTGCACCATCTCTGTGTACGCCCCGAGCGTCGGAAGGACATGTCCCCTGGTCTTCAGTGCCCTAAAGCCCACAGCTTGGAGGCCGTGGAGCTCCAGCACCGGAGCCTCTCTGATGGAAGTGGGCTAGGACCTACACCCTAACTGGCTGGTCATTGGCCAGTAGGGGGCGGAGAGGGAGGGGCTTCTGGGAGCGTCCTTCAGCGCAGTGACCGAGGCGACAAAAACACAATCGTTCATCCTACAGTTGATCCAATGGTTTGTCGGCTGTAAGGTAACGTATGTGGTCGTCTCAGGGTGGAGGGACAGGGACCGGCTGTCTGAACAAAGAGAGAGTCCTGACTATTCATTAATCATGCACTTCTGCTTAAAAATATGGCTAGAACTTAACGGCATGAAGGCTTTGTTTCCGTTGGTCCGAGAGCAGTACAGGCAGCAGATCACGGATCAAGACTCTCCATGGTAGTCACATGGTGAGCCGGCTGGGCTGCTGGGAGGAGGAGCCAGAGCCAGTGTCTTGTGGGCCTCAGCCGCATTCCATCCATCTTCAGGAGGCCAGAGCGTGACGTGTTGCTCGGCAGCTCTCAGTTCAAGCTGTGGGCTGTTTGTTGTTGTCACGGCGCGGAGGTAATTTGCACCAACGGTGGCACGAGGCCGCCCTGTCTAAACAGTCAGGTCAGAGAATCACTACCACCCGCAGGAGGGTTAGACAACGGTGTTGACTGGACGATGAGGTAACTGTACATGTAAGTGCAGTCTGGACATCCTCTGTGGTACCAGTGCCTCTAACTGCATGAGAAGAGGAATGTGCTGGACTGAGTGCGATTGGACCATGCGACGATGTCGCATGGTCCAAATCATTAAAGGTCCCATGACACGCCACCATGTGTGGTGTGCTTAGCCGTTACCAGCCATTTTGAAAATCTGTCTGTTATGACATCACAGGTGGGCGTGTCCACCTAGGTGAGTGCTGGATAGGTCAGCCTACCCAGTGGGACCGTAGCAAACGCTGCTCATCTGTCCGTCACACACCTAGGGGGACACGCCCACCTGTGATGTCATAACAGAAAGCCAAACGGCTCGTAGCGGCTAATCACACCGACCTGGTGGCACGTCAAGAGACCTTTAAAGGCAGGCTCGGAGCCGAGTGGTGAGCTCCATCATAATCAGAGTGAAAAAAAAAGTCTGGACCTCGGAGGAGGGAAGGGGTGGGAAAGCCAAACCACAACATTATCTCTTGATACGCCAGGGACAGAGATGGAAGCTGGACTGCTTTTATGTGCTGCATGAAATCAAAAAATTGGAAGAGAACAGAAAAACTGAAATGTTTTATTTTTTTATACTAGTGAGCTCATTTCCTCTGTGTGGATTCCATCCTTGATTCCATGCATGTTGGTTCTGGCAGCAGAACCAACAGAATGCACTGTACACATTCCCCGCTTCCTTCTGTGTGTATAGTCACTCCCTTATCTCCTGTTTTGCCCGGATCACAGCATGCCCCACAAGCAGGAATGTTGCTTCACTTTCAAATCTTTTAGTTAATCATTTAATAATAAAAGTAAATATTTATGTCCCACTCTGTTTATTACTCTCTAATTTTGGCATTTTAAAAGTGAGTCCTTTGTTATTGTTGTATTACTGTAATAATGACCTTTGTTGATGTTGAAGGATATTTGTGAGACTTGTATAAAGTTTGTTAGCAAAGGAACGTAGTTGTTTTTCTCTATGTGGGATGTTCTGTTACAGTTCAGTGCTGCTCCAATAGAGGGAGTATGAAAGCATCATAGTGGCCATTGCTAACCTGACGAGACAGAATTGTTACACAGAATAACGTAGATTTGTATCCAACTGGGCAAGGTAAGGGCATAGCTTCTATGGTCATAATTGAGAAACCTACTCTATAAAGGTGAAACATATATAATGCTGACAATTTAGATTACTGATACAGATGAAAAACAGTTGCTTTATGTAAAGGGGAGACTTCAATTACTTCAGATAATGATCACATCTCTTAATTGTCCTTACAATAGGCCAACAACCCACTGTGTGTGTGTGTGTGTGTGTGTGTGTGTGTGTGTGTGTGTGTGTGTGTGTGCGTGTGTGTGTGTGTGTGTGTGTGTGTGTGTGCGTGTGTATGTGTATTTCACATGTGTTTGCACAAAGCCAGCGTGCCGGATACCCGGTGGCTGAGCTCATGGTAGTGAGTGCATGAGGTCCATAGGTGTTCCAGGATATCAGAGTGTGGGTCTGGTGCATGGTTAGGCTGGGTGAGGAGCCCACTGAATACACTGCACCACCGACATGCCATCGTCACCAGTAAACATGTGCAAACACACAACTTAGTGTTTGTATACAGCCTTTGCCAGAAACAAACATTTATCTAAAATGTTGGCCTCAATAAAGTCGTAGAACACTGAAACACTAACTTCCAACCAATCAGAATTGGACATTGATACAAATAAATCCTTAAAGCAAAAATAAGTACATTAGTATCAATGAATGAAAATCAAATATAGCAATAACTAACCCTGAATGCAGCCAGGACAACTGCGATAGGCTGTACTCCAGTCGGTCATGAAGGAATGAGTTTACCATGTAATACACAACAGTACAAACATACAAACAACAGACACATCCAGAGGGTTCAATAGGAAAGATGAAGAGCACAGCGATGGAGCTAGTAGAACTGCATGTGACCGCTGCACCACAAGGGCTTCCTGGGCCACTCAGAAGGGCCTGGGGGTCACGGGGTCTGGTGCCTCTCAGGGGTCCAAGGTGCCTCTTCATGCATTCTTGTATTGTGTCCCGTGTCATGTTTTCACTGAGGCCTTCAAAGTGGAACGTTATTATGTATCAAAGTCACATCCCCGCACACACGGTTGGAGATGAGGTGGAGAGCGTCTAGTGCCTCGAGTTCCTCGGTGTGTTCATCAAAGGTGAGCTCCCCTGGTCCAGGCTAGCGGTCTTGGCAGTAAAAACCTGAAGTCTGCCCAAACCCTTCACCCAGGTTTACAGGAGCACCACCATCCTCTCTGGCTGCATTACCGCCTGGTGCCTCGGGGCTGATTCTAGGACCGACTGAGGGTGACGCAGACGGTTTGGGGTTCAGATGGGTTCAGATGTTCCGACCTTCCTTTGCTCCGACAGTATTGTTTATCAATGAACACTTCTACATGTGCTCTGGTGACCTGTACATTAGATGATTATATTACAATGTTACCTAAATGAAATGGTCATATTCATCCGCACACCTCCACTTTGTATGTTTTATATTTTATAATTCAATTCTTTATTGTCAATTCATACTCTCCCTTTGCCTGTCACCATATGAATACATATGTTTTATCCCAATTTAACATTATCTTGAATGAGGTAACTGTTTTTATTGTATTCTGTATATATTTAGCAGTTTTTGCTATATTTTTGCTATTTTTTATAATTTGACATCTTGTAAATGCCGTTTCAGAAAAATCTCTTTGAAAGGTTCCTTCTATATATACATTTTGTCTAAAGGGATAATCAGATACAATAATACCGCTTTTCGACCCAGGATGACATTTCTTCTACTTTGGGACGGACTAGACTGACATGTTTTTGTGGAGAAGAATTGAGGTCCGCTTTGTTTCCCCAAAATTGTTTTACATTTTATTTAAACGTAGCACCCAACCCTCTTTAGTGCCTGAGTTGATAACGCTGACTGTAGACTTGAATGATGGGGTGCTTGGGTTCGGTTCCCTCAGGTCGCTACCACGAATGTTTACCTATTTTTGGTGAAACTTGTAATACCCTACCGATCAACAAAATAAACTAATATCCACCTTGAGTACATTTTATTCCAAATAACTGACCCCAGCCAACTCTTCTGAACGAAAATATACAAGTTTACTGACCGCTTTGAGGAAGGTACAAATAATAAAACCCCTTTTAGTCAGAAAGACACAAATAAATCAGAATGACAAATGATAATTTTGGGGTAATAAACAAGAAGCCAGTCCCAACATTAGCAAATCAATAAACAACCTGTACATCCTTGCAAAACTGATTTGGATTTTTACCAACACATTACAATAAAACACTACATTTTTTTGGCTAAATTCCTATTTCATCCCTTTTTATTAATATTTCACTCTGTAAACTCAGATTAACAAAAAAAACTTAAATCAACTAGAATTTACACACACACACACACACCTGCATGTGTGCGCACACACTCACCCTCACACACACCCACATGTAGCTCAGAGCGACGCAGGCCTGTGCGTCGCTCGAGGACGACAGAGTCCGAATCCTCAGCAGGAAACCGCGACGGCCACCGAGGTGAGACACTCGTGGTGTCACCCTCTGTGTGATAGTCGATGGTATCACCCTCTGTGTGATGGTCGATGGTATCACCCTCTGTGTGATAGTCGATGGTATCACCCTCTGTGTGATGGTCGATGGTTTCACCCTCTGTGTGATGGTCGATGGTATCACCCTGTGTGATAGTCGATGGTATCACCCTCTGTGTGATAGTCGATGGTATCACCCTCTGTGTGATAGTCGATGGTATCACCCTCTGTGTGATAGTCGATGGTATCACCCTGTGTGATAGTCGATGGTATCACCCTCTGTGTGATAGTCGATGGTATCACCCTCTGTGTGATAGTCGATGGTATCA
>JAOPUD010000062.1:12440934-12453276 GCA_027122715.1 Trisopterus minutus
GGGGGGGGGGGGGGGGGGGGGTGTATGTGTGTGAGCATGTTGTGTGTGTATGGGAGTATTTGAGTGTGTTTGTGTGCGTGTGAATCATGCGCTCGGTCTGATGGTTGAACAGAGACAGACAGTGGGTCGAGTGCAAATGAGAGGGTGAGGGTCAGAGGTCACGGTCAGCCGATGCATTCACCCAATGTTTATTAACATTGAACAAGTAGCAAGTCAATGAGACGTCCAATCCCTTTAGTGCAGCTTACCAGGGGGAGAAAACAACGCCAAAAATCTAAATCAAAGGTAAAGGTAGATAAAGACAATAACAGTATTAGTACTATCCATATAGTTACGGGCTGCTCTACCTAAGCTTCCAGATGCTGCCTACACAGTCTCCTGAGTTTATGCAGTTGTGGCAATAAGTTCCCCGCTCCAGACTGAATGGAACCATGTGCCAGTCATTCCACTCCGTAAACACTGGGAACGCAATAAAAGAGGAGGAATCAGTCAGGGAGCGACACCAGGGAGCTGCTTTAATATGAAATCAGCAGCGCTGCATGCTTGATAGCCTGAGCCAGAGTCAACCCATGCCTGTCCCACGGACGCCTTATGGGGGCAGAGGTCCAACGCTGCTGCCTCGTGTGCTGATGCAGATAGGGGGTTCAATCCCAGCCGAAAGGGTGTGGGGTTGAACCCCAATGTACACATGTCTAGCTGAATGAATTTGTTAGCAAGCAGTCTAACCTACATTCACTACATTGTAATATCACTCATGGGAAGCAAATGCTATGTATTCCAAACGCTGGTGAATGTTATAGAGTGTTGAATATTCTGGCTGTCTCTGTGGTCCTAATCCGGTGTGAATATATTTATGTAGCTGGTTTATAATAGTAATAATTCATGCCTCGGGGTCGTGTGAAGGGTAATCTAAGAGGCGTGTTGCTGTAGAACGTTTTTAATAGTCAATCTTGTGGATTCATCACTGACTTAATGGGAGCGATATAACACTGGAGTTGGTCAGAAGTGTGGGACGACTGGTTGGGGCGGGGGAAGAGTGGTGGGGAACAGGCTCTTTAACAGGGCGTCGTACAGTAGAATCAATCAAAATGATCACTAGGAACAATCATTAGAAATAATGATCCCATGTGAAGCAAATATGGTTCTAAGAGCTCTGTTCAATCAGGATCAATAAGTCATTGGTTGCAAACAGTAGTAAATTGCCTTTTCAAATCAAAGCAGCATTACATTCTGCTTTAAAATCAGATCAAATCAGCTTTTACCCTTTATCTTCAATAAGCAGTATTTAAATACAATTCTAACTTTATTAAATCCACCAACAAACATCTGGTCTTAGTTTCTTCTTGGACCTTTTTGGAAACAAGTTTGAACTTCTTTTAATCCGCTCTCTTTATATTCATATATGATATTTATATTCTATATGGGTCCTCTTGTCCCTGAATGAGTGTGGAGGCCTTCCTTCTTTGTCCTTAGGGTTATGTAGTCAGGCTGAACTCTGCTTCTCCCCCCGGCCCCAGACCCGCCCAGCAGCCCGGCGCCGCCCGCCGCTCCACCATGATGCCTGGCAGCGGCCCGGGCAAGAAGCTGGACCTCTCCAAGCTCACGGACGAGGAGGCCAAGCACGTTTGGGACGTGGTCCAGCGGGACTTCGACCTGAGGAAGAAGGAGGAGGACCGGCTTGGGTGAGTTCAGACCTCTTCCCTTTATTTTGGAGGGGAATTGGAGATGAAGCTTCTCCCAAACACCCCTGAGCAAGGGCCCGCCTGCTGCTGCTGCTGACACAGCTGACGTGCCAGTCCCTCAAAGCTCGTTCCGTTTGGATGTCTGAGTGGAGACTGATGTCTCTGAATGAAGGCATATCGGAGTATAGTAGTAGTAGTTCATTGATTAATGCTTTCTCTGAGCTAGGTTATGCAGGTTCAATAATCCCACAGCACAGGACTTTGTGTCATTGGAGCAACTTAAGAACTACAGGGTGTCACAATTTTTTTTTCTTAAACTCAATTTGCCCTGAAATAGAAAGTGAATATAAAACTGGATCACCAGAACCTAGACCTCCCGTGGAACAGAACAGAAACTGGAAATATGTATACATAGGTGTCACACTCAATCTAATCATCTCCTTCAATTCAAATGTAGACAAAGCTTTTGTTGGAGCTTCTCACCTGGAAGGACTTTATTTATTTCATCTGGTGCTGTGGGAGGTCACTGCCCCCCCACAGCACCAGATCTGATTCATTACACATGGTCTGTAAGATCCTGCTTCAGCGTCAGACGCGACTCCAACCAGATGACTCACATGGCGTGCTCAGCCCCCCATCACAAGAGCTCCGCGGAAATCTGTGACCCTTATGGAGGTTGATTGACTAATTCATGTTGATCTGCTGATAGTACAATTAAATAGTTAGTCAAATATGTTGTCCTCCCCCACAATAAAAACCACCCCGCCTGTTCTGGAGCATGAACAACTGAACAGGTTGTCTGTCTATAGGACCCTAAACGACCCATATAGCGTTTGCTTGTACGGCACTCCCTACCAAGTGGTCAAAGGAACAACAATACGTCACATATGTCATTGTTTATCCTTCCAAAACCTAACGGAGGAAATTATTTTTATTCTCAGTGGAAAAGATACAAGATAGTTTCTGCATTGAAATGCATTTGGACATTTCTAGGAAGAAATCTGCATTTTCATTTTCCTTGTGTAGTGTGTCTTTGGGTTGTGTAGTCATCATTATGTTATGTGTAGTTAAATGTTAAATGTTAAATGTTAAAAATGTTGATTTCCAAAAACTAACTTTGTTTCCACTAAGAATACAACGAATGTGTTTAACTTTGAAATACGTGAAGTAGTGCAGTTCCTTCCAGTAAACACTAAAACTGTTTTCAGTTATATTGACAAACAACCTTTTCTGTCGTTGGTTGGATATCACGTTGGAAAAGATCAGAAACGATACAGCATCATTTGACCTTCTTTAATCTGGACATGGATCAAACATAAACACCATTTAAAGAACACAAATAAAGACAACTTTATACAAGGCACTGCTGACAACTCACCTATTGCATCAGCATGTATTGCTTTATAGTGCCAATCTGTGAGTGCTTTCTCCCTGTTCATATTCAATATATCAATTCAACAGAGGTTATCTTTTCATTCGATAGCAAGTGGGTCAGAACTTGTCTTGTTTTCCACTATACATTGCCTCCCCACGGATCCTTAGCATTCCCTTAATCACAACAAATACTTAGCTAAGTTGGGCGGTAATATTTATTTAGTATGCACCATGGGCAAAGAGAAAAGTGTCTCTCATTCCACACCTCTGAGTAGAGGCAGGGCTAGCTCAACTCAATGACAGCAGCAAATAGTTTTATCTTGACTTGTGCCAGCTAATGTGCACCTTGATGAATAGTGCTATGAGATTTGGTCCAATAGAGAGATGGCAGGAGTAAAGGCACATATTTAGTCCTGGTTGCTAGTCGCTGGTAGCTTATCTCAGTGGCTAACATTACCCCCATCAAGAGTCATGTTTGCCACATGTTTTTCTTGAGCAAAGGGTTTGGCGGCGGATGACTATCAATGGTTGAATAAGTGCAAACACAGACATGGTGATAAATATTTGCGCTCCGGTGTTTGTCCACAAGAATGATTCCTGCTGAAGTTTTCCTGGCATCCTGGTCTTCTATCTCCTCATTGCAAGAAATTCTGTGTAGGGTTTTCAGCCATGTTGCAAACTTGAATGCCAAAGTCAATTCAATGGTTGATTGTTTGACTGAGTAATGAATATTTGGCCACAGTGATATTTACACCGGATAAGCGGATGACGATGAGGAGGAGGATGAGGATATTTACACAACGTCATGTGCATCCCAAGTATACTCAATCTTCCTGCTTCATGGGGGACTGGATCTGATTAGAAGGACACTGAGACCACTAAACCATCAGGGTGAGGGACTTACACTGTGGTGAACAATAAGACTCTGCTACACATCGTGTCTGCTTTAATTTAGTGCTCTACATCTATAAAATGATAGAATATGGTATGGTAGAGAACGGAAAGCATCCAGAGCCCAGCTGAGTGTCTGAATCGAGACAGGCATTACCTGAAAGGTTTTCCCAGTCATTTACTAGGAACTTTTTGTGAAAGGGACTTAGGGCAGTAACAAGGCCTATGGTATGGGAACGAGGACTCCTGGGTAATTATGTGGCTGTGAAGCATTTTGATGAGTGAATTAGACTTTTTTCTAGTATAATTTCAAAACGGTTAGATTTTTAGCAGAGAATCAATTCGAATGAGAGCCTTTCCATTATGTGTTATGGGGAAGTAGAGTGAGTGGACCCAAATGCTCGACACAGAGAGACACTGATGCAGAGTAAACAATAAGGGTCTTTAGTGAGGGCAACAAATAAGTAAAGGCAGGGAACAAGGTGAGGAGCTTGATGGCAGGCGGGTAGTCAGACAGGCTAGGGTTCGGCAACAGGAGGGTCGGCAGACTCGATGCAGGGAGAAGTTTGTTAGGGCGCGCGACGGAACACAATGACTAAACAATCTCGACACGAGGAAGGGACACGGACGACATACTGACACTTACATTTAAAACAACGAGCTAGCGATGATTGCCTGGAGAACCGGGGATGAAATACTGTGTGCTGATGAATATTGCCGGCAGGTGTTTACAGCGCGGGAGATGAATGGATGACGTAGGGTGAGAGACACTCTCCCCCGCTAGAGGGAGAGTGGACGGATTGGCAGTTTGGCTGAGGTAACAGCACCCATCAAGCTTTTGTCCATCACCCTCTTCCTCTCTACCACCATTTTTTTCAAATAACGATTATTAATTTCATCCAGAATGTCAAGCAACATTAAAATTTCCATTGAAAAGATAATAATAATACACATCATTGCTCATGCAATCAAAAAAGCAATGTTTCCTTTATGAGAAATAAGGGAGTTTCTTCTTTGATACTGCAAACCACTGGCTTGTTGTTCTTCGCTCTGGGTGTTTGTCCATTCTCTCCTCCTCAGACCAGTGTCTGTCTTTGGCGGCTTCCAGGATCTAAAAATAGGTGAACTCCAGCACTCATGTGGTTACCGTTCGCAAATGCCAGGCCTAAACACATCTGTGGAAGCACAGATATGCAAGCTCATAAAAAAAAAACATTCTGGGCCCTTGTTTTCTCCTTCCTTATATAGAAGAATGACAGTTCAGTCCAGGTCAACTTCTGCTAGTGTTTGGATCATTATCTTTAGCCTACTGTTTCTTTCAGAACACACAGTTCAGAACACTGAACTGTGCTAACGTTTTCCTTATGGAAATTAAACTAAATTATTGTTTTATAGGATAGATAAGTGCTGTGGGCAGAACAGCGACACAAACAAAACCATCAAAACGTGGCGCTTCCAAAGGTTTTGAGCCAGCTTGCTTCTTGCTGGCTTGGTTGCTTGAGCATATGGTTAGCACATGTCTGTCTTTTTAGCATCGTCTTATTGATTGTTGATTGTTATTGCAGATAGGATTATAGGTAAATATAGCCTAGTTTAAGACACATTTTTTCAATGGATTTAACAATTCTTGCTTGACTTGCTTGTTTTTTTATATTTGTAGTTTAAATTAAACTGCAATAACAAATTTGTAAATGTAGCTGTTTGAACCTTAAATTAACCATGCTGTATACTATGCTTTGTTTAGGTAGGTTGAATAGCTCCTATATATTTGCATATCTCATTAATTCAACCAAAGAATGGATAATGTAGTAAGAAAGATTTAATCATGGCCAACCTAAACACATTAGCTTTTCATTCCATAGGACCGCTTAAATGCGAAATCAAGTTCCATTGCTTATATGGATATAAAAAAAAGAGGACTAAAGTTTGCTGTCAAGTTTCAACCAGAGAGACCTATGGCACTCCCCTTTGACTGGAATGTAAAATAGAAAAATGTGATGCAACACCACACTTGGGCACCAGGTGCAGTGTTGTTAGACAGTGTGGAAATGCCTCGGGGTGAATCGACCTCAATACAATCATAATAATCTATTTCAGCTGTGTACGGGCTATTCACAGCCACTGTCGCAAATAACACAATCTACTGGTTACTCTGAATACAGATGATGATATTATGATATTACCTTTTTATAGCAGTAGCTCTAGAAATGAGGCTTCAGACCTGACAAGCTGGAAGCAGTGGTAGTCCCCTAAGTGGTAGTCCCCTAAATCTTTTCACAGTTTTCGTTTAGATAAAGCAGGCATATATTTTGCATGAAATGTACATATTTCCTGTTTTAAAAGTGATCAGATGAATTGGACAGCAGCTCTTAATAAGTGAACGCAGCTATTACCCCAAGAAGGGGGTCATTCCCAGTCTCTCCTATGTCCCCAGTCTCCTATATCCCCAGTTGCCCCTATGTCTCCAGTCTCCTGTATTCCCAGTCTCCTATGTTCCCAGTCTCTCCCATACTGGGAAGATGATCAAGAGTCTAATGTTCCCAGGGTTATTTCCTCTGGTTCTATAGGCACACGGTGGGACCCTGACTAGGTGTTCCCCGGCTCTGTGCTGGCTGGATATGAACCGGGCTGTGGTGGAGAAAGGGTTGGTGGTCCCCCAGCACTGCCGTGCGGCTCTCAGTGCAGTAGGCTACATAGAGGGAACTAATCAAATGGAATAACCAAAGAACGTAGCTCAATGCTTCCTTATGGTTTTGAATCTAACCCTCACAATTCACATCTGTCGCGTAACAAAAATAAAAAAAATTCTACCCAAATGTTACCAAACATGAGATCATGGCTTAAGTTTGTAATAGAATCCGGTTTGTCTTTGCCACCAAGTTAATTCATTTAGTAGTTGTCAAGTCATATTTGACCTGAACATAATGGAAGGGTTAATTTGTGAACCGGATGTTGAGCGAAGGGCCCTGGGAACATGGACTCTGGGAACAGAGACTCTCTCCCCATCCGGAGGAGGTCTGGCAGTGCTCATGCATTGGCAGCAGTTGTCTCACGAATGGCAAATGATTTCAAGACTCTGAATACAATGGCATAAAAAGAAGAATCCCATTCCCGATACACAAAATTCACTACACATATTCAACCAAGTGGCTACTTATCAGATTATCAGTGGTCAAACTGTCTTAGAACCAGGGATCATCGGGCAGTTTCTCTGGAAGCCATCATTTTATGGTTTATTTTTCATAATGCTAGCCTATTGTCTCCAGTCTGCAGCCTGCTCTGTCTGTTTTCCTACGTCTATCATTGAATTATCTTTGTCGTTTGCCACTGGTGTGGCAATAACAGTCAGTTGAACAGCTGTGTCAGCCAGTTTAAACATCTCTTGTTCCTCTTTCTTTCCCCTTTTCCTTATCAAATGATTGTAGTAAAAAGTTTCTATTGGGTTGTACCACTATACATGCATCGCTTTAAAGTGATGATGCATCAGAAAAAATATTAAATTAAATTGAAAAGCAGGGAAATGAGAGATATACCTAATTCTGTGGATGGACACCAAAACCAGACCACCATACATGGAGGCCCTGACTTGGCTCTAGATAAACCAGTATGTCCATGGCTGTAACCCAATAGCTCACCAGGAGACACCACAGGTTCAAGTCTGCGTCAAGAAATGGAGAAATTATTGATTTCTAAAGCGCTCATGAATAATGTCCGTTTGAAATGCTCCAGGGGAGGTTTACATCCTGTTATTGCTGAGAAATAATAGTGAATCTGTTTGTTTGAAACACATAACACACAGGGGACAAAAAGCAGGCCCAGAACTGAACAGAAAAGGTAGCTAAAACCACGAGTAAAGTGCTATTTGCAAGACAATAGTAAAGGGGTTTATTTTCACTGCTGAATCATGTCTGCCCATTGTGCCTTACACCGCCTTTTTTTCTTTAGATCTCTTTCATTGCTGTGTCTTTTTCTACCTAGATTATGTATGTAAGTATTGGCTTGCAAATTAGCCAAGGATTTTTACGGTGTTTTCCATGCTTGTTATTCAATTAGCATCAGTGTTCTGTCATCATGGATCTCCCTGTAATAAATCTTAGCTGTTAAGTCGTGCTGTGTCTGATACCAGTCTAACCATTTAAAGTAATTATGATAACTAGCAGAGCCTGCTCTGATTGTGTGTAATGCAGTGTAAAAGGCTGCGGTTTAATCTGTAATCGCTAAAGGTCTGCAGCTTGTGAAACCACAGTCACATAGTAACACTTGTTTTCACCTCCAATGACCTCAGAGTACCGCTCTTTCATGTTTTACCATGAAATCACAATGTTTTTCCATTCAACTGATAGGTAACATATGGTCAGTGTTCCGGAGAGCAGTAACTCCAAGTGAAAGATATTCTTATGGATCCTTTCCTTATTCCCTTCAGGGCTAGTTTTTGATTACATACTGCTAAAAAATAATGGACTTGTTCATCTGCGCTGGTTTATGTTGCGTGGCCATTGATACCAGAGGCTAGAGGGGAAATTGAAGAGAGGATTTGCTGGAAGGGGTAGTGTGTTGTTTAGTAGTCTAGTTGATCTTGTAGGAACATTGAGTGAGGCCTCTGTGTGTCTCTTCAACACATCATGGAACACCATAAAGCCTCACATTTTACCACGGGGCAGGAGTTCTGAAACTGATATCTCCTGGTTTAAAGCAAAGCCGGACTGGATGAGATGAGAGCCTCGAGCCATTGGAAGTCAGACTCCTCCTGCTGATATGTTCCAATAATAGCACACAAAGAGGACAGTGACTTCGGGTACCATGGGTCCTATATGTTGCTGACAGTAAGAATGACTTTGACATGCAAAGGACAAGCCTAGAGTGCCTGAAACATGTATCACAACATCTGCCCAAGTTTCCCAAAGTTAACGAAGATGGCCTTCAGTGAGCATTCTTCTCTATGGAGCCGAAACCTGGACCAGAGAACAGATTTACTGAGACATTCCACCTATCTCTGCTACTGCTAAAAGTGTGTGAGTATTGTGAGTATTTGCTGGCCACTACTATGGTGCTGAACAACAGGTCATATTGGATATATTTTGCAGACCTCCATGCCTGATTAGAGAACGAAGACCACTGAATTACATTGAGGCCATTGGCAGAGAGGACCTACCGAGGCGTGCTTCACAACCATGGGGTGAATTGTATCTCGGTTGCAGCCAAGGTGATGATGAGGGGAAACATCTTAGAACAGTGGAAGCGCGCCAGCAGGGTGTCGCTGCTTTGTACAATGGCCAGGAAACATGTTGGCCTCCTGTCTCTCCCATCTAGAAGAAGCTCTTCCACCTGCCACTCCTTATCATCGTCTTTTTCTATAAGGCCCTCTCTTGTACAGCTCTGTGTGGATGTATTGGTATCCTTTTGCTTTTTCAATTGTGCAGCATCTTGGTTCACACGAAAGCAAGACATTTGAATTGAAATGGGCCACATCATGTTTTCCACTCCAGTGACCTGAAGACTAAGATTGAGAAGGAAGACAGTAAGATCGAGCTCCTGGGCAAGCGGAGCAGTCTGTCAGAGTCTCACTGCATCCGCTGCCTCCAACCGTTCAAGTTCCTGGTCAACAGCAAGCGGCAGTGTCTGGACTGCCAGCTCTTCACCTGCAAGGCATGCAGCCGCTACAACAAGAAGGAGCTGGGCTGGGTGTGTGACCCCTGCCGCATGGCCAGGTAAGAGCCAGCATAGATAGGCACAAGATAGGTCAGACATGGTCAGGGAGGACCCAGTCGGGGTAAGACTGAGGCCAGGTAAGACCCAGAGTAGGTAAGACCAAGGTCAGGTCAGAGCCATACTAGTTAGACCCAGGATAGGCGAGACGCAAGATAGGTAAAGCCAGAGTAGACATGACTAGAAATGGCAGCCTATCAAGTCATATACATACCACATGTATATTGTATTCAAGCTATTTTGACAGTTTGCTATAATTCGATAGGTTGTTTATTATTGACTTATATTGGAGGCAAGCATTCTATTCTGTTATAGTTATGAGAAAGCCTCAGAATGCGATTATTTCGGGCTAAACGAATGTGTTAAAGAGAACTGGCTGTGGGGAGCGGAGCAAGGCGTTGTTCTGCCCTCCAGGCCGGCTTCCCTAAAACAATGCAACATCCCTCACTGAAAACTATGAATTCACTCATTTGTTCACTCTGACATCCAGACACGTATTGGCTGTGTCCACACACCAGATGTCCATTCTGTGACCCATTATATCGGGCCAGTGTTGCATTTATATCCGCTGTTTCGGGTCCGATGCGGTGACTCATTGTGGTTTATGTGTCTGTTGTGGGGCGACGATCCCGTTTTAACGCCCACTTGTCTTCCCAGGGTGCTCAAGATCGGCACGTTGGAGTGGTACCACGGGAACGTGCGTGCACGCTTCAAGCGCTTCGGCAGTGCCAAGGTGATGCGGTCGCTGTTCAAGAGGCTGAGCGGAGAGCCCTGTTCCCTGAGCGAGCCCAGAGGTGAGGAACCGAGAGGTGAGGAACCGAGAGGTGAGGAACCGAGAGGTGAGGAACCCAGAGGTGTGGCGCCCAGAGGTGAGGGCCCGGCTGCTGCTGGTATCCTTGTTCTCCGCGGCGTTCCCCATGGCGGTCATACCGTGAGGCAGAGAGGCTACATCTGCTCATCTGGAAGACCAAGTTGTTTGGTTTTTTAATGTGTTTTGATCTGAACCACTTGGATGGAACCATTTGGAGAACGAATTGGAGTGCAATAGAGCCAAGTGAATGAAGCACGTTTGACTCGAAGTAGTACGACAAAATGTGTTTCATAATATTCACTGTAAGTCTCTTTGTCTTCGTGTTTGCATAGAAATGAATAATGGTACCATATAAATATTAAGCAACATCCTTTGAGGGCCCTTTAGTGACATCACACATGAGAACGTCCAGACAGATCAGTACAGAGAGCTCCTCCTGGCATCTGATTGGACCAGAGCTGTGTTCTGTCCCGGCCCCTCGGCCACTTCCACCTTGACTAACTGTGCATGTGAGCAATCTCTGATGAACGTAAAACAGGAAGTGTTCTCAGAGTAATCCTCAACGTCTTAGGGTTGAAAACCGGGGGGGGGGGGTCTGATGTTGTGGATTAGATCAGGACCGTTGTCTCCAGACAGCCTTCATCACAGTCAGCTGCACTTTGTCTTTCACGAGGAAGAGGGGGGTATGCTGGAGATTACGCTCTGACACGCACCACTAAACAACAGTCTTGATAGAGACGCTCTAGCAGGTCTGCCTTGCAACAAATATAACTTTCAGACTCTTATTTTTGGCAGAAACTGAACAAATCCCAAAAACACCTGCATAGCATGTGCACCCGGCACGGAAACTGTCATCAGTGCGTCCAAACAGAGAATGTGTTTCAAAGCATAGGAAGGAACGCATCTCAAAACACGGGTCTTATACATCTTCAAGCACAGGCGTCACACAGGGAGGGATCGCTCACACATGGTCTTTACATAGGGATGATTATCAGCAGTTTTCCGTTGTTCCACATTCCTTAGCAGAGAGCATTCCCCTCTCCCACCTCCTCCTCCTCGGCTGACAGCCCTCCCCAGGACCAGGCTAGCCAAATCCGACAAGAGGGGATTCAATCTGCTCTCTTACGGCTCCCAGCAGCATGTGGAGGAGGAGGAGACATCAGGGCTGGGACATGAGACCTGGCAGTGAGTCAGGCTGCAGCTTCGTCTCGTCCTGTCCTGGTTTGACCACGGCATGCAGAGAAAGGGGGAGGTGTCTTGGCTGGTGCGGTAACACGTGTCGACGTGCCGCTAGACAACGGCCGAAGGAGCGGGAGGCTGTTGTTAATGATTGTTGTGGCTGTTTAGAGAAGCCCAGTGACGGCGTCAAAGGACACGTCTAGGCCGTCCCTCTCTGCCTCCTCCACTTCCAACGTGGCAGCGCTGTGTGAAGCGTTTTCTTGAGCAGCGGGGCTGTGAGCCGCGTCGCTGGGTTCTGCCTAACGGTGTGCCCTCGCCCTTAGTAGGAACAATGAAGGTCACCGTGACATCATGGAGGGATTAGTTAAATGTAAAGAGACGGGCGGGGGGGGGTCTCCTGGTACCGTTTAGCGCTGAGTCACCCTGGAGAATTGTGGGTAATGACACTGGCTGCGGCCAGCCGCGTGATCCTCTAGTCACATGTCTCCCACCGGCCTCCCAGAACATCAGTAAGCTGTGGTAGAGAGAGAGAGAGAGAGGAGGAGAGAGCAAGGGAGAGCACAGCGTGGGAAGGGAACAGAAAGAGAGAGTCAGAGGAGAGACAGAGAGAGTCAGAGAGAGTGAGAGAGAGAGAGAGAGAGAGAGAGAGAGAGAGAGAGAGAGAGAGAGAGAGAGGGAGAGGGAGAGAGAGAGAGAGAG
>JAOPUD010000062.1:12642954-12653099 GCA_027122715.1 Trisopterus minutus
ACTACATTTTAATTAATTTTAAATGTAAGTTTAAAATTAATGTACAGTATGTGAAGTTAATGTACAGTATGTGGGGCTCATTATGAATTATGTGTTTTTTGTTGTTGATATGGATAGTCGTATTTTAGGAATTTATCATTTATTGATTGATTGATTGATGATTGGTTGATTTCAGGGATAGACGTCAATCAAGTTAGCATGTTCTGAAAAAGTAGTTGTTATAAATCCAAAGTCAGGGTTTCTGTCCATGTCATTAAAGATGAAGGTGTAGGGCAGACATAATCCCTCTTTTTATTTTTTTGTCTTCTTAGGGAACAAGAACATAGATGTGACAATTGCGACCTCACTTTGGAAGTTATTTAAAGTTTCAGTGTAAGCAGAAAAATATATAAATATATATATATAATACTGGCAAGATACTACAGAGGCGGAAACTCCCATGAACTTGTCTTTTCAACAGTTTTCATAACGGCAGGCTTTGTTCAGCTATATCGGTCATGTCAAATCTCCCCGATTCTGCTTTACTTCACAGACTGTAATTACCTTCCAGAATAATCCTCACCATGGCTACAAAAAAACACGTCCTCCCACAGTTATTGTGCAATAAAGCACAGAATGCATAATCACATAATAGGTGACTATGAATGAACGGGCAGACGCAGTCAAGTCCCACGATCCCTGATGCAATTATTTCCCATTCACATTAATTATTCCTAACAGATGACACTAATGACTTTGAGAGGAAGCTGGAGATGCTGTCCCTGCGAAGGATCAATGCTGCTTTAAATGAGGTCACAACAGGCTGTGCTGCTTGGCGTCCACTGGAATCAGGACAGACACTCGCGTTCAGCTACTGCAGCAGTCAGGGGATGGTAGCCATGCCGTCTATCAGTAAACACTCCCCACCACCCTCCCCCATCCCCATCAGCACTTCTTACATCCCCCCCAAGCAGCAACAACAACTACCACCACCCCAGCGTCTCTCAAAGGCCTGCTTTTCCATTTAATAGTACAGCTGTGAACTGCTTATCAAATATAAATATAAAAGACTTGGCTATTGTAGGATTTCTTGACTCCCTTCAACTACTTCAATAGCTAGGTGTAGCTATTGAAGCTATTCAATAGCTGTGTGTTCATCATCTTGCTTACCTTTTTGGCTCCGTCTTTGATTCATCTTGTATGTCAGTGAGAATACAAAGGTTGCAATTTTATATTTGACAAGATGTGGACATGCTTTTGACTTTCATTGAGCGGAAGAAAATCAGCACATTTCTATTTAAAAACTTCTGTGGGGGTGAGACTATAAGAAGAAGAAGCTTTTCAGGTGTTATTCAACCTATTTACTGTGTGAGGCCTTAAAAAAGACATACCATAAATACACCTAAAGACAGCAAGAAGCCACTAGCTAGATTGATGGCCCACATTCCCAGGAGGACAGGAAGAGGAATCTCTTGAGCTAGGCGGCGTGCATCACGTCGGTGTGACATACCTCCTAGCTCGGAGAGAAATGTAGCAGCCATATTAAAACCTGAGGCCATATGACTAGTAGAGCAGAAAATGCCATTCCCTCCACCAATTAGCTGCTGGATATGTAGAGACAGCAATGTATCCAGAATACTGATTCATTGGAGATCTGGGACAAATACAAATGAAGGGCCATCGGACACCCTCGTGCTGAAGTACAGTGCAAGGGCTGAGAGACGCTGGTGAATACATGCTGGTTCATAATGCAGCTCCATAGAAGCACCAGGGAAGAGCTACTGGCAGGGCAGGGGTAGACATAATTAGAAAGTCTGTTGATATACAGCTTTTAATAAACAGTTTCTTGTCATTCGTTGTCATTCATTATTTAAACCAGGTGGATCTATACACCAAAATCGTTGTCAGGTTAAGATAAATTCAAACCATCTATCCTCTGGACATAGCAATATTAACAAGGACCATAAAACAAAACATTGTGTTTACATCCAGGAAAACATCTGTCCAACTTCCCACTGATCTGATGCTCTTTTGTTCGCTGTGTTTAACAACCTCCCAGGAGGTCCAGAAGAACGGGAAGTCGGGCGTTCCTTCCGGGAGATGGCCCAGCCTGCTCAGTCTCACCTGCCCTCGCAGCAGCTGTAGCGGCAGCGAGCTGTCCTTATCCAGCACCTGCAGCGAGTACTCCAGCGGTTCCCACACCTGGGCAGAGGGTCGCGGCTCGTCCAAACAGGTAGGTCTGTTACCTCCCGACCCCCCCTCCCCAACAGTTATAACATGTCAACGTAATGTTGACAAAGTACTAGTTAGGTAACAAAGTGTGCGATTCATCTTTCTTGTCGCTCAATTTCATTAAAGTGATGGACAACAGAAATCCATAATTTACTTCTAATTATGTCATTGTTGATCGTAAAAGTGTGCATTAAGCATGATAACATATGAACGTTTGATCCATGAAGTATATTACAATCTCAAGAATTTAAATTCCTTGAAGCAGATTTAGAAGATGTTGTTTATTTCCCTCCTGGCTACGTAGCCAAGCATGTGATCAATCACCAGACACATACTTGGCCAGGGCACTAACCACTAACCTTACACAAGCCTTATGGAGACACTTACACGGCCAGGGCAGTGACCAATAGGAGACACTAGCATTATGGAGACCAGACCCCTACATTTTGAATAAGCTCAATTTGCCTAAAAGGATATTGGTTAGGTGTTTAGAGGATTCTGTTGACCATCATTTTAGGGTTAACACTTCTACGAGTCATGTGATGGTTTCATAGCGATGGTCGTCCATAAAGTCTTGTTTCTCTACTTCTTACAGTCCGCCACAAGCCGAGAGAAGAGGATGAGTGCCGGGTCGGCGTCGAGCCACCAGTCTGCAGAGCCTGAGCCGGCCGAGCTGGGCTGGAAAGAGGGCCAGATTCTCAAGGGTCTTAAGAGGCTCCAAATGCGCAGTCCCAATAGACTGTCCCCACCTGCATCCGCGCCGCATTACAAGGACTGCATGACCTCCAACGAGGGGATATACTGCCTAGGTGCCAAGTCTGGAGCACAGGTGCTGGATCCTAAACAGGCTGACGTGAAACCAGGGACACCTTTATTTAAGACAGAAGCAGCAGTTGCTACTCTGATTTCAGACTCTGATGAAGGTGATGAGGAATCTTCAAAGTCCGTCAAGGAATCTTGTGGTGAGTCCACAGAAGATTCTCATTGCCCAGAGGACACCGGTTCTACTGCTTTGGGTGATAGGGAAACGGATGGTCATTTACAAGAAGACCCTATGAATCCTCAAGGAAATCCTGGCCAGTTCCTTTCACCGGTCCCCGATGAGTTCCTCTTGGAAGGTCCCACAGTGAAACCAGGTGTTAGCCCCACAGAGAGTCCGAATCACCTGGATCCTGATGAGGAGAAGCCACCAAGCCTGAAGAAACAAAATGACAGAAATAACAACCAAGAAAAACCAACTGACCGCAAATCCAGACTGGATTATGTCAAAAAGCAACATGAAAGGCTGGTTTCAAAGCAACATGAGAAGGGAACCACCGACATGACCTCCTCTATCCACAATGCCGCCAAACGAGCTCTGGACAGTGCAGACGAAGCCAGGCAGCGCAGCTCCTCAATGGACACCCCTCATGTCAGAGACCAGGCCAGTCAGGCTGGTGGGGACAGCAATGACGTTGCCATTTTGGAATCCTTGCCGAAGAAACTAAAACCACAGGCCTGTGACTCAGCGCGTAAAGCATTCATTCTCCGGAGCAAGAGTGCAGACGGAGGATCGGATCAGACAAAGCAGCTGCATTCTCCTCTTCACCAGAAACTATTCCAAGCTCATAAGTCTAAAGCACAGCCAAACCCTCCTGGACAGAGTGCGGCGGGCCCTAGATCCAGCCTCGACAAGCCCCCTGGTTCATGCAAAGGGGCGTTTACCAAAGTGGAGCGAGATGACGGGGCTGCTGGGAGCAGCCCTTCAGGACTTGTTGAGAGTGTGGCGCCACTGTCTCCGCTCTCTCCCCAAATGAACCATGGCAAGGGGTTCAAGCCAGCTGTGAACCTTGACTGCCCCAAGAGCCCAAACAAAGCACCTGCCCAAATGACTAAGCTTAAATCAAATAATGAGTCTGGGCCAGAAGACACGGACTCCTCCAATGTCCCATGCTCTTCACCGAAACACAGACACCAGGAGACCCAAGCTGAAGCTTCCTACTCTGAACTTCGGTCTCCATCGCCACCACCTCCACCAGGTAGAACCACATCGCTACTGGTTAGATCCAGCCTGGAACCTTCAACCAAAACCCCAAAATCTGGTGGACAATCTGCGGCCACTACAAATGAGAAGGCAAAAGTCTGCAGCGCAAAGTCACCTCAAGGATCCAACACACCAGATGTAACTAAATCTCCTAAAGATTCCAATATCAAGGTAATGAATCCACAGTCACCCAGGGCACCGTCCGCCGCCTCCATCCCTGTTCAAGAATCGTGTGCTTCTGAGTGTGTTCAGCCATCTATGAAAATGACCGGCCATGATGAAAATGGTGCTTCCTCTGCATTACTAGATCAAGGTGTCATACCAGGGGAACCAATCTTTTCTGAAGTAATGCCCCAGACCCCCTACAATATTCATGGCCATGGGTCTGCTACAAGTGCACATAATCTCAACTCAAGAGCTGCACTGATAACCCTTCCTGGAAATGCTAAATCGATTGAGGTCATTCCAGGACAAGGAAACAGTACATTTCTGGTATTGGGGAGACATAACAAACCTGCCCTTTCTGCAAAAAGATTCCAGTCCTTTGAGACATTTAGTCAGGAACCCCATACTTATCAGATAGTACATGGGGTGCACGAGGTTGGCACCAAGGAGAAAATCCACCGAAAGATTGAGACTCGCTGCAGCTCCTTGGACTCTGAGCCGGCGGCCCAGCCCGTGGCAGCAGACAGCGGCGTGATGTTAGACTGGGGATTCGACGAGGAGGGCTGGCTTTTCAAACGCTCTGTGTCTGTATCAACCAGGCCTCCCCTCAAGCCTGTCATGGGTATGACCGGGGCGAAGGCTCGTAGCCAGAGCTTTGGGGCGCGGTACATGGACAGGCCGAACTCAAACCGATCTGGTA
The DNA here is from genome assembly GCA_027122715.1 of Trisopterus minutus. Lineage (NCBI taxonomy): Eukaryota > Metazoa > Chordata > Actinopteri > Gadiformes > Gadidae > Trisopterus > Trisopterus minutus. The sequence goes on from JAOPUD010000062.1 coordinate 12,648,054, forward strand.
AGATCCGTACTCAGATCAAAACCCAGTCGGGCAGCTCTCTAAACTCTCTGGGTGATGTCTTCTCCGGGAGTCTAAGCTGCTCCAGCAGCTACCATTGTCCCATGAACCGGTCGCTTCTCAACAACTTCCTCATCGAGGAAGGACTGCCGGTGCCTTCGCACCTGGCATCATCCAGCGAGAGGCTTCAGAGTCTGAAGCTCCAGCGGGAGCAGGCCCGGCGACTACAGATTGAGCAACAGTTCTCCAGCGCCTTTGGGGAGCCTGTCTCAGAAGAGCCCGAGAGTCAAAACGCCATAACCACTATTGAGGAAAAAGTAATGCTTGGGATAGAGGAGAATCTACACAAATCTCAGGAACAGGAGAAGAATAACGACGCCAAACAAAAGTCTGGATCCAGCTTGGCCAACTGGTTTGGCTTCCGAAAGAGCAAACTTCCGGCTCCCAGTGGGAAGAAAACGGATGTGTCTAAAGTGAAGGAGGAGAAGAAGGAGCAGAAGATAACGTCTCTCCTGGGAGGGAAACAGACCAAGTCTGACAAAAAGAAAGAGAGGAGGAAAAGTGATGGAAAGGACTGGTAAGAAATACAATAAATTAACCAAAGTCAATTATATTTATTAAGATTATAGAGATCGCTGTTAATCAATGTTGAAATCAATGTCCTATCATATATACAACGTATTGTAGAGTATGTTTCCTGAGCAGATATAAAAAACGCAGAGTCATAAAAACAAAGCATTAAAGGATTCCAGCCAAAATCTTGAGTTAAGTAAATAAGAAGAAAGAAACCAAGAAAATAAACTACTTATCCTGACTGATCAAAATGCTTTTATTTTAACTATTCATGTTTTATTCATGTGGTACTGTTTGCCTTTGTTTCTTGAAGTCACAAAATGTTTCCTTCCACATTAACTGTGACGTGCATTTCTGCTGAATACGGTGAACACTAATGCACCATTATCATTCACAAGGACCTGTGTCCCCATTATTGTAGAGATGCTTGAGTTCAATTGTGGAAGATTCAGAAAGTAAAAGTCCTGCCACATTTTGTCTCAACGCATGAACCTCACCAGCTAATTCCACCCATTAGTCGTTCCTCCGGGTTTTGCTTATTACCAAATCCACAAGGCTGTCTATAAATCCTGGAGAGGGCTTGTACTTTCTGGACCTGGAATGTCCATTTCAACCTTCAAAGGAAATGCATTATTGTTAAAAGTTTTCTAAAACTAACTACAATAAAAGCAAAGCACCACGTGGTATTTGTTTCATTTCTTAGCTCTGGAGGTCTTTTGAATATTCTTTTATTTCTATAAATCTGCTTGATGGAATGGTATTTAGTAAATCTGACAGCTGTAACAATGGGCTGTTGTCAGTAATGGCCCTGGTGCATTAGGCCAGCCCCCATTCCTCCCTGTGCCTTTACCTCATTCCCTTCATTCCTATTTCATCTGAAAACTCCACCATCACGCCGAGCTCCAGCAGCATCTCTTCATAGCCCTTCCTGCCAAAGGCCTGATTTACCGCCACCTATATCCCGGCCTATTTCATCAAGTGCTCCAGGAGGCATCTATCACCCCTGTTAGCCCCTGAGAGGTGTGGGGGGGCGGGAGTCACTCCTATACAGGACCCGCGGCTCTGCCCCAGCAGGGCTTTCTCCTCAGAGTAGAGAGGGTCATCCATCAGACAGATGCACGCCTTGGCATGTGGGAGCCAGTGATGTTCAGACGACCTCCTCCCCCTCCTCTTGTGCTCTGGGGATCAAACTGTGCTCCTTAAAGCTCTGTAGGTAGGAGGGAGTCTCACGACGCGGTGCGGGCCTGCATCCCCACCGCCTGCCCGGGAGCCGCCCTCAGCCCTGACCTCCAGGGACACGCTGGCCCGGGCCCCGCCGACCCCAAGGTACCGTGTCCTCACCCCACCCCACCAGCACTGCAGCCACAGGAGGGCTTGAGTCACGGGTCTGTACGTCCGAGTCTGTACACCATGCAAAACCACCATTCTCGGAAATGACCAAACCGAGAAGAAGGCAGAAGGTCGTCCTCGACGCCGGGGGCGCCGCCGCCGCCTCATGACTGGACTGCCCCTGTTGATGCACGGCCCATCAGAGGTGTTCAGTCATGTAGTTAGTGGAGGAAGGCCTTGCTGTCGTGGCGTTCCCCGGATGCCGTGGTACCGCATGCTTTCCCTGCTCTGGGGTGTGTGGACGTGTGCGTTGTCTAGGTGTACGGTTGCTTCTAGTCGCCCGCTTAGGGAGTCACAAAGTGTGTCTCATCGTAGCGTAATGTTATCCAGGAGAAGGGCTTTTCAACCCCATGATGTTAGGCTCGTGACCTTGAGATAGCGGGCGTGTCTATGATGTAAAGTTGAGGTAATTGGGTAGAATTGCAGAGTTGCAGTGGATTGGATAAATGCGAACACAGGCAAAAGTCCCCCCCCCCCCCCCCCTCAAGTTCTGTTACAGGCGGTTTCATCATCACTGTTACTACAAACATGCATTTAGATAAATGTAGTGATGTAGTGCTAACGCATCCATTATGCTGGGCTGCTTATGTCCATCAAGATGGGTTTAAGCTGTCTCAGTCTCCCACTAACTGCAATATAAAGTTCTTCCGTAATTTATTTACAAGATGAACTATGATGTCATCCGTTGAAATATTTAAAATATCGGATAAAGGAAGACAGTGCAAGTGTTCCGGCTTCCTCCAAAAATACTGAGATTAGTATGAGATTAGTATGAGATTAGTTTGTGCTTTCTTTAATATGGAGCTTTACCAAATGAGCTTCTCATTGATGAGTACTTCACTGTGTGAATATCTCATGGTTATATGACGTATCTCACTGGGTAGGTGGGTGAGTGGTGTTCAACAGGTGGTGTTCTGAAGGAAATGTTCAGTGGGTGGTGTCAGTGGATGGTGTTAATGGGTGGTGTTCAGTGGGTGGTGTTTAATGGGTGCTGTTTAGTGGGTGGTGTTAGTGGGTGTTGTTCAGTGGGTGGTGTTCAGTGGGTGGTGTTAGTGGGTGGTGTTAGTGGGTGGTGTTCAGTGGGTGGTGTTAGTGGGTGGTGTTCAGTGGGTGGTGTTAGTGGGTGGTGTTCAGTGGGTGGTGTTAGTGGGCGGTGTTAGTGGGTGGTGTTCAGTGGGTGGTGTTAGTGGGTGGTGTTCAGTGGGTGGTGTTAGTGGGTGGTGTTTGTGGGTGGTGTTAGTGGGTGCTGTTCAGTGGGTGGTGTTAGTGGGTGGTGTTAGTGGGTGGTGTTCAGTGGGTGGTGTTCAGTGGGTGGTGTTAGTGGGTGGTGTTCAGTGGGTGGTGTTAGTGGGTGGTGTTAGTGGGTGGTGTCAGTGGGTGGTGTCAGTGGGTGGTGTTAGTGGGTGGTGTTCAGTGGGTGGTGTTAGTGGGTGGTGTTTTGCCAGCAGACAGGCAGTGGTTCCTTCAGCTGATGAGTGCTGGATCTCACAGCTGTGAGAAGGCTGTGACACCTTGTTGATTCCTCTGTTTCAGACCCAGGTGATTACCCAGAGGACTGACAGGCAGAACGGATCGTCTGGCACAAGCCCCGCCCAGGACGCAGTGATTGGTAGGAATTGGTTTTGTTTGCTTTGTTTACCGCTGTCATTGGGCGGGTATTTGTTTTCACATCAAATGGATGCTCTCAGTTATTGTCACTGACTTCCACATTGATAGCTATGAATTCAATGTTTGAGTTAAATGTAAATGATTTATTGATTATTTATTGTAGTTAGGAAAGCTACCTGAGACTGAGAGACAACGTGAGAGAGACAGTGCTCGTCACAGGCAAAACGCTCCCATGCAAAGGTAGTCCTACTGAAGGGAGGGCGGACGTACAGCCTCTCTACATTCCTCATCTTGTGTTCTTTGCTCCAAAACAACAGGATTCAGTTTGTTTGTTGTGTGGCACTTCAAACATGAAGCGCTGTGCTTTTGGTTGAAGATGTAAACATCACAAGGTTCTTCTGTAAGGGGCCAGTAGTCACGTGGAGCCCAGGAGTTATTAGCGCCGTGCTCTCTCGGCGCTCCCTCCCTCGCCTCCTCAGAATTAAATGCCCAACAAGAGATGTTGCACATTTAATTATTTTTAATTGAGTTACTTCTCTTGTGGTACGCCGTTTCAGTCGCATAAACAGCATGTATAATTCAGCACTTTCAATTATACATCAAATACTAAATATCCTGCAGTCAGGCAATCAAAAAAAGTCCCATTGGATATAAGGGTCAAGCCCCTCGTTAACGGTCCATCGATCTTCCATTTGCTTGTGTTTCCTGTCCAGGAATTAACTCTTTAATTCCCCTTTTTGACAGTGCTCAGAATGTAAATGACTTAGACGTCCTTTAGGTAAGTCATGTATTATGCATATTGTATCTGTTGGTACTGATGACACTGCTCTTTAAGTAAAGGGAATGCTCTTCAGCCGGCCTCCGTCGGGCCGAGGACAGGGCCGTCCGCGGGAGGTGATGAGATGCTGAAGAGCATCAGAGTTGAATGCAGAGGGAAGCTGATTATGATTCTAATCAGTGGATCACTGGAAGAGTCTCTTCAGTTCAACATTGGACATCTCTCTTCATGTTGCCATTTATTGACAGATGCTTGTTCTCACACCTTAAATGTCGTGATTTCTAGTTTGATTAATTTAAGGCTTTATAATAACCAATACCCATATTAGTTTCCCACAAAATGAAGAGAGTGAAATAGAGAGAGAACGGAATAAATAAATAAATGAACTAAAAAATAAGATCTAGATCCAATGCAAACAAAATGATATACATGTATGTATATGTGCATGTACAGCTAGGTAAAAAATACACGTATCAACTCAATTATTATTATTGTGATTATTATTAATGAAGTACTGTACTGTACTTCTGTTTTTATATATATTCATGATCCACAGAAAGAACATACATAAACCTACACTAAACATTACATAAATGATACGCAGCGTCTGTGAGTGAGGCGTCAGGCTGGTTGTCTCTGGGTCGGGTGGAGGTGGGGCTGGTTGTCTCTGGGTCGGGTGGAGGTGGGGCTGGTTGTCTCTG
>JAOPUD010000062.1:12879870-12898472 GCA_027122715.1 Trisopterus minutus
CTGTGTCCTGTCTTACCCTAGCTATCTGTGTCCTGTCTTACCCTAGCTATCTGTGTCCTGTCTTACCCTAGCTATCTGTGTCCTGTCTTACCCTAGCTATCTGTGTCCTGTCTTACCCTAGCTATCTGTGTCCTGTCTTACCCTAGCTATCTTTGTGTACGGGGAATGGGTTACCCAGTGATAATTTGTCGTAGTATAATTAGTGCACGAACAGCCTTACTGTACCGAGTCTACCTGAGCTATATTGTTGTTTCTAAACATACTTATTGTAAGTTGCTTTGGATAAATGCCCTGAATGTAGGACTACGGACGACAGCGGTCCAAAGTACAACCTTTGGGCTGGGACTTCTCCTGCCCGTAGTCCTTCACATGTTCATCTGACGACTGTGGACACAGCTGTCATTGGTGTGAATGGATGAATGGATGAATGGATGAATGGACAGGCGGTTCCGGTGAGATAGGAAGCTCCTGGTCACATGACACATCATAACCCTGATGTCCCAATCCGAGATTAGACATGATAACAGAACAATCAGAACACCAACAGAATACTACTAATACACACACACACTCACACACACAGTGGGGGGTGACACTCTGACCAGAGTCTCAGAGGTCCCCTGGCCAACGCTGGGGTCCTGAATCACCGGTCCAGGCATTCCAGCGTGACACACACAATGGAGCCTTTGTGCGCTCCGTGCACGACGCTTAGTGCACGTGTGAGTTGGTAAGTCAGCCCCTAGCCCAGCGCTGCCTGGCTATACATCGCTCACAAACCCACGTCTGAATGCTTCATACGTCTGGCCCCTGAGCCACATGGCTGGTGCTGGTCAGACCCCACTGTTCCCAGTCCCCCAGTGGCTCATCTATATCAACATGGTGATAGAGTCCTTTGTCCCCTCGGTGAACTCTGTAGCCTGACAGCCTCTCCGCCTTTCACCAACCCGGATATGGAGGATCCAGGGTGCATTCCAAACCCTCCCCTATGCCCTACTGCTGTTCACCACTGCTCTCTCTGTTCACTACTGCGCTGTTCACTACTGCACTGTTCACTACTGCTCTCTGTTCACTACTGCTCTGTTCATTACTGCTCTCTCTGTTCACTACTGCACTGTTCACTACTGCTCTGTTCACTACTTCTCTCTGTTCACTACTGCTCTGTGTTCACTACTGCTCTCTGTTCACTGCTGCTCTGTTCACTACTGCTCTGTTCACTACTGCTCTCTGTTCACTAATGCTCTCTGTTCACTACTACTCTGTTCACTACTACTCTCTCTGTTCACTACTGCTCTCTGTTCACTACTGTTCTCTGTTCACTACTGCTCTGTTCACTACTGCTCTCTCTGTTCACTACTGCTCTGTTCACTACTGCTCTCTGTTCACTACTGCTCTCTGTTCACTACTGCTCTGTTCACTACTGCTCTGTTCACTACTGCTCTCTGTTCACTGCTGCTCTCTCTGTTCACTACTGCTCTCTGTTCACTACTGCGCTCTGTTCACTACTGCGCTCTGTTCACTACTGTGCTCTGTTCACTACTGCTCTCTGTTCACTACTGCGCTCTCTGTTCACTACTGCTCTGTTCACTACTGCTCTGTGCACTACTGCTCTGTGCACTACTGCTCTGTTCACTACAGCTCTCTCTGTTCACTACTGCTCTGTTCACTACTGCTCGCTCTGTTCACTACTGCTCTGTTCACTACTGCTCTCTGTTCACTGCTGCTCTGTTCACTACTGCTCTCTCTGTTCACTACTGCTCTCTCTGTTCACTACTGCTCTGTTCACTACTGCTCTGTTCTAATACTCCATGTAGCTACAGGCCCAGGGGCGACTGAGTAGAACATTTAGAGAACCACTAGAGGGCCTCCTCAGTCCAGTCTGCTTCAGGCCCCCGTGAGGAGAGGGAACCCAGTCCTAGGTTAAGGTTAACCCTTCCAGGTGGAACAGGATAGTGGGATGGGGGTGGGTCGGGGTTAATGGAGGAACTGTAAGAGGTGTCCTGAACGTCATTTATAGCATTCCTTATCGGAGCGTTAGGCTTTGATTAGAATGGAATTGCTGTCAGCCATATACTTGCTTTCAAGGAAATGAGCCGACAGGATAACGGTATCGGTTTTGATTTCTTTCTAGTAAGGCTTTTTAAATGAGAATGATGCAAAGAAACCTTAAAAGACAGTAGCAGTTCAATCGTGAATAAAGAAATGTAGGGTAGTATAGCATCAATCAGATATCAGACAGTTTGGAAATGTGCAAATCTGCTGTATATATGTGCAGTACAGTTGATTACTTAAAATAGTTATTTCACTGCCAGAGAATGTTCCATTTCCTCAGAAGACAGGAAATTGCATGTTGCAAGGAGATCCGCATTCCAATTGTTCCAATTGTAGTTTGAGACATATAGCCGTTGGATTTTCACTGAAGAGGTTTAGTTTAATTCGTTACTCAGGGTTACAGAGTTCTCTTTGGATAGTGCAGACATAGTGTACAGTATTGTTATCCCATTGTAGCGGCACTTGGTTCGGTCCCATCTTTTCTTCTGTGCCACTCGTTGGAGTCTTACAGAGGAATTACCATGGAGAATCATCAGGTCTACTCCCTCCAGTGTAATACCTTCACAAACCACAAGTATTCGCCCTTCTCTCTAGAGGAGGAGCGAATTCGAATGCCGAAATATTTGTGTCTATTGGTCACTGCTTTCCATTGGGGTAAACCCGTGCCTCGGCCTTAGGTGAGAAGCCACCTTAAGGAAACACAGCAGATGTTCTGATGTTCAGACATCAACATAGATCTACAGTCTCCCAAACCCACAAAGGACAGGACAGTGGATTCATTGTTATCTTAATGACAACGTCTCAGCTAGTTAGCTCATTTTTGTATGCCTAAAAAATGTTAACACAATTATTCTGAATAAACTAGTCCCTCATTGGCTCCTACACTGATAACAATTCCTTATACAATTGGGTTAACTATTGGATAAGGATTATGGTTACAATAACATATTCAAGATTAGAAGTTATTAGAACATCAACAATGTTGTAAGTTGAAGTCAAACAAGGACTGTGACGCTGGCATGACAAAGCCTGGGCGGGTCGGCAGAACTCAAAGCCAAAACCGAAACAAACCACTGCTAAATGTAAAGTACTCTAAAGTGGAGACCAGGGTGAGACGTGTTGACACAGAACACAAGCTCCACATGAGATCCTCACAGCACAACAGGTTGGGGTACTTCCACTGGCTTTCACTCCCAAAAGCGTGCAGGGCACCGTCTCAATAAGGTAACTGTGGGGTTTTAAACTGAAACACCTAAGCCATAACCAATCCCCCGTCGGACCCCCCTGCACCACTTTGCTCCTGCCCAGAACAGTTTACACCCAAGGAGGCCCAGTGCTCTACGCTCAGTCTGTGAGCTTCCCAGCGGTGGCACCGGAGACTCTAAACCTGTGGACACTATTGGAGCAAACAACCCAGCCAAGGCAGCTCGGATCAAGCATTGTGTACTGGTGTCGGACAGAACAAAGACACACCTATACGTGCTGCTACACACTTGTTGGAATAGAATGCTTGTCAATGGATTGCAAACTGCCCAGTTTCAGAATGTGCGTACTCACTAAAGCGTGGCTGATTCACGTCTCGACTTGGACAATGGCAACAATTAATCTTGGCAAACATGACAACTCCTTTAAGACCAGCAGTGAATCGCTGCTTGCATCAACCAGAAACTAATCATACCATGCAACCCTACACAACTCATTCAGCCTATATCAGTCATCTGCATTAAGCGGAACACAGCCATGATATTTAGGAAGAGGACAGCTGTTAGAGAAGTGGCGCTACATGCAGTCACTACCGCACTGCTGCTCAGGTGCAGGTGAGAGGAAGAGACTCTTAGCGGATGTCAACGCTGGACTGATTCCTCCCCCCCCTGACTCTAGTATCAGGCCAGGCAGGACCAGAAACAATCCAATGTCCAATAGAGGAAGGGTTGGACTGTAGTAACTATACCAAAACTACATTGAGCTGACCCTACATCAATAAACGCTGTTAATGTGTTACCTTAGCACACACACACAAACACACACACACACACGGTTATTTTTCTCACGTATTTTACGGAATCAGAAAGCATACGGACTTGTCATTCAACTTTACAGTGGCTAATTATTCTGAACCAAACACAAATAGACAGCATTTCCCGAGACGCACTGCAGAGACCGCCCAGAGGATTTGAACAGCATCTCCTGTGTTCTCAAAGCATGACACTAATCCAATGGTTAGGAAAGAAGTTCAGAAGCATATGGTAGATAGTGTAACATTCTGCCGTTTAGTGTGATCCCAGCCTCACCTCAGCGGTCTTAAGATACTAAATTATACTATGATACTAAATGACCAAATTACTAAACCACAAAATTACAAAATGACCTAACTGAATGACATGGACGTGATCCAGATGAACCATTCTGGCAAGTGTATAGTTCCAGGATCATTGCGTTAAACGAAATACATTCATTGTAGTAAGAAGATAAACATTGCGCTTGCTGAACGATACATCCAACTTTTCCCGGAACCACCGGGGATCCTGTCCGCCCTCCACGTAAACACTGATCAACTCCTGGATTCTGCACGTTAACGTGACCGTCCACCCCGGGGATCTGACCGTCCACCCCGGGGATCTGGTCGTGGGGCGAATTGTTTTTATTGTAAAAAGTAACACAGTAACACAAGGAGCAACAAGGAAAAACACATTGAGACCAACTCACGCGTCACGGCGACCACCGCGCCTTTGGGCTCAGTCATCGATCCGACAGGCAGAGAGGAGTTGCTGTCAATTAGGTGGTTAGGGTGGCGTGTGTGTGTCTGTCTGTCTGTCTGTCTGTCTGTCTGTCTGTGTGTGTGTGTGTGTGTGTGTGTGCGGAGCAGAAACTAGGCGGACACTGGACACCAGCAGGAGACACGCGGGAGGGAGGGGAGGCGTCTCCGGGGATATGATCCGCGCATTTCCTCCTTGCCAGAGACCGGACACACCCATCTGCCGAAGATCTCCTCTGAGCGGAGTCTCTGCTGGTCCGACACCAGCAGGCTTGCTGTGATGTGGTTCTACTGAAATACCAGATCACAGTACTCATGGTACAACTGCCATACCAGATCAAAGTACTCATGGTACTACAACAATACCAGATCACAGTACTCATGGTACTACTACAATACCAGATCATAGTACTCATGGCACTACTACAATACCAGAGCACAGATATTAGATCTATATCTGTACTCTTGTTGGTGGTGGCTACGGACAGGTGACAGGTGTTCCCTATGGGTGCTTGATAAGCAGGTGAGCAGGTCTCCATCAGCCTGTCACCAGGTAGGAAGCTTTACCATCAGACTAGTGGTTATGAACACCAGTCTGCTCTGTCGACAAAGCTCCTGGCTGTGGGACCAAAAGGACCAATGAGACTGGGAATGAGAAACAATTAACACAAGGTTAAAAAAAACAATGACAACACAGACCCACAGAAGTGGACAATATCAATCATTGATTATTTTCTCGCCTCCTGGTTGTTCTCTGCCTCCCCATCAGGACGACCACAACATGAGGAACAACAGAGGTGGATTATCATAGGTTGTCCTGTTCTCCTTCTCCATGAGGCTGTCTCATCCTAAAACAAATAACTTAATGCATATCTAAACAAGCCTCCATGAGCCTTGATAGGCCATTTGAGTGTTGTTAGAATAGTTTCCCGTTTGGACTTCCACTTCTACTTCCGCCCTCTGCTGGACAGATGCATGCAGTTTTTTGGGCAATCAAACCTAGAAAGTTTGAAGGACATCACTTGTGGATTAGTTTGCATGAGATGACTATCTCCAGTTTATGAACCTGGTTGGACGGTACCTGTGAACTGTCTGAGACTGACCTGAGGGTTTACAGTGATCTGCCTGACAGTGAACGTGAGAGCATTTCTTTGAGGCAGGTTCAGGGGGGATCTTTAAGATTACTTTAGCCTAGATACATGCATTCCAACACAGGCAGGAATGTCACCTTAATAACCTTTACTCAACACAATCGAAGACTTGAGCCTAACCAAGTTTGTAGACCTTAGTAGCTGTGGGTGTGTTGCTCATGTCCCGCTCCCATAGGTGTGTAAGAGAAACAGAACGCTGCTCTCCATACACGCCCCAGGTAAAGCACCTGGTAGCCGGTGCCCATGCACTCCTTCTGTCCTGGTCAGTGCAGCGTAGTGAGCAGAGGGGACGCCTGCAGGGTGGGACTGGTATTCAGTACAGGACAGTGCAGTACAGTACACCACAGCCACCATGATCTTCCTTAGATTGATGGAAATTAGAGAGTTGTTCTAAGAGATGTAGAGGAAATTATCTGTACATGTTGAAAAATATGTTGATATAGAATATATGATAATATAAAAGCAAAAATATATGATAAAGCAGTCCTTTTTAGTCATTTTGGTATTCAAAAAGGAATACATAATTTTATCAGGCATGATCTATTACATGAGCTCCAGTCTTGTTCAAGAGCTGCACATTCTACTGACACCTGTCTCATTCACCTCTTCGACTATGTGAGTCAGAATTTAGATTTAGGGAAATCCTCAATCTGTTCATACACTAGACACTGAAAAATCTTTGATATGTGTGACAGAACTGAGACTGGCCTATAATCAGCTCTGCTATTTTTCTTGAAGAGAGGAACCACCCTAGCATTCTTTATATTGTTTGGGAAAACACCCTGACAGATTTATGACATGGGTAAGAATGCTAGATATAACCTCAGTACTATCCCTAAGAAACCTGGAGGGGATAAGGTCCAAGCCAGTAGTCCTAAACAGTGACAGGGTGGCGAGGCTTGCTTTAACTTTATCCTCTGAGACAGGACTAATTGCAAATGCATCTGCAGAGACATTTCTACTTCTATTAAAGGAGAGAAATCATTTGTCGTATTTATCAGAAGCACCTGGCAATTTACTGACCAGACTGGCAGCAACAGAAGTAAAATAATGTTTAAAATGGCAGGCAATCTGCCACTTACCAAAACACATTTCATCTTCAATAATAAGCCCAGCTTTACCAGCCTTTGATTTGGATTTTGTTGTTGTTCCCTATAATTTATAATTTTCCATAATTTTTTTGGCTGTTTTGCATTTGCAGTAATGGAATCAGAGAAAAAAACAGACTTTGCCTGTCGAACTTTGTAACTAACTTGTTTAAATTTCTAAGATTAGCATAAGAGTTATAGTCAGGTGATAGTTTAGACTTTTTAAACTTTATGAAATATCTATTTCAGTGTCTGATCAGATCAACGATTTCAGATGTCATCCAACGTGCACTTCTATCTTAATTCTTGTTTCCCGCATTGGTGCAACTTCATCAAGAACAGCTATGAAACGCTTGAACAAAGGTGCGTTCATGTCCTGGTGATAACGAGACGGCTCACAGTGATGATGCTCACGCTTACGCCTGTTCCCGACAGCGGCTGTTCATGTGCGCGGCGGTTATTCACAGCAGGGTTTTTTTATCCAATAAAAAACAGACAGAACTAAACAGAACTTTATATCTTTGTAGCTCTGTCACCTACTATCCTTTTGCTTTTATTGATGAGAAGCACATTGTATTGTATCTAGAGCTGGTTTACCAGTACACAACATTTAAAACTGAGCAAAGACGATGCGGTTACAACGTCAATCAATAGTAAAACATCTAATATGATGATTGATTCTTTTATATTGAGTAAAACGTTCATATTCCACCATGTTCATGTGCGTCACTAGTAAACCACACGTCACTAACTTGGCAACTCTGTTATCTAAATCTGGCCCCAGTTGCCAAACGGAAGTAGAATCATCAGAGCGCCATGAGGTGTCGTTCACGAGAACTTTCCGACATCGCAAAAATGTTTTCCCAATAATTCCCAGCGATGTGAACGTGCCATTATCAACCTCATTACAATCGAGCACATCCGTCCAGTCTCTCTCAGATAGCCTTTGATTGAACACCTCAGCAGAGTACTGTTTGGTATATCTGTATTTGATGGAACAATGCTTATTTATTGAGATTTCATTTTCTTAAATCATGCATTATGATCACTGAAAGCCACATCCAACACACCTGATTGACGTATCATTTCACAGTCAGAAACTAAAATTTAAGTGGAAATGAAGCAATCAAATCAAACATGTCTACAGCACTAGTTAAACATTTAAATATACCATAAATACAAATAAAGTCAGAAATATGACCCGTTATTCAGAATAAAGCACAAACAAGTTGCATTAATTATAAAGTTTTCAACCTGTGCGCCGCCATCTTTGTTTAATATTATGACGTCACGAGAGTGGTAGGGGAGAGCCGGGTAAATTGAAACACAGGACGGTTTAAACACAGTGATTTTCTCGAAAACCACGCAAGTCTGACACGTCAAATTTCGTCAGTACGTTCAGCACTCAAGACTGACCAACCCCGGGAAATCTAGTGTAATTACGTCATTCCGTTCGATTGTTATCCCCACAAACCTATTTTTGAGTGTGCTAAGTAAAATCTTTCGTCCGGTAATTTTTTTGTAATAAACAGTTGCGTTTTTTGTTTCATGCCATATTTATATGACCATACAACAGATGAATTAGTACTTAAACATGTCCTAAAGTGTGCAATGTCTGAGTTTTGAAGTTTGGAGGCAAAAAAGGTTTAAGTGTCAGTAGTCACAGCGGGGACGATTGAAACATGCGTATCACTATGTCACCCTGTTTAAAATAAATAACAGGAGGTTCAACTGTGTATCCCTAAACACGACTTTGGACAGGGAAATAAGTAAATTAGAAGAAAATGTAATTGTCCAACTGGTATAAAATAAGAAAGGTGAGTTTTAATCGAAATGCGCATCTTGACAATAACACACAGGACAAAAATATATTTTTGACCTATTTATATTATGAGAAAGGATGTGAAATGTTAGCAATGACGAGTACACTAGTATGAAACAAAAAACAAGATTAAGGTCAATCGTTTCTGTTTAAAATAAGCTGTTTCATTCATGCATGTGTGTTTCCCTACTATGCGGGGCGTTTGAAACAAATGTCAACTTGGGTTCAAAGTTAAAAAAACAGCGCGATCGTCCAACATCTGTATTAAATTACACTTGTAACTAAGAGAATACACGTGAGTTGTTGATCACATGATAAAATTATTTGTATGCGTAACGTCATCTTTGAAAAAGACATTTAACTGAAACATGTTTCAATCGACCCGGCTCTCCCCTACAACATTCTATATACATAGTGGCTCATAGCCTCACAGGTAGCTTACTGCCTCAACTAAATGGATATGGATGAATGGGATAGACCCACCAATGAGGGCAGGCATCCAGTTGCCTATGCTTTGAGCCAGTAAGAGTAGGGGGAGTTTTAGTGCCCCCAACAGAGCCTGACTATGGAGGAGAAATAGATGAATTTTAAATTTTAAATTTTAAAATGATTTGCTTTGCCATGGTGTCTACCGTGGTACCGTTAGCAGGACTTCTACAGCACTACTTGTAGCATAACTTCTACGGTCGGTGATAGAAAAACTGAACCAGGATTTGGATAATCGTGACACGTAGCATAATCTCTAAATGTTGACTTGACGCATACCCACTTGACAGGACAATCACAAATTGACAATTTCTCATATAGTAGTAGAAGCTAAGTTTATCTGTCTGCCTGGCAACGCGTTTCTGCGCTCTGTCTCTGCGCATAAGAGCAGCGCCCGGGTCCGATTTGACAGGCCTGTCTGTGTCTCCAGCGCTATAGACACTAAAATTAAAAATTGTTGGAACAGCATCTGGCTTCAGGCGATTGGTGGGAGGGTGAACAAATGTCCCATCTTCAGCAAAAGCTCCCTCTTGGATGTAATCAGCCTCTATAAAGTGGTCGCTACATACTCTCTGCCCTGGTCCCATTGGGGGGCTGAGGCGTTTCAATGCAGCTAACCATCTTCAGAGCAGTTTAGGCTTGTTGACAGGCATAACATGGAAATGAACTATTTTACCGCTCTCTTTTACCCAATAATACTCGTTTGAACAGCCAGGGGCAATACAAAATGACCCCCCTGTTCTTTTTCCAAGATCTGACATGTTTATTGGACAGTTAGCGAGCAAGCTAGTAGGACGCTAATGGTAAACTAATGGCTAAAAGAGCCACAAACAAATGCTAACCATTCTGATGACGTAGCGCCTGCGCTTTTAAAACATGATCACGCCCTAGTGGTGAAGGTCCTTATCAACATGTCACTTCCAGTGAAACTACTTGAATTTCAAGTTTAATGAAAATCCATGTATTTTCAAAAAATTAAAAAGCAACCAAAAAATGGTCACAGTTCTCATTGCTTCATTTCCACTTTAAGTTGATAAGTTACTGGCTATTTATAGACAACCTAGTAGGCTCAGAAATGAATTGCTGTAAACCAGACTCCTTGCAGAGATATGAGAAAGACTCTTTCAGGCTACTTCGTGGCAATAATAGATTTGTATTAAAATCACCCATAATGATACATTCTTTCTCTAGGCATATATTGCTTTTACAACAGACAGATTCAAGGAGATCATAGAAGTCATATTGTTTAGGTGGGCGGTAACAGACACCCACAATGATGGGCTTGGTTTTAAGAAGTGTTACCTCGATCCAAGCTGACTCCAACCCATCCACCTGTAAATCCTTGCGCGGATTAAAAGTTATATCACTATCAAAAGGCACACTCCTCCTCCGTGTCTGTTGCGATCTCGTCGGTGGATGTAATATCCTGTAAGCCCGACTTCACCATCTTGAATTGTGTATATTGAATATTGAATATTGTCTAGCCAGGTCTCCGACACAGCGATCACCGCAGCCTTAGAAGTAGTCGCGAGGTGCCCGATTTCATCCAGTTTAGGTAGAAGACTCCTGGCATTGACGTGAATAAAATGCATCCCTTTCCACCTTAACAGGCCGAGTGAATCATAGTCTCTCCCATCCATACTGTCAACATCATGAGTTCTCACTTGGTTTGAGTCATCAAAGACATCGGCGCTGCACATTTCCCACACACAACACCGGTTACAAACCAACGGGATATCTGACTTATCCCGTACTGTTCCGTACTATTCCGTACCGTATTTCATAGCAATATCCCTGCACCTTCTTAAACAGTGCTAATATTTTAGAAATACTCAAATAAATATTACGGAAATCAACACAAAGCACACTAACGGCACATTTCAAGAGAAGGCCTACCTACTATAATAAGAAGTACTTGTTATATTGTTCTAGTATATTGCAAATGTAAAATTACTACATTTCAAGTGGGTTATTTTGCTCAATTTGGCATATTTACTGCACCTTGAACACTTAACTTTAACTTAACCCTAAACACACACAAGTCTGTTTAGAGTGTTGTTTAAGCATTATTTAAGCGTATGTGAAATATATAAATACTATATCCTAAGTGCATTGAATTTGTTCTCTTTACATTTCACTTTGAATATGTTGCTTCTACATCAGAAATGTCTTTCAGGTGTTATGATAGAACAATCAAACCCAAGCACAGACAACGGATGTGAATTAAACCAGAGGTTTATTGTAGCGAGGAGAGCAGTAGGGAACAGCAGGAGGTGGACAGGCAAGGATGGCTTCCAAGCAGCTAGGCATGCAGATGAGCCCATGGCAGGTAGGTACGGGTTGGTTGGTGATCCTGGGGCAAGAAATTAAACACAAAAGGTATCTTGTTATCCAAACATTCACTAGTGCAGAGAGTGGTATCTACCGCTGTAGTTGAGACAAGGATCTGGCGATGAACCAGGGTTTGAGTAGAGCAGAGATGATGACTGGAGATTGACGACAGGTGTAGAGCTGGGGAAACGAGGAAACACCTTGCCTTGAGCCAGAGCTGAGCATCTGCTGGGTACGGCCGTAGCAGTACCCTCCCCTCAGCGGGCTCCTCCAGGCGACCCACTAGGTCTGTCAGGGCGCTCCTCATGGCCCTCCTCAGGGCCAAAACCCTCCCAGTCCACCAAGTACCGGTAACCCCGGCCCCGTCAGCCACGTCCAGCAGTCCCCGGACAGTGTAGGCCTGGTGGTCACGGAGGAGGCGGGGTGGTGGAGGGGCTGCAGCCGGGGGGACAGCGTGCTGGTGGAAGCAGGCTTCAACCAAGAAACATGGAATGTGGGCTGAACCTTCACATGGGAACTTCCTTTAGTTTGACTACTGTAGGGTCAGATCAGAGAAGGGCCCACATAATGGGGGGGCGGGGGGGTCCTGGATACCTTCTTGAGGGGGAGATCCTTGGAGGAGAGCCAAACCCTCTGCCCTGGAGGAGCCTGGGAGTGGTCAGCAGGGCGGTTGAACCTCCCTCCACTTCTGTACAGTAGTACAGCAGTGCTGAACGTTAGGATGGTACAGTTGTGCTTGATGACATCCTGACATCCAATTAGTAAATGAACTTCAAAAAATATCAGTTAAGTATACTTTTAAGATCTATGCTGAGACACTTTAGGTACATTAGCTGGTATATTTATTTCAAGTACACTTACATTGAACTTACATATATCTCAGAAGAAGTATACTTTTACAAAAGTTTACCTAAAATATACTTAACATGAAGTATATTTCTGAAAAATGTACTTGGAATGAATTATGTACTTCGGAAATATATTTTTAATACACTTCAGTGCACTTCATTTTCACCAGGGCATGTCATTGAAAACGCTATACACTATATGACAACCTGTACAAACACACACACACACACACACACACACACACACACACACACACACACACACACATACACACACACACATACACACAAGCAATATAATAATGACGAGTAAGAGTCAATAAGATGTAAGGAACACAATGTAGTAACCATTGCGAAAAAGTTCTCAATGGTTCATGGGATGAGTAGTGTAAAGTTCTGGAATGAAACTCGGACACAGCAAAGTAGCTTTTAGCTTTTAGCCTCCATCTTCATTTCTGCCACTCCTTACTCAGTCTCAACTCAACAATGAAACTCAAACGCCCCCTTGTGGCTTGAATGGAACAATGTCTGCTAACAATATTAAGACACATCACATGTAATGTACTGTCTTTTACCTTTGCCTTTTCTTCCAAATTCTTTTTTTTGCTTAAAACTCAATATATTATATAATGATTTTCCAAAAAGTGGGTGCTGAAAAAGAATGGCTGATTGACTAGTGGAACCAGAGCTGTTACAAAGGGGTGGCCCCAGAGCAGGTGTACAGCAGGTGGACCAGGGCAACGTTGAGACATGCCTCTCATTCTATTGGACCAAGCATCCTGTGTAGGGCTCTGCCCCTCATTGGGATACTTCTCCAGACCTCCAGGCCTTCTCCAGACCTCCAGGCCTTCTCCAGACCTCCAGCCTTTGTCTAGACGGACGGTCCAGTAGGACCGTAAACAGGAAAAAGGTTATCATACACATAAGCACATCAACCCAATGGAGGTTCCAGCTTGCATGAAAGAGCATTGATCGTTGTAAAGGTAACTATTTACCTTGAAATCTATTGGCCAAGGAATCCCCCATAACATAATTGCTCTATCCATATTGTAGCATAAGGTCTTTGATAGGTGAGCTCTGAATCAGCCCAGGCTATGAGCAGCTCTCAGCCGGCCCGCTCTATATGAACTGGGTCAGGTTGAAGTGTCCCAAACAGACCATCCACAACGTGGCTGCATCTACGGGACAAAGCAAGAATTTTACTACAGTACACTACAATATACTACATTATCCTACAGTATACTACAGTATACTACATTATACTACAATAGTACATTACATTATACTACAGTAGTACATTCTACTACATTATATTACATTATACCTCAGTACACTACAATATACTTGTGGAGGGGGGCGGCGTCTGGCCGGTAGGGGGAGTATGGAGCACTGGGTCGGCTGGGGCGATTGCGTCTGATTGCGGACGCAATCAGACCCAATCAGGAAGTGTGTATTTATGTGTCTGCTTTGCCTTTCAGTGAGAGAGAGAAACAGAGAGCGGGAGACGCTCCAGTGAATCGGAGAGATCGAGACAAAAGGGCAGAGAGCCTGGCGATCGTGTTTTTGGACCCTTTTGTACAACTGTTTTTGTTATATTATTTACGTGTTGTTCGCTTTTTGAGCAATAAAGCGAACCGGCTGAGAAAACGCCAACTCTGTCTCCGCCCACTCGTTTGAACCTGTTACAAGCGCCCAATGTCACGTCTCACTCCATTGATCGCTAAGCTGGAAGCCCGGTAAGGAGTTTCGGTTGACTGTGATGGATGCAACTACTCTACGCTTCTCTGAGGCAATTCCTTTGAGGAATATAAAGGCTAGGACTATCATAGAAGCGCTAGTCGTTTCTTTTCACGGTTCATGTTGCCAAAGCAGGTTCAGCATGATCAGGGATCCAATTTGGTGTCTGAACTTGTATTTGGCCAAGAGGTTAGGGGTCCCCTGAAGCTGTTTAAAGAGCAGTTGCTTCATCTATATTAGACTATCTACATCTATATTAGATGTGTCAGAGTTCAAAGGTCGGTTGTGGTCCATGTGTCAGGTTGCCAGGGATAATTTGGCTCAAGCCCGAAACCATATGAAGGAGCAGTTTGATCGGAGTGGTGGATCGCTGTTTTTCAGTTGAGGATCAGGTCATGGCTCTAGTGCCGCAGCGGACATTTGGTCTGAGTGCATCATTTTGTGGACCCTATTGGATTGTGAAGGGTGTAGGGCAGTCATTCCCAACCTGTGGGCCGCGAAGGTATTGCAGGTGGGCCGTCAAATCATTTTCAAAATATTCTGATTTTTGTGTGGAAAATATTATTATATACATTTTTTTTTTTTAAAGCAAGTTATTTTACAAGATAATAAAATGTTTCAATTCAGTCTCTCTGCTGCTCTCGCCTACTAGCATCCCAACACAGTGCCGGTGTTGCCGGCCCGTCCGCTGTCCCGCGAAAATAGTTTTTTTTCTTTGTTGTTATTGGCCGGACCACTTTGCGGCTGGACCGGGTTGTTTTGTTTACATTTGATTGATATGTAGCCGTTACTTTACGTATTGCACATATCAAAATGGATGGCTGGTTAGCAACAGGGACAATTAAAAGAAAAGCCAGTCAAGCAACAGATGGCGAATCGACAGGTGATCTCCCCACTGTCAAACAAAAAAGAAGATGTCGGAGGAAGTACAGTACAGAGTACTTAGGTTTGGGATTTTTTTGGACTGGCTCAGAAACTGAACAGTTACCAGTGTGCCTGCTGTGCTGTGAGACGCTGTCAAATGAAGCCTTGAAGCCCTGTAAACTACGCCGTCACCTGGAGACAAAGCATGGGCAGTATGTGACAAAGCCACTTCACTTCTTTGAGAACAAGCTCAAAGAATATCAAACTAAAAAGAAAGTTATGGAGTGTATGGGCAGCGAGAACACAAAGGCTGTGGAAGCATCGTATCGCGTCTCCCAACTCATAGCCAAGGCGGGGAAACCGCACACAATAGGAGAGAATTTAATTCTACCCGCAGCCAAACAAATAGTTGAAGTGATGTTGGGAGAGAAGGCAGTGCAGCCCATCAACCTCATCTCATTGTCAGATAACACAGTAAAGCGCAGAATTGATGAGATGGCAGATAATGTGTGTGAACAGCTGGTACAAAACATAAAAGAGAGTCGGTTTTATGCCCTCCAATTAGATGAATCCACGGACATTGCAAATGTGTCAAACCTGCTTGCCTACGTAAGATATGAAAAAAAATAATAATAAAATAAGACTTTCTATTTTGTAAACCTCTGATCACCCGTTCAACTGCTGAGGCTATTTTTGACATTCTTAACGCTTTCATAATTTTCAACGGGATTGAATGGTCCAGATGTGTTGGAGTGAGCACTGATGGAGCCCGTGCGATGCTGGGGCAGCATAGCGGAGTTGTCAGGCGTGTGAAAGCGGTGGCTCCGCAAGCAACATCTGTCCACTGCAGCATACACCGCAAAGCGCTGGCTACAAAGAAAATGCCCCCAGATCTTAAGACTGTTTTAAATGAGGCGGTCAAATCAGTCAACTTCATCAAGAGCCGACCACTGCAAACACGTTTATTTGCCGTGTTATGTGGAGAGATGGGCAGTGATCATCAGCAGCTGCTGTTACACACTGAGGTGCGGTGGCTCTCCCGGGGCAAGCTACTGACGCGCCTGTTTGAGTTGCGCGATGAAGTGCGAGTGTTTTTTCTTGACTCAAAATTTGAACTCGCACACCGCTTCACTGATTTTGAATGGCTGGCCAAATTGGCTTACCTGGCTGATATTTTCAGTCATTTAAATGGGCTAAACCTCGCTCTCCAAAGAGCAGCTGTAAACACCTTCAATGTTCAGAATAAGGTGGAAGCAACGATAAGGAAACTGGCGCTGTGGGCAAAGCGAGTCGACAATTCAAACTGTGACTCGTTTGAAAATTTGTCTGATTTTCTGACAAAGGAAAAGATGAAGCTTCCCATCACCGTCATCAACACCGTCAAAGAGCACCTGCAGGGTTTGAAAACGCAGCTGCGCGAGTACTTCCCTGTCCCAGATGTGCAGTGCAGCTGGGTTGAAAATCCATTCGGCAGCCACACTGACGAGGCCCTTGCCGCCCTGAGCGCAAAAGAGCAAGATAGTCTCCTGGATCTCTCTTTTGACACAGCGCTGAAGCTGGTCTTCTCGCAGAAGCACCTAATTAACTTTTGGCTCCATGTTGCTTCTGAGTATCCCGACCTGGCCGACAAAGCTGTGAGATTTCTGATGCCTTTCCCGACGATGTATCTCTGTGAGTGCAGATTTTCTGCACTTGTGGCATTAAAAACTAAGTACAGAAATAAACTGAATGTTGAGCCAGATCTTCGACTGAGGCTATCATCCATTGTGCCGGACATTAAGCATCTGGTTGCCGCCATGCAACATCAGCCCTCACATTAGGCGTTGGACCCGATTGCACAGCAGCTTTATAAAAGTCCTGAGTGCAATGTTGTAATTTTGTATCCTTATAATTGTTCAATTGTTGCTTTCGCTAGTTTCCTCCAGGTTAGGCTTGATTAGGTGGTGATTGACGTGTGTGTGTGTGTGTGTGAGTGAGCAAGACAGCATCACACAACAGGGCAAACCTTCCCATTGAGCTCTGTTGTCAGGTTTATTTATTTATTAACAACTTTAACAAATGCTCCCTGTACTATGGAGCTTACTGCATGTTCCCTGTGTTTTCAGTTTTGTCCTGAATGTTCCAGATGTCTCATCAAAATTAAAAAGAGTGGTCTGAGAACACATCATATGGCCTTTTATTCATTTGTATTGTTTATTGGGTCAGAGGGGGGCCGCGGGCATTTTTGAGATTTTCAAGTGGGCCCTGAGTGGGAAAAGGGTGGGAACCCCTGCTCTACACCGTCTCTCTGTGTGTGCGGGGGAGGGAGACAAAGGGGCGGAGTCGCGGGCTTTCTGCAACAGAGGGAATGAGATTACCGTAATAACGACATGTTGGCTGTAAAGCGCAACCTCTCAGCTTTCAGAAGCCATTTTGTTTTTTCAGATCGAACAAAGCCTAGCGTATTTACGGTAATTCAAAGCGCGCATGCGCAAACATGTCGGCGACGACACGTTCGGCTGCATAGTTTTTGGGCTAAGTACCTTACTCTCTCCAACAAGCTTCATGTAAATTCTGATTACTGTAACAGTCATGAAACTGGTAATTCTGTAAAATACTCACAACACTGGAGAATGCGGACATCGATCCCGCTACCTCTCACAGGGCTGCCAAGTTTCAGAAAATTCTAAGAGTGAGACTTTAGTGTCGTGACGCGTTCAGCCACCGCCGCCGGCAAAAAACATTTGGCCTTTAATATTGATTTGTCCTGTTTTATGTCGATTTATACCTTAAGACTGTTGTCCTCACCTCCATGCCAGTGACTCTGCCTGCACTGTGGCCTCCTAATGCTAGTCTTAATTAACAGGAAACTAGAAATAAAAAATGTAACAAAAATTTTGGCAAAAGACATTTATTTGTCAGAATTCAACCAACTCTCCATCATTTAGCTGTACTCGGGACATGTTTCATGTTGTAGGTGTTTGTCGCAGATTTTGATGCCTTGACGACAGAGGCAGGGGGCTCCCACTAAAAACTGTGTGGCTCAAGGCTCTCCATCTTCACGGTCATGATGGACGATAGAGTTCCCTCAAGAGCCAAACTGTTTCGGGTTTTAGTTTTGTTGAGTCCAACCACAGAGAAAACTCGTTCTGCGTCTGCATTTGAATGTGGAAGAACCCAAACCAACTTGGTAATATGAGAGAGCCTGCCTGCTCATACCGGTCACCTTTGAAAAATGTACATAGGAAGCCTAATTACTCTCAAGTATTATTGTGTAGTAAGTTGATTATATCAATGGGTATTCCCATGAGTAGAGAATGATTTTTACCTTATTCTTCATTGATGCCATGTTCCCCCAAAAGCTCTCAAAGTCAAACATTGCTGGGTTTTGGGCATATACTGTAAAATATATGGACAAAGCGTCTGTGACGTCACACGTAGATTTCTGAAGAACGCAAATGAAGCCGTTTATGGGGGGTCTGGGCTGCGCCA